>CM061041.1:20769205-21229205 GCA_030762985.1 Adelphocoris suturalis | reverse complement strand
CCTTTGATGAGAGGTATGCAACTTTTAGAAGATGGCCCAAAGTACTTCACCATCTAGTTGACGATCTCTGCAGTGCTGGATTTCATTATAACGAACAGCAGGGCGACCTTGTCTACTGCTACGCCTGCGAGGGAGCTATTCAAGATTGGGAAATGAGCGACGACCCCTGGATTGAGCATGCACGCCATTATGAAGAATGTCCCCATGTCCTGAATGTCAAAGGATCGGCTTTTGTTAATGCTGCTAAAAAATCCAAACCTGAATGTACATGGCTTTGACATGATTGAGCAATAAAAACTTGATTGAGCAATAAAAACTTGAAAAAAAAATTTCTGCATTTATCATTTCAAAACTACCATACTACAACCTTATATATAATACAAACTAGAATAATATATGATTAAAATACTTACTATAGTCGATCGAGCTGCATCATACTGGATCACCTCGTCTGGATTGTAAGGTAAGTTGACATTTATCGTAGATTATAATGGGAAATAACAAACAAAAGTATAAAAAAGGGCTCATGGCCAAAAGAGGATTTTTATACACTGGCTGGCGACTGAGCAAAATGCGCACTTTTCATAATTGCTGAATTCCTGGGCCTTGTGACGTTCGTGTGACGTGATGTTCATATTGGATACACTTAGCTAAACCTCCCGCACATTTTTTCAGCAAAAAACACCAAGGCTGACGTCACGTTTGGGTGTAAAAGTATGCCTTTTCTTTGCGCACCTCCTAGGGGTTCGTGACGTAGGATTTTGACGTTCATATTTTAAGAGCAAAGAAATTCGCACTTAGCTAAGCCCCCGCGCGTTTTTTCCACAAAAACCACCAGAAGCTGACGTCACATGGAGCGAAATAGTTTCTGTACAGCGTATTTATCTATAGGGCGACGTCACAGGCTGACGTCAAATAGGGGTGAAAAAGTTTGTGAGCAAAAGGCACCTATGCTATAGGGCTGACGTCACATGGAGCGAAAAAGTTTGTGTACAGGTTGACACTACTATACTGAGTTGTCATTGGTCACCACTGTTTTGACAACCAATTGAAGTTCGAGAATCTTGAGGGTAAAAGTCAATCATTTTGGTCGCTAGGCACGTAGCGTTTTCCCGCCTTCACTTCAAATCGCTCTCCTGAACAATTTACTTTTCCCCAACAAACATTCCTTTTTCTCAGGAACTACTAATCCAATTATCTTAATTTTGGTTTTGTTTTGAAGAAGACACCTAGGGGAAGGAACTGTCGGATCCTTTTCGCAATTTTTTAATTCTAACACTTCCAGGTTCCGGGTCCCCTTAATTTGCCTTGGAGTTTTTTGAAGTGAACTGACCACTCCATCCTGCAATCGCAGGAACCCCCAAATGATACCCCCAAATAGCAAAGGTCCTTGCTGCACTTCCTTCTTACTGTTGGCATGTGTACAAATTTTGATGCATTGATGGTAAAACAGTTTTCCGTCATCCACTTCATTACTGTACGCAGGTCGTTCTCCGCAATGTGAACCCCCTCTATCCATGTTGCTCCTGTTGTTACTAGCCCTATGTCATCAGCAAACATGATTTTGTTTCCTCTGTAATCCTGAAGTCCTAGATCGTTGATATGCAGCAGTTGCGTACAACCATAGTCAGATATATTACAATTTCGTGGTTCATTATACCCACAACCTGCTTTCGACCACTCAAGTATGAAATGAACCACATTTGTACCACCCCTCTGATTCCCGGGGAACCGGCGATTCCTTCCCATAAAAGTGAAAGTTGGACCTTGTGACTCGAGTGAGTTCGGCGATTCCTTCCCCTCCAATCACAACGTGAAAAGGCCCGTCAATAGGAGTCGCAAAACAAAAAGTTGCAAGTTTAGTTTAGTTATAATAGATGATCGATGATGGATCCTGGCGCACCGTTATTTTTTGTATAGTTTTAAAGTTACTTTTCATAAAGATCTGGTTGGTGGCGTTAAAAGGTGGTTTTGTAGTGGACAGAAGAAGTATCAGTGAAAGGTGTTCATAAAACCTTCGGGACAGGAAGTGGTGGACTCTTGTGACATTCAGCCTTACCAATTTGCTAAAAGAGTCAGTGTTAAATTAGGGGGGATTTTTGAGCAATAAAATTGAGACGTGAACTTTATGACGGATTTTTTATTTTGTGAATACTGTGATTTTAATACTTGGTGATTGTAATACTTTGATTTGGGTTTTAAGTACTTAATTTTGTAATTAAGGGTTTAGTCCTATAAAAAGTTAATTTTTTGCTTCAAAACTGACCAACACCTGAGCGGGAAGCAATTGAGTAACGGGAAGGAATCGCCGATTGCACGGCGGAAGGAATTGAGTAACCGGAAGGAATCGCCAACACTTTAAGGGGAAGGAATCGCCATGCTTTTCGGAGGTCGGGAAGGAATCGCCGGTCCCCGCTGATTCCCAACTGTTCCATTTTTTTCCCATAATAGATTTTGCTTCCGAGACTGCAAGGCAGCGGAAGCTTTATTTTCACTTTCGAAATGAAAAAAAATTGTTTGCTCCAAAATCAAAATTTCCACTCGCATTTTGCGTTTCAGAGCCTCCTGAACAAATTTGTTTCCGTGTCTGTTTGTCGGTATGTCCGTCCACATTTCCTTGTAACAGCCATAACTTCCACAATTTTGATCCGATTTTAACCGAATTTTCAGGGATCGTGCGGGTTAAGCTCTAAATGGTCCCCTATCAACTTCATCATGATCGAATCAACGGTAGCTTCTGCGCAGGCGCAAACAAAATTTTCTTGTTTCGGTCATAACTCAGGCAATTGTGAACGGATTTCGGTCAGATTTTCAGGGATGATGCGGGCAAGGTTTCCTGAGGTCCCGTATCACATTCTTTGCGATCATCAGCAGCGGTACGCTAGGCGCATGCGCGAAAGTGATGTTTTTGTTATGGTCACAGCTCTGAATGCGGTCTAGCGGATGAACGGCGCGGTAGCAGGGTGGGCCAGCAACACGGTGGAAAATGAACAAATCGGGTGGTCCATGGATGTTTTAATCATGAATTTAGATCAAAATATTAATGAAATCCTGTAAATCAATTAAAAACTCCTTCAGTTTTGATCCGATTTAGACGAAATTTTCAGGGAACATGCGGACTACATCCTGGATGGTCCCATATTAAAATCAAAATTTTCCTTATTAATTTCATTTATTATATGTACCATTCAGCTTCCAATTTCCCATCTTATTAATTCCCTGATGCCAGAACTGGTCGTTTCTAGTTTTCTGGAATTTAATGGTGACGTACTGTGAAGGTCACGAGGAAGCTCATGTGCCATTTCCTTGGCAGTGTATTTATTTATGGAATCAAAGGCCTTGGCTACGTAGAGGCAAGTAAGTATAATTTTATGTCCACTATCCAGGTTGCTTGTTATTATTTCCTACTAAAGCTAAGGCTTTATAAAAAAGCCTTGCTCATACCCCTTTTCAAAAAGGGGGATCCAGAAGATATGACAAATTATCGACCGATTTCTCTCTTATCTGTCTTTGCTAAAATCATTGAGCGTTTGGCTAAACTGTATTTTGTGCAGTATTTGGAGAGTCAGGAGAATATCAGTGATAGGCAGTTTGGGTTTCGAAAAGGTAGGAGCACTGATGATGCAATTTGTTTTATGACGAAGACTATATTGCGTGCATTAGATGCAGGAGAGAAGGTAATGTGTATATATCAGGATTTAGCCAAGGCCTTCGATACTGTTGCACATTCAAAACTAATCTCCGCAGTAGAACAAACTGGTGTCAACCGAGGTTTTATCAAGTGGACTGCAAGTTACCTGAAGGATAGATCACATTTTACTAAAGTTGATGATGTTATTAGTGACCATGAATTTTGCAACTGTGGAATCCCTCAAGGAACTGTCCTCGGGCCGATTTACTTTCTAGTATTCATGAACAGACTTCTTAACATGGAGTCTGAAGGAGAGTCAGTGTCTTTTGCTGATGACACAGCCTTTATAATAACGGGTAACTCCTGGGAACAAGTCATCATAAAAGCTGAATCATGTCTGACCAAAATCCTTCATTGTCTTAAAAGTATGGGAATGAAGATCAATTTTTCTAAAACTAATTTCTTAACTTTCGCGTTTAGAGAAAGTGATATCCCGCAGATAAAGAACCTAAAATGCCATGTACCGGAATGTACAGATAACCTTCAGTGCTGCTGTGAAGTAATACAACAAGTTGCTTCTGTTCGATACCTAGGCGTGGAAGTTGATCAGAACCTAAGATAGGACCTGAAAAAAGTGACATCCTCGATGAGAAAGATGATCCATGTGGGTAGGGAGCTGAGAAACTTTTTAGACATTGATAGACGTAGAATGGTATACTATGCGCTCATTCAGTCGCTCGTGATCTATGGTGTATCTGGTTGGGGAGGATGTAGCGCGTCCCTTCTTGATTCGTTATTCCTGACTCAGAAGCTCTTAATCAAAGTCTTACTTAAAAAAAGGACAAGATATTCGACAGAAGCTCTCTTTAAAGAGTTCGCGGTACTCAAATTGGGAGAGCTAATTGACAAGATAACTATAATTAAAATATGTAAAGATTTACATAGCAACCACCTGAAATTTTTAGATGAGGGAAAAACAAGAACTTGTGGGCAATTTCTTTCGAAACTGCCTTTCCGTAGGACTCATCATGGCCAACGGGCGTACGATTACCGGGGAGTAAAACTGTTCAATACCCTACCCCATGAGCTCCGCTCTATTTCTAAAATTGAAAAGTTCAAAAAAGAACTGAAAAAACATATAATAATGAGGCAATCTGAGACCCATTAGATAATATTAAAACTTTAAGATGGTAACTGAATAATTCCTATGTATTCTGATTTACCCGATGTATATGTACCTATTGATTCTAATTTACCTATATTTACTTACAAGATGATTATTGAATAAGGTATTGAATGAGTGTGCTGATTATGTATTACTCCTCCCCACAGCACAAGTCTACGACTTATAGTGGGGAGTAGCATTTATTGATTTGTGTAACTTTTTTTGTATTGCAATACCTATCTAGATAAATAAATGCGTTTTTTCAAAAAAAAAAATTTCTGTTATTCGGTACAGCGCATCTTGGGTATTGATTCCTTTTCGAAATCCAAATTGACTTGGTGCCATTATGCATATGGGTGGTCAGTACCCCTGGGGTAGATTCTAAAGCTCACTTCTGATCGAAAGTTTCTATTAGAGATTTTTTCAAACCCTTAGTTTTCGAATAATTTGATTTTTAAGATTTTTTTAGAATTCTCGATCTTTTGTCTCTAAAACGATCATGACTTCCTTAATTTGCTGTGTAAATTCAAATTTGAGTGTACCGTTGGAAAAAGTTTTGAATTATCTATTGGATAGATGCCTGACCTTTTTTATTGAATAAGGTTTGAAACATGAAAAAGTCCAGTCATGCAGCATGACCCCATGAGCGAATTTTTGAAGAAATCTTCGACATTTCAGTCGCTATTGATCGAGTAGAGAAATTTTAGTTTATGATTTTGATAGACAAACATGGAATCAAATTATTAAAAATAATTAGGAGGTACTCATACTTTATTGGTTATACAGGGATACTTCCATAATAGTAGTTCAATCTGAATTTGGACAATGTTTCATGCAAATATTACCGATTTTTACAACTAGCGAACGGCATTATTTCGATTTTTGACTGATTTTTCAACTTGGAAATTTTTGAAAACTTGATACATATTCTTATAGGAAAGTTTACGCTGATTCCGAATATACCACATGTTAGTATGCTGAAAAAATTATTTCGCACAACAAATCGCAAAAAACAGGCTATTTTGAAATTTTTGACTACATTTTAGAAAATTTCAACCCGAAGATGTAATCCGATCATGCTGGCCAACGAACTTGAACTTTCGTTTTGTGTCCTTAACATTTTAAAATTTGTTTGAAGTTTCTAGCACAATTCTACGTACAGTTATCGTCTGGAATGACACATACATACATACATAAAAAAATGCGTTAAACTTCAGAATATGATTCAGAATAGCCTGAAACGGATTTCTGCATAACATTTCTTCAAAAATTGACACCCTACAAATTTTGAGGCGAGAGCAATAGCTTAATTTTCTTCAAAAATTTGCTAAAAGCCCTCTGAATAGCAGATTTTACTTAGTTCGGTAAGCTTCGAGTTTTTTCAATCGGGAATCAACTATGAGAGCCAATATTTTTTCAAGCTAAAGAACGAACGTCACATTTTCAACGGTGTAGCCAATTTTACTTTTACTTTACTAATTAGGTGAGAAAAATATATTTAAATGTTCAAAAACATAGTTTTTTCATTGTTTGAAATAGACGGTTTTCTTGAAAAATGACCTTCTAGAAAATAAGGTTTTTACTTTTTTTTTTTACCCTGAATCGAATGTACGCTTGCAGATCCTCGAAACCCAGTTATAACCGAATTTGACATTTTAACCAACAAATTAGAGTTCATTTGGTATGATAAATGTTATGTATTTTTGAAGTGATAATACACTCAGGTGCAAAAAAATTGGCCCACTCTCTAAAATGGAAGATTTTATGAAGTTGCGACTAACATCTTGCTGTTTTCGACTGGGTTTCTGTCTGAACTCATTCAGAGACATTGTTTGTTGTTTTTTAGCCAGACGGATGAAATTGTTTTGATCTCTCAATGATAAGGAATCGTATCGAAACGTGATCAGATATGCCGTTCAAATGCTAGGACGGCCTTATGAAACTGACCGTGCCATTGTAAGACGTTTTCGAGAGACGGGATCGTACTCTAGAAGGCAGGGTTCTAGGCGTCCATGAAAAACAACAGCCGCTCAAGACAAGTACTTGTACATCTTAGCTTTCAGGAATTGACGATTAACTGCTTCACAAGGTCGCAACTGACTTGAAAATGCAACGGGGGGGAATTCAGGTGTTTGGACAGTTTGGAGACGATGGTGGGATCGGCATTTGTCTGCCAGAAGACGTCCAAGTTTAACCCGTTAGCACAGGATGTTGCGCCTTCAGTTAGCTCGAAACCACAGTGCTTGGAAACTTGAAGAGTGGAGGGATGTCAGTTTCAGCGATGAGTCAAGGTTCAGTCTGCGGGGCTCAGATGGTCGTGAAAGAGAGTGGAGAAGGCCTGGAGAAAGGTTTGTTCCTGCCACAATGACTGGAAACGAGCCCGCTGTCCAAGGATTCGAGCGGCATATCTCAGTGACCTTCCATCATAAATGAGAGCTACACCTTGCGAGACCTTTTCCGGTGGGAAAGACTTTTTTTTCTCTTAAAGTGGTTATTTTGGATGGAATGCACTCAATGTACAGAAAAACGCCCCTCGGCTGAGAACTACCATGCAAGAGATGAACAACATAATCGCAGTTTGGAAGATAACGTGAAAGTAGGAGACAATCATCAAACATGATCACGTCTCGACACGATTCCCTATCGTTGAGAGATTTAAAAAATTTCATCCGCCCGGCTAGAAAACAAGAAACAATGCCTCTGACTGAGGTTCAGACAGTAACCCAGTCGGAAACAAGAGAATATTAGTGCAACTTCATAAAATCTTCCATTTTGGAGAGTGGGCCAAATTATTTGCACCTGAGTGCAGTAAGCTAAAGCATAAGACTCAGTTATAACGGGGTTCCAAAATGAAACTTCTACTCGTGTTTACCTTCCTTTATATTGTGAGCTTCACATATAGGTAAACAGTGCGGGGCAACTTCGTTATTTACGATTGTGGAGCTTCGCAACATTGGAGGATGTACCTAAACAACTTCCATAATTTTGCCGTATTTTGTTGTTTACCAAAACGGGGTAGTTAGGCGTTTCCTAATTTACTTAGATAAAACGGGTGTTTATAGCAGGGCGTATCACGTTATATCTGGCAAACTTCACCCTCGTAATCTGCAACTAATTTCCGATCAAATGTTCCTCATAGAGATTTTTTCATCGCTTTTTTACCGATTTATTCAATGCTAGAATTTTTTCGTTTTTCCACCTTAAGTTACAAAAACAGCCATAACTACCTTGTTTTTCAGAGTGAACAAGAAATTGAGAATGCCATTGGAATTAGCGTTAAATTTACATTCGGATAGGCTACCTAACGTGCTAGATCAGTGTTTCTTAAAGTGGGGTAGATGGACAAAGCCCAGGGTGTACATTAGAAGCTCTGTGTATAACGGGGTTTTTAGTCTACAATGCATCGCAAAAAAATAAATAAATAAGAAATAATATAAATTAATAAAAATAATACTAATAACACATTCAACGCGAGTCTGGAATGGATGAACTCGCCCCACACGGGAACTCATGGAAAGGAACAAGGTCGGAACAGGGCCTACATGATGAACTCTCAAAACAAGTGATCTGAACGCTCAAACCCCAAATTCCCGTTGCACCATTAGGTATATCTGAATATCCTGTAAACATAGTACATCAGTTTTCAAAAGAAAACTACATAAATAAAAAAGAAGAACTCACCAGGAAAGCAGAATTCGCGGAGAAGACACGCTATCACTTTTATCAGTGCCCTGACTGAAGGTTAGTATCAGAAAACTGCGACCTCTGGTGGGCAAGTAGGTTCCTACTGAGTAAATCGTGCTGCCGAATGGCCTTCTAAACCTTTCCTATCCAACACACGAGGCTTTTGAAAGAGGCACTATCGTACATACAGGCTCTGTGTCATATGACACAGCCCGTGTGAGAGAAGAGGCGACCTGTGTCATATATCACATTCCGCGTTGAACGTGATAATTAAAAATAAAAATAAATAAATATGCAATAAAATAAAATGTGAAATGTGCCAGCCATCTACATGTAGATGTAGATGTAGATGATGAGGTTTTCAACCCACGAACAATGAAACAACAACCACTCATTCTGTGAATAAATTTCACTCTGTGTTCCAAGGTGATTCCAATAGAATTCGTTTTTGTATCTACCTTCTTGTCTTTGTGTTCATGCAAGCTCACTACTTACCAATAATTTCACTCGCTTCATTAATTTTCAAACCTGAAATTTCTAATTACAAAAAGTGCATATTTCTATCAGTAGGTTGGTGCATATTCCCCGCGTTCTATGAGGATGATCATTAGTGTTTTCTCATTCAACCCTGCCCTCAGACACATAACGTGGTTCGTTTCTTTTAGCGAATTTTTGAAGAAAACTAAGCTATTGCTCTCGCCTCAGAATTTGTAGAATGTAAATTTTTTAAAAAATTTTATGCAGAAATCCGTTTCAGGCTATTCTGAAGTTTAACGTATGTATGTATGAGACATTCCAGACGATAACGGTCCGTAGAATTGTGCTAGAAACTTCAAACAAATTTTAAAATGTTAAGGATACAAAACGAAAGATCAAGTTCATTGGCCAGCATGATCGGATTACATCTTCGGGTTGAAATTTTCAAAAATATAGTCAAAAATTTCAAAATAGCCTGTTTTTTGCGATTTGTTGTGCGAAATAATTTTTTCAGCATACTAACATGTGGTATATTCGGAATCAGCGTAAAATTTCCTATAAGAATATGTATCAAGTTTTCAAAAATTTCAAAGTTGAAAAATCACTCAAAATCGAAATAATGCCGTTCGCTAGTTGTGAAAATCGGTAATATTTGCATGAAACATTGTCCAAATTCAGATTGAACTACTCTTATGGAAGTATCCCTGTATAACCAATCCTAGAACCATGCTGTTTAAAACGTAGGTAGTAGGTGCTTGTTAAAAAAAAAAAAAAAAAAAATGTAATCACAACTGATGAGTTTACTCTGTGAAATATTCCGTCCTCCGATTCTCTCGGTCGCTCTCTTAAATGTTTTACGCTCAACTGTTTTAGGACTACTTGATGTAGCTTTAATACTGACTGTGACTTAAAGATTAGTTTAATAATAATAAAGTACGAGTACCTCCCAATTATTTTTAATAATTTGATTCCATGTTTGTCTATCAAAATCATAAACTAAAATTTCTCTACACGATCAATAGCAACTGAAATGTCGAAGATTTCTTCAAAAATTCGCTCATGGGGTCATGCTGCATGACTGGATTTTCTTAACCTTAAGTATATTTTCAAAGTTATTTTTTTAAAGATTGGTTTTTAGTTTAAATACTTTTTACTATTAGCAAAATGTACTTATGGTTACGGCCTTCTTTGTGACTAACGTACCCACGTACCAATCTCTCGTCATATTAAAAATATTTCATCTTATATAATCATGAATGTGTTTATACATTTGTATTCTACAGATACAGTTTATAATTATAAGAAGTAGTATTTTATTAACAATATTCCATGAGCTCTGGAAATCTTTTTTGAGTTTTATCATCAATTCAGTACCTATATGTGTTGATAATTAAGGGATGATGGGTACATCAAAATCTGTGGGGTGTGCATGGCCATTCTCGTTCCTGCTCGGAGAAGAAAAAGATTAAGAAAAACTGTGCTACATTATGCAGGTAACATAGTAAGGAATCTATTCCAAATTCATTTTTTTTTTTTTTTTCTAAAAATGAAAAACTACGTATTTTTTAACTCGCTAGACAGCATGGATAATCCCACGGAGTTCTTGTGCCTACTACTGGAAAAGAAAATGCACAAACTGTCAGCTTTTTAACGGTATGGTCAATTTTACTTTTACTTAGTTAAATGGGGGAGAAAATAATGTTTTTTTTGTGTGAAAAAACATGTTTTTTTTCCTATGAAATCGGGGGTTTTCGTTAAAATTACCCACTAAGAAAATACGAGTTTGAGACCAGTTCCTACGTATTTTTTTAACTAACCAGTTTTACCCTTGATAAAACATAAAATCGAGCATATTATCAAATATACTAAAAACTCGTGAGTTTAAGTGTAAAACTCACCATGTAAGTAGTACCTATCTTATTCATGCCTTCCACTCCTCTGAGGAGCATCGAACCTTAAAATGAAAAGTGTGGGCTATAGAATTGGCAGAATACTTTCTAGAAGGTTAACCAGTACGAACCATTAGAACTTTTTCTAAATCGGTCTGTTTGTTCTGGAGTTTCGCTTGAATCAACCAATTTTAGTTTTGAGGTATTCGCAACAGTACCACGATAATATCTACATCAAGACATCATGGATCTGTATACCTACCCATTCACCCCCCAAGTTCAAACGAAATCAGACTGATTGATCATGAAAACTCAGCGTTATAAGAAATCCACTTTTTCGGAAGCGCACGTGCTTCTAACTACCGTATGATGATGAATGTTAAAGGGGACCAACTTGGTACTAACCCGCACTATCCCTGAATTTCTCAAAGGTCAGCCAATTAGTCTCGGAGTTTTGCCTGTGTCAATCAATTTTAGTTTTTCGCATTCTCAAGAGTTGTTAATTAACCAATCCAATACAGTTGAGGCTATCTTCTAGAACATATGCTCAACTACCCCCATGGCGTGAACGAAACAAACGAAAGAAGACGGGAAATTGATGTTACTTGTAAGAAATTAACGTTTTCGCATGCGTACTGTGATCCGACGGTAATGAAAGTTATCTATAGGAGACCATCTAAATAGCTAACACACATAATCCCTGAAAATCTCATAAAAATTGGAGTAAAACTTTTTAGGTTTTGGGCATCATAAGAATTTACCACAGTCAAGCAGAACACACAAAAACACCGATCAATAATATTATAGATTTATATGAATGCCTATTTAACCGCTCCCAATCCCTACAATCCGTACAAAGGAATCGACTTATATTATTCGAAAGATGTGTGTCTGTATAGGTTTAACTTGTTCGTAGACAGGTAATGGTCATAGATATGCTTAAAAAAATATATAAACTAGTATAATGATTTTGTATCAATTTAAATCAGACGCATGACTGTCATATAATATTATGAACTCTGTAGCATTGGAACCAAACGCGTTGACAAATTCACTTTGGGGCTTCTGACATCCGATATAGGCAGGAGGGATAACAAACGACTCTAAATCTAAATTAATTCGATGACAACTCGATCTGAATGATACCTGATATACAGTGCTCCATTAGGAGTATCGAACTAACGGATCGATATCTCCCTCCCTACATTACTCACACGTGCTCGTATATATATGTGCAGGTAGGCACCTTCGTTCGCACTCTAATCTTCAACCTGCCTGAAACCTGTCAGACTTATCATTGGAATTTAAAAAAAGTAAAGTAAAGTATACAACCATTCCAGGTTGGAGCTTTTCGTCCGACTGCTTCGGGCGTCGCAGACATCATCAGCTGTCCTCCAAATTGAGGATCAGAATTCGTTCTGATGATTTCGCTTAAAGCTACTCATTGCTACTCATTGTAGAGAAGCGCGAAAACTACTTGGACGTCTGACCCTTACCTGGGCGGTCACCCATCCAAGTACTCACCACGCTCGACGTCGTTGTTTAACTTTTTCTTGGTCGATTTCAAAGGTTCATTATTGAAAATAATAAACCAAAAGAAAAGAATGATAAAAAAATAAGCTGTGATGTTATATTCATGATACTAATCATTCTAACGATCGAATAGGGATACTGATGTTTCGATGAACTCGACAATACTTAGTGCGGTACAATACGGGTCCGGCATGTGTTCCCTGACTGACATCATCTATAATTCTCACTACCTTTTAGCGAATTTTTGAAGAAAATTAAGCTATTGCCCTCGCCTCAAAATTTGTAGAATGTGAATTTTTGAAAAAATTTTATGCAGAAATCCGTTTCAGGCTATTCTGAATCATATTCTGAAGTTTAACGCATTTTTTAATGTATGTATGTATGTATGTATGTATGTATGTACCTAAATATGTACCTATGGGTTAGTCTTTGGCAGGCTTACTGCGGGGAGGCTGCTTGAGTTAGATCGTGAAGTTCGCTCTGCTGTGCGCTCTTGGCTAGGCTTTCCACCTGGTGTCCCAAGTGCTTACATCCACGCACCGGTCAAGGCCGGTGGGCTCGGTATTGTCTCTCTTTCTGCCAGCATCCCATCTTTACGCCGCCAGCGCCTGCTTGCCCTTAGGGGCTCGAGCTGGGAGGTCGCCCGCACTGCTGCTGACCTGGACTTTGTCCGGCAGCAGTTGTTGTGGTGCGATCGAGCAACACCAACTGCTCCAAAACCCAGCTCATCTGCTGAGTTCGCTGCTGCGCTGCATGAGTCAGTAGATGGTAAAGAACTCCGACAGTGCTCTGAATCCCCCATTTCTTCCCAGTGGGTGGAATGGGCTTCAGAGGGCATTGGGGCTCGCGACTACCGCCATTTTCATGCCGTCCGGGTGGCCACATTGGCCACCTCGGTGAGGTGTTCGAGGAGTAGTCGCGGGACAGTGGATACCCTTTGCCGTGCCTGTCGGGGTAAAAATGAGAACCTGTATCATGTAGTGCAGCAGTGTCCTCGTACTCACGGTGGCCGCATTCTCCGTCATGATGCGGTTGCCAAGCAGATAGCAGGCGCTCTGTCATCCAGCGGTTGGGCTGTTGAGAGAGAGAGACTATATCACATGCCGAGTGACCGGGGCAAGAAGCCGGATATCGTTGCTGTCAAGCCCGATGGGTCTGCCATTATCCTGGATGTCCAGGTTGTCAGTGGCAGCGTGGACATGGAGCAGACCTGGCGGGCTAAGAAAAGTAAATATGATAGAAATGATCTGAGACAGGCGATATCTGAGCTAAAAGGAGTGGCACCTAATAACATCAAGGTCATGGCTGCGACCTTGTCATGGCGCGGGGTGTGGTGCGGGAAAAGCGCCACGGAGTTACTCGAGTTGGGCATCTCTGCAGGAGTACTCCGTGGTATCACCACCCGCGTCCTGAGGGGTTCTTACTTGAACTGGTGGTCATTCTATAGGGGCACTTCCTTTCATCCCATTCTTCCTCCTCGTCCTGCAACTTCCCTTATCCCTAGAGCCGGCGTCGGGTAAACCTGGGCGTCCTCCCCACTTTTTTATTTTATTTGTTTATTTTTCAATTTAATGGTGTGCCCCCTCCGCCTTTGAGGGGAGTTTTATATTTAAAAAAAAAAAAAAAAAAAAAAAAAAATGTATGTATGTATGTATGTATGTATGTACATATGTATGTATGTATGTATATATGTATGTATGTGTCATTCCAGACGATAACTGTCCGTAGAACTGTGCTAGAAACTTCAAACAAATTTTAAAATGTTAAGGACACAAAACGAAAGTTCAAGTTCGTTGGCCAGCATGATCGGATTACATCTTCGGGTTGAAATATTCAAAAATGTAGTCAAAAATTTCAAAATAGCCTGTTTTTTGCTATTTGTTGTGCGAAATAATTGTTTCAGCATACTAACATGTGGTATATTCGGAATCAGCATAACATTTCCTATAAGAATATGTTAATTTTGCTAACGACGTCGATGTTGCTCGGGTCGTTGTTTAACTTCACTAATCGCATCAGAAACGGTTCACTGCAACGGCTAACCAGTACGGCTCGTTGGAATTAAATCAATAGCTGATTCCTGTTTTTTTTCCAAGAGGATGAGGCAATGAGTAGCTTCAAGTGAAATCATCAGATTGAATTCTGATTCTCTATTTGGAGGACAGCTGATGAGGTCCGCGACGCCTTAAGCAGTAGACATGAAGCCCGAACCTGAAATGGTTGTTTACTTTACTTTATTTACTTCCGAGTTTTGATTACTAGTCGCACAAAGTTGTTGACCACCTGAACGTAGCGTGGAGGTCACATTATGAGTTCTGAATCAAGTTGAAGAGCATCTTTTGAAGTTTAAAATAATTGAAGTGAATCTTTTGTAGTTACTACATCACCCATATTGGACAGTTTACGGACTGGGTACTATCGAACAAAAACCCAATAAAGTATTTGGTGGGTTACGAAGTTCTTCATAATTGAATCATCCAAAGTCGTTTGTATCCAGCTACCATGTTCAGAATAATTACCTGATAAACGTGGGCAAAGGATCGATGAAAACATTATAGACGTAAAAAGTTCTATTTTTTAATTATTATTTGTATGAAGCTTTGCATCTATTATATACTTTTATTATATACATATATTAAACATAGGTACATCTATTATAAATGTAATTGAATAGGCATTAGAAATCATTTACAAAAATACTGTTTAATAACCACGATTTGATAACAAATAACAGGATAACAAGCGCAATTATAAAATCAGTAATGATTAATAGCTATTAAAAATGTCTGCCAAGTGGCACATAGCTTCCTCGTTTACCTATCATGAATGTACAGATCATTGAAAAGTTTTAAATGATCTTGAAAAATTCCACAGCGGAAATGAGTAAATCATGAGTTGCGTGAAATGTTAAAATTGGTCAATTAATTAACGAAAAAATTCTAGACTGAAATTGGGATCGAACAAAGAAAGAATCTCGAAAATCAGTTGAGAATTGTGGCCTGGGCAGCTCGACAAACTTTTTGTCACACACACACACACACACCTCTTTTTTTTTTTTTTTTTTTTTTTTTCACGGATTTGGTCTTAGAATGATATGAAACGGATTCGTATCCGGTCATTTTTTTCTCATGTTGTCCCCTCCCCTCCTGGATAAATTCCAATAGGTCGTCCCTTTATTGACAAAGCCTAGCTTCAGAGGGACGTCCTAAAAACGAGACTAAAGCAGCGGCGGATCTAATTTCTTTGCTATTTAACCTGTGAAGATGAAACTTGAAATGGAGAACCCTTGGGAGTTTAGAAACGAATCATGAAGTCCAGAGCCCCTCAGATCAGCTAAGTGAAACCCAGGGCTTACAGTTGTTTTTCTTCTCATGCTTGGGTTGTCCTCTACCCCCTGGATCAGTTCCAATAGGTCGCCCCTCTATTGACGAAGTCAAGCTTCAGAGGGACGACCTGAATACTGTACCTATTCCAATAAACCGAGATTAATTGAAAAAGTTATCCTCCATGAACCAATAAGTGTGGCATTAGTTTCTACGTAATTTATAATGCTTAATTGAATATTGAAACTTGCAGTTCTCTCCAACTCCGTTACATTCGATTTTTGCACTAGGTTCTTCAACTACCAAGTTCTAAACCTGTAAATATATCGTTCCAACAGATTCCAAATTCGAGTCAGCTCTGTAAATAAAATGGTGACTCCGACGTTCATTCGATAACAAGCAGTTTATAGAACGTTGAGTTTCAGTTCGTGTTTCGAACTGAAATAACAGCGTTCTGAAACTGAACGTCACGAACGGCTCGCCTACTCAGTATTTCAGTGTTGACAAGACGGAGGCTGCAGAGGACGAGGCAGCAAACGGGAGTTGCATACCAATGCAAACCGGGGGGTTATCCTCGGATATTGATTCTCTAGGTACTTCATCACAGACCTCGTCTCGCTGTATTCCCTGCGCTTCAATGGTGGAACTGGATCAGCGAGCCAAATAAGATCTACCTGATATATTTACCGTAAGAGAAGAATGCGCGTCATGAAACTTAAGTTTATTAGGACGACACTACATAGCTTGAATTCGGAAATAAATTCCAATGGTGAACGAGCATTAATACTACAATACACGGTGAGATGGCACCGTAAATGTGCATACCCTTTGCAATTATACGAGTGAAGTATACAGAAATCCATGAATGGAAGAACTAACTCGAATTTCCTCTGCTGATTTGGTTCCTCAATTCGGAACTAAGCTGAAATGGATCCTTGATGTAATTGCGATCTCCTTGCGAGAGGCTTTGAATAAGTAACTTGTGTTTTTTTCTTCCTAAGAGGTTACAATAAAAGTTAACTAAGGATAGTTAGATAGACAACGACAATTATTTTGACATGGATATGTCTTTGCTCTGGGGGGTCAACCAAAAATTTCCGTCACGCAAAATTGATGTCACGATTTTAGTGTTTTTCCGTACAACCTGACGTTGCTAGGGGAATGGAACTTCCGCAGTTTTCTTCGCACAAAAATCGTTCGCCACTCGTTGGAAAGCGCTTGATTTATGTGATAAATGTTCACATCTCAAGCTACCAATTTCCCCCACAGGCTACATTCCTAAACTAAGTTGATTGGACTATATACAATTTTAATAAGCCGGTTACAATATCCTTAACGTGAAGCAATAGCATCACTTCATAGGAAACATTTTCATCCTCTTGACAACAGTCGACTGTTAACAACAACTCATTGAGTCTGTCAATTATTTTTTGTTCTGCGTTACGAACATGTTTTTCGTATTTATTTGACTCTAATATTTTACGTTACAGCTATTATTTACTAGTTGTTTGTAATCTCAAGTTCCTTTTTATCCAAACTATGTAGACGGAGAATGGAATGTGGTTGAAGTACTTACTCGTTTTTGGTATTGCGTATTTTGTAATTGATTTATCATTTGAATTTTGATTTAATTTTCAGCAATTTTCAGATTGGTTTGCTCAGTCAGTTACATGAGATGTATCGTACTTTATTTGAATAGAAAACGGAGTACTTATGAACATCTAGCACTTACTTATTTGAGGTTGAAATAGTTCGATTTTCGTTTTTTTATATTACGATGATTAAATGGTCCAAAGAGCTATTATTCAGGAATGAACTGATTCGTCATTAATATTATTGCTTGCCTCCCAACTAAATACGTATATCACTATAAACATTCCCCGTATATCACTGGGACAAAACATTCCCTGTTGTGTACCAATGATGCCCAAACATGTAGGGACTGAGTAGTATCAACGAAAACCTCACGAATCATGATAAATATCACTCGTCGTCAGATGTAAAAACATGAAGAACCTAGTGGGACGTAGAAAAGAACATGAAACCCCTCCCTGGCACAGTAATTAGCAAACCCCATTTTAAACATAAAAAACACAGACAAATGAGAGAGTCCAAGGTACTTGTGTATAACATAAACAGCAAGAGCAGCAGGATAGAAAGAAATACACTGCCAAGGACATGGCAGAGAATCTCCCTCGTGGCCTTCACAGTATGTCACTATTAAATGTCCAGAAATGACCGGCTTACCATTATCATGACGATATAGCGCTGGGCAACAGAATTAAAACCGACTAAAATTTGTCCAACATTGACGGAATTATGGCTATCACAAAAAATTACGATACGCAGAGCGGACCGCTGATTCAATCATGAGACCATCTAAGGCACACTATTCCTGAAAATGTCATTGAATCCAATCGAAATTATGGAAGTTATGGCTGTGGAAAGAAAATATGCGCTCGCGCATGCGCAGAGCTTAAAGCTGATTTAATCTTGATAAATGACGTAAGGGACCTCAAAGGACCTTCCCCGCATCATCCCGGAAAATCTGACCAAAATCTCTTCAACATTGACGGACTAATAGTTGTAACAAGAAAATCACGTTTGCGAATGCCCAGAACGTATCGCTGATTCAATCATGATGTGACTAATAGGGGACCATATAGGGCTAAACCCACATTATTACTGAGAATTTAATCAAAATCCTATCGAAATTGCGGAAGTAACTAATGTAATATCGGTATTTGGTACAAAGTTACGAAAAGCATCAAAGCTATGGGACTATAATATTGCCTTAATTAACGGAATAGGTAGGTATAATAGCTAATAAAAACACTAGTTGGAAGAATAACGTTGCCTAATTCCACTAGAATAAAGAGTATAAATTTTAGATCGTTTTCGACGGTTAGGTCATCATTAGTGACGAGCGATAACTCTTTGAAGTTGTAGAATTGTAACTCTTCATTCTCATGGAGTTAGTCAACGTTCTTCACTTACTTTCGTTTTTGCTTCCTCACTAGTGAAGGTAGGGAAGCTTTGTGTTCGAGCGAGAAGTCGAAGAAATGTTTGTCCTCCAAAATCAAAATGTCCACTTGCTTTTTGCTTTTCAGAGCTTGCTAATCGATTTTGGTCCCATTTCTATCGCTCTGTCTGTTTGTCTGTCTGTGGTAAATCCTTGTCACGCCCAAAACTATACCAAGTTTTAGTTCAGTTTTGACGCAATTTTCATGAATTGTGCGGGTTAGTTTTTAGACGGCCTCCTATAACTTTCATTGCCGCTGAAACGATAGCAATCTGTGCGCATGCGCAAACGTTAATTTCTTATTTTGTTTATTGCTCATCATTTATTGGACCGATTCTGTTCAAACTCGGGGAGTAGTTGGGTATATGTCCCAGAAAAATTCCCTATCTATTATATCGCGAATGGTGGAGTAATAACTATTGCGCATGGGCAAAACTAAAATTGATGTACCTACACAAGGTTTGTTCCAACAGACAGTCCTGGACCGTTTTACGGAAGCCACGCCCCCTTTTTTGCGTACGGACAGCGTCAGAACTGGTCCTGGACCAATATTTCGCTGTAAGATGAGACGGTCCGGGACGGTTCAGAACTAGTCCTAACAGTTCTGGATTTTTTCCGGGACTGTTGGTTTCGCACGTGCGCACTCGATGTGACCGGTCCCCCTCTCCCGCTTCTCCATTATCTTTTCTTATCTGTTTCGGTTCTTTCACACTTCCGACAATAATTAGCTCTTGCATTTGCATCGTTTACTACCTAAAGTTGTGGAGATACCGGTACTAGATAACTTTATTGGCGTTTTACGTACATCGTAAAATAAACCAGGATTTGCTTCGATGGAATGCTAGAGACAAGAGGGTTCAATCAAGGTCATAAAAGTTACTGAAAAGGTTACAAAATGAACTTTGCGAAATCGAGTTTATTATAACTTTTGTTACCCATAAGGTGATTTATTTTACTTTGATAATTTTCGGTTGGTAGCTCAGCTCTAGGTGAATACAAAATAAACATAGGTATCTAATTCAATTAATTTCTTTTTGGTTCGCATCTACGAACATCTTGTGACACCCTTTTCATGTACCTACAACCGCTCCGTTGCTAAGGAATTGTAACTCCGTTAACTTTAATCCCACGAAAATCGTTCACTAGTTGTTGGAAAGCTCTCAATTAACCTAAAAACATCACGTTGTCAAATTCTCCCTCTCCTTACTCCCTATTCCATAAAACCCGTAACCAACAATCATATGTTTTAAATCATGGCAAGAAGATGTCAATGGGATTGAGAGGTTTTCTCTTTCCTTGGGCTCTAATGTTGTTCACTAGGTATGTACCTACTAATTTCTCCCATAGGTTTTTGGAAAGATGAAAAACAGCAGATACGTTTTGTAGCAACTATTTGGTTGTGAGAGAGAATCATCTCTGATTGTTTCACCAGTAAAAAGTATCACTCCCTAGAAGTAACGCTTATCGCGGTTAGATGCCAAAGAAGCAAAGACATAAAAATTTTAATAAAACGAGTTCCAAAAAGTGAATATGTTCCCTTTTGATGGATTACCTACTCCTCAGATATTCTGGAGAAATGAGGAAGGTTTTAAAATAGAGATTTTAGATCAAGTTATCCCATCAAAATCATCCGAGTCCGTTCGGATATTCAGTCCAGGACTCGATCCTGGACGTCCAATCCCCTCCCTTTTCAGAACATAGTTCTATCCTGGACTGGTCCTCGACTCTGCCCGAACAAATCAACAGACAAAACTTCGAGATTTACGATCAGGATTTCACAACATTTTTAGAGATTGTGTGGAATAATTCCTAGACGGACCCGTATAAATTTCATTGTGATTGAATTAATCAAATCTGTGCTTAATTAAGCAAACGTGGATCCCTTATAACGTCGATTTCCCATGATCTATCAGTCCCATTTCGTTCAAACTCGGGGGTCGTTGTGTCCAGGATGATGCCTTTCGTATTTCATTGCTTAAGGTTGAGTAATGCGCATGCGTAATAGAGCAGCCCCGTGGCTGGAAAGTATTTTTATCAACAATCTTCGAAAGAGAGAGAGAGAAAAAAAAACTTTATACTTTCCCGTTCACTGTTCAGAATTTTGAAAATAACATTTGGGAAACTTGGCTTCACTTTCAATCGGTCAACTCTGAAGTGTAAAAATTGAATAGCAGAAATGTTAAACAATCAGAACATCAAAAGCTCTTGAAATTATATTGTTTTTTGTTATTGGTAGATTTCAGTCAATGAAACTACTCAGATTACTGTTCACTGATTCATTACTGTTGATTACATTTGAGGGAAAAATGAACGTCAACATGACCATGAATGAGAACAGGCGATTTATGCAAGAAGAAATTCTTCCCCCTGTGTCCTTCGACGATCGAACCAGTCGACATGATAATTACAATGGAATTCCCCGGTCGAGAAATCTAGGTTTAATATCACTTTGGATAACTATAGACGGGCTATAGTAAGCGCTATTATGGGATTTATATTTTCATCAATTTTTTATTTCCTTCAGCAGGTGCCTTCGTCTATGTAACAACACATTGATTGTGGTGTTGCATGAGTTCCGTTTATGTATAGACCAAGAGTTTATGCTCAGAATGGTTATCCAATTCAGAAATATGAAACCTCTGTGAAAATAATTGCAGCACTTTGGATAAGGGATCAAAATGATAAATGTAATAATATATCATGGTACCATTTGTGTCAAAACTTCAATATTGGAATAGCCAACCAAAAATATTTGCGAGCGAAGCCTGTCAAAACTGAAATTAGTTATTTTTTTTTGAAACCTATTTTTGACGCATTTAGTTTTTTAAAAAATCGCTATTGTATTCATTTTGTCGGTAATATATTCATTTTGTCGACAAACTACAGAGATCTATCTACCTCTCCAAAAACAAGCCCTTATTTCAGATTCAAAATGTTCTTGGTAGGTAACCCAAAAGAACGTTCAGACTAATCTAATTTCATTCGTGCGAACATCAGATCACCAGTTCGTTCGTTGATGACCAAATTATTCCATTTAACCACGCCAAATTATTCCATTTAACCACGCCCTCCCTTCTCCCTTTTTTCCTTACCAAACTCCTCCCTATGGTTGAGGCTAGAAAATTTTTGAATACCCTGTGATTGAGGTTGACGTAATCTGAACATATTTGCCCAATCAGATCCCCAGTTTGTTCAGTGATGTCAAAGCCTTTCCAAACCCCCTCCCCTAAAAACATCCCTATGGGTCGTCATTGAAAATTTCTATGTAGGCTCTGGTATTTGAGTGTTATCCAAACACATTTCATCAGTCAGATCCTCAGCTTATTCAGTGATGTTCAAGATACCCCACCCCACCCCACCCCACCCCTTCCTCAAAATATACGTTATGGTTCAGATTTGGAAATTTCAAGCAGTTTGTGATTCAAGTTAGAGTATTCCAAACACCCTCATCCTTGGGGGTATACCTCATCTTTGGGAGTTTTAGAGGGTGCTGAATCTGAATCGGAAGCTCAGTTTTCATGTAGACGTCTAGTTTTTGAGGTAGAGCATCTTCATTTTTGAAAAAATCTGGATAGTTTATGTCCAATTAAGAGGTAATATTCTTGTTGTACATTTAACGCTGAACACGCTTATACCACATAACATGGGTCTGAAATGCCTCCTTAACGTATCTTTTGCCTAAAAACTGCCCAAAAAACGTGGTTTTCTCAGATTTTTTACGATGTTTCTAAAGTTTTTCAAATAGTTTTTGTACATATTACTCCACTAGGCAACCTGAAAAAATGGTGCTATTAGTTGGATTATTTCTGCGTCAAATGAGACCACCAGCAGCGCTGAAGATGTGATAGTTGATTTCTCGTGATTTTTCAACGACCAAAAAACGTCTTGTCAGTTTCTTGACAACATATTTTTTCTCGGTATATTCCCATGAAACAAGTTTTTCGGTAGGTAAAAACTCGCTAAAAATCAATTATCACACCTACAGAGCTGGTGGTGGTCTCATTCGACACAGAAATAGTTCAAGTAATAGCAACATTTTTTTCAGGAAGGCCAAGTGGCGTAATTTGTACAAAAACTATAAAAAGAGGTCAGAAAAATTGTTAAAAATCTGCGAAAAACCACGTTTATTGGCAGTTTTTCGGCAGAAGACACATTAAGGAGGCATTTTAGACCCAAAATATTGTGATATTGTAAGTAGTATAGGCGAGTTACATTTCCAATAAGAATATCAACTTTTAATTAAACATAAATTAAACTGGAATTTAAGAGATTTTGTCAAAATAGCAGGTGTCTTGCCGCACAAAAACTAGACGTCTGCATGAAAAACGGGTTTCGGATTTAGCGCCCTCGAAAACCCCCAGGACCAGTACCAGTTCCGTGGGGGCACAATTTTTTTTTATTTTATTTAATTTTTTTTTTTGCAGTGTCAACAATCGTGAGCTGATTTTGTGATTTAAAAAATCGAATTAACATATTATTTACCCTACGAAGCTGGAATTTGGATCCATCTGTGATCCAATTAGGATAGGATTTTAACTTGACGAACCACCCCAATCAGCTGAGTGGCCTCTTAACTAACATTAGTTTCTATTATGTTTATCCTACGGCGCTGATGATTTTTTTTTTTCATTTTTTATTAAAGTAACAGTTTCCTTACTTAAACAAAAATGCGCATTACATGTGATTCACTACGTGTGATCTATATTTTTTCTTCTTCCCTTATTTGAGGCCTGACCATTGTATACCTTAGGTGGTGCTGAGAGCGAAACAGAACATCGAGAGCCAGGTTTTGAAGTCTTCTTTGAAGTTTGGTGAGGAGACGTTGGGGTGGGAATGTCTTCCATCCGTAAGATACCTGTAGAGACGAGCTTCTGACCAATTTACGACAAAAGCCCGGATCTACAGGGTAGATCACGAATGTGCTGTTACTGATCAAGTCTCCTCACTCTTCCACGAATCCAGAAATTCACGGCAACGTAATGTGATCGCCTGGATATCTGAAAAAGAGAACAATGCGTACCAAATTTGAAAGTAGGTATTTGAAGGCCTATGTAAACTTTTTTTTCAGCTGACTTATCAGAAACCCTAAAGTGCATAATGCCAGGAGATGCTATTTATTGATAAATGTAGGTAAATGCCATTCTTAACGAAATGTTCTTTGTAATTACGTTCAGAATTCCGAACATGTAACTCTTACTGAAAGATATCTGGTAGGTAACGAAGATATTTTTTATGACAATATAACGAAGATATTCGTTCCATATAACGAAGATATTCGTTCGATATAACGAAGATATTCGTTCGATATAACGAAGATATTCGTTCGGTATAACGAAGGTATTTATATGACTTTCCCGGCAACCGAACTCATTATTCAAGTACGTAATGAAAAATATGAAACTGTCGACTTCGTGTTCCTCACCGTACTGTAGCGAGCTGTTCTTAGCAATAAATTTCTCGCTGTAATCTGCTTTTTCTTGACATGTTGATGGACTATCAACGCGATTATTATTCAAATGAATACAACATATATTAAAACCTACTGCAGGCAATTGATTCAATAGTTGTGTAACAAATATCCAGAAATGAATTACTTTCAACAAAATAATTATTATTATGTCACAAAGTTATTAACTCAGGACGGATGAAGAATAAAATAATCAAATTTATTAGTTAATTTTCAAAAATTCAAAAGGAAATTCAAAAAACGCAGGCAGCAACAAAGCCTTAAAAAATATTAAAACCTTATGATACGTCACTGTCACAGTTATTATATGACCCCCACTCTATGTTTTTGATAACTTCGCAGCAGATGAACTCTTGAGTTTTGAAACCCTCATAGGGCCACATGCTTATGTTGTTAACCTAACTTCCCGAAAAAAAGAGCATTATAAAAGCATGTTCAGTAAATGCTTTAAACATAAAAAACAAAGGAAAAAATAAATGGTAAAACAGAAATAAGGTGTAGAAGAAAGAATTAAAATAAAATGATAAATAAACAGCAAACCCCAATGTACTTAGCCGTTTAAAAGACTAAGTATCTTTGATTTTAATGATAATTTTTTCCAACAGATGGCAGCACCTGTGGAGTGAAATTTATACAACATCTCACCTTAAGAGGACGCTAATTATTGGTTCACTGTTCGTTGATTTCAACTCAGTACGTCAATAGAATATACGATAATTAGTTTTGATCCGAATTATTATTGATTTTGGTAGGATAATGAAAATTCAAATATATCTAAATAATGAGAAAAGTAATTTTAGACCTTACTTAATGAGGTATCATAAGCTTGTTTGGGTATAGAGCCCCAGGGAAGACCAAATGGAGAGGTTACGGGTCTTTAGGCAGGAAGGCCAACTCAGCAATTGAACAAGTATCATTACTTTTTGTATCCATCTAAAGTAGGTGAACGGATGAACACCCATTCTTCTATTAAATTTCATTTTTATTGTAAATCCAGTGCTTCAACACAACATATTATGTTTGAAAGTAGATTCTAGAATGTTTTATGACTTGTAATATGGGGAAAACAAGAAATACCTTTTGGCTTACCTAAATTGGAAAGCAATATAAATAAAAAAATTAAAAATTCCCAAGCGGAAGTATCATTTATGTTCTAGTCCGAGGAGCCTTCAGACAGCATTGAGGACTCGAAACAATTGGAAGTGAAGACCTTTACAAGAATGAAATTTTATCTCCTTACAGTTTATCTCCTGACAGTTAGCCCTAGGGATAATTTGCTACCAATATTGCATAAAGTGCCCTCCAGAAAGCACTAATAGCCTTAAAATTGCATCTTTAAAGCCGACGAGTCCATTCTGGGTAGTATTTGTCTACTGAGAAATTCACCCCTGAGATATATAGTAAACGCGCGGGGGTCTCAATCATAAGCTGCATGATACCTGGATTAATCCTACTAAATCTCCACACCAACCTGCATCGACGACTTCCTACTAGGAAGCAGAAGTGCCTTACTTACTTGGCATCCATGGGTTATTGGTTCTAGTAAAAAAATAAACGCACATTGGATACTTGAAAAAATATATAAATAAATAATATTAAATAAATAAAAACCGGTGAGGTTTAGAATGAATTTCCCAATATTTATTCACATTTCATGGATGCTACTGGTGTTCCCAGGTTTTAAACTATGTTTTAACAAAAATTTAGTGTTCTCAGGGGCCGTTAAATTTGCAATATTTGCATAAAAATATTCTTTGAATTGATGAAGTCATTAGGAAAATTTGGAAAAAACTACTGTTGGGTCAGTTTTGGATATTGTTTACCGATTTTGTCTGGATTTATAGATCTAATTTTCTTGCAGTTCTTTTCACTGGGTATAGAAGCTCAACCATGTAACAAGGACTTGAAAAAAAAAAAAGAAGTAAGTGAAAACACGTAGTCTATTTCCACAAAAAATAAAGAGTTACAATGTTAAATCGATTTCGACGGTTGGTTCATAATCAGTAACAAACAATAAGTTATTATTTGTTACTGATGATGGCCTAACCGTCGTAGTCGATTTAACATCGTAATTTTTTATTTTTCTTGGAAATAGACATCGTTTTTTCAATAATTTCCGCTTTGAAATGGGTTTCCACAACTTTGTCGAGAGTAATTTAGTTCGTAGGAACTTCATATTGTCTCGAGGGGTCTTTAGTTCAATTTTTCACCAGCTCCATAAAATTGGAGTGAAAGACAGAATGACCAATTCACATCCATGGATCAAGATTAAGTAAAGTTTTTAGTTAGGGCCTGCCCATATTTTGCGATAATAAACAGAAATTTGTATTCTTCAGGTTGTTTCCATCCCTCAAGGGTTGTTCATAGCATTGTTATAATATGACAGAAAAATGCATATTTTGCCGCAATATTCTACAAAATTGTGTAAGTTGCTCCGCACCAAATCACAGTATAACAAACTCCTCCAAGGAGTTCCTTCTTCATAACTTCATATTTCCAAAAGTATACCTACGTACCTGGTAGGTACCTAATTAAAGGAAGCTGTGCATGATAAGAAACGCTTTTGACACGGCATGATAATAGTATTCTCGAATAAATTGTATAGTGGTAGAATGTTATCTTATCCAAGCTTGTATTTCAAATGGAGATAGCTTTGATTAAAAAATTTGAATTATGGACTCCAATTATTATAATACAATCTATTCTCACCTGTTCCTATCTTGATCACCGCAATCAACTGAGTCATTCAATTTGACAAACAGTTCTTAATTCATCGCTGTTATTTAATATAATCATCTCTCGTTTTTTTGTCGTACTTCTAAATGATCCTACAGCTTGCAGTATAACGCATCCTGTTGGCCTCGATTGGCGTTTCACGATTTAGCTGAATTATGAGAAATCTGAAACAAAAGAAAACAAACATTGTCATTCAGTTTTAGTTTATATGTTATGTCAGCCTATTCTGTTTCAACGGAAACAATGTTATGATTCGCCAACGCAACTTTGAAAACTGCATTTATCGTTAAATTATTGTAATCCATCAAGGCACAGACGACTTGATACCCCAAGTCAGAAAATCAACATTTCTCCTACGGCTTGAGGCTCAACCATCAAACGTATCAAATAAATAAATAAAAAGAAATATCAAAGGTGGATGAGTACCTTATTTCTAAAAGTAATTTCAGATTTACTGTCAATGTAAAACAGCATTGATAATTATTTTGATTTTCCAGCCCCGGAACTCAATTGTTTTGAGGGGCTTTAGACTTCATGATTCGTTTCTAAACGTCCCAAGTGTTCTCCATTTCAAATGTTCGCTTCATAGGCTGAATAGCAAAGAAATAAGCTCCGTAGCTCACTCAGCTGCGCTAAAAGGCTTTAAATTTTGTAGCTCATATCTAGATGTCCTAAGAGGACTTCATTTCAAATTTCAGCTTTATTGGTTAAACTAGCCGCCCCGGCTCGCTTCGCTTGCAAGGTGTGGCTGTGTGGGCACATGCGATGTTTTACAATTGAAACATGTAGGGAATGTTGCTCGCTTCGCTCGCTCGGTATGGCTGGAATTGAAACCCCCTAGTCGTGGACTTTTGTTGGAGCCCACCCATGGATTTTCCAGTTTTTCTACCCCCCCCCCCCTATCCACCACCCATCACAACCACCCCTTACTGAGCAGGGGTTGCGCAATTTTGATGTGGCCTATATTTTGCGCCGGAAGTGGCTGGTCATATTAAAAAAAAGAATCGCGCAAATTCAATCCTTTCAAAAGTTATGGAGGTACCCATATACAGACACTTTACTTTATTAGTATAAAGAAGAAGATAGCAAGGAAATTAGCTCCGGATCTTTCTTAGCTAATCCGGGCGGCTCTGGTCTTACTGATTTTTTTTTCCATTAGACGTCTGCGTCTCAAGACTATTCCACTTCAAATTCTGTCATCTCGGTTGAATAATGAAGAAAGAACGGTAACACAAGCCTTCTTTCATAATGTCGTTGTTACGTGTCATTTTTTCTTATGTTGTTAAAATGATTACTTTTGGCAAGAAGGCCTCCATAAAAACGTATTCTACGTTAAAATAAAATAACCCTCTTTTCTTGGCACGACGTTCGAAAAATGATCCCTTCAACCCTATAATATTAACTACGTAGGTATACACAGTTTTTTTTATTTTTAAGTAAGTATACATAGAACGACGGATACACATACACATCGAATTCTTTTGATATTTCGGTACGTTATTAGGGATCGTGTATGGCTGCAAATGAATTTGGGTACTTCTAGCCTCAATGGCCACAGATTTGATGGCCGAAATATTGTTGAGTAAAATGTACGTCGGTACAAGCGTTAAATCAGAAACTGTGTTGACTTTTGAAGGAACAATAAATTTTATCGGAAACAGTGAAAATCCCCTTTTTCGTCCACGTACCTATCCATCTAACCATTACGTTTGCAAAAATAGGATTTTAGTTTAATCCTAGATACTTGGTTTAATACATCAATAGTTAAGAGGTTCCAATGATTGAACTGTTCAAAATGTACAATAATGACCAACAATATCCTAATAGGTATATTGTATTGACTTTTCCATCCACGTACCTAGTCATTTAACTATTATGTTTGCAAAAATAGGATTTTAGATTTAATCCTAGATACTTGGTTTAATACATCAATAGTTAAGAGGTTCCAATGATTGAACTGTTCAAAATGTACAATAATGACCAACAATATCCTAATAGGTATATTGTATTGACTTTTCCATCCACGTACCTAGTCATTTAACTATTATGTTTGCAAAAATAGGATTTTAGATTTAATCCTAGATACTTGGTTTAATACATCAATAATTAGAGGTTCCAATGATTGAACTGTTCAAAATGTACAATAACGACCAACAATATACTAATAGGTAACATACTTATCTACCAAGGGAATAAATTACATTTGGATCATCTAATCCGAGATTATTGTCATTGGTAGGAATCGATTCCATAGTAAATGTCACCAGGTACGTTAGCTCTGCAATTTCATCGAAGCCGCTGGCTGCCGTCAAATCCGATAATCCCCCCCTTTTATCCGCTTCGTCACCTTCCCCCGTTCCGAAAAACGATCGAGCCCCTGGGAAAATCGCCAGACGGTTGTGGAAGTCGGGCGAGGAGGGGGTGACGCCTAGTTCGTCCCTCCGCCGCTAGATGTCAGGCCGAACTGGCGCCTTTATCGACACAACCCGAGTTGGGATGTTTCTCACGTACTAGGCTCCCTCGACACGGGGGTGAATCCACCCTCAGGACGTGATTCCTCCACAATCCTCTTCTCACTTGACGAAAAATCAATCTCCTTTTAACACCTACTTTCTTTATCTACTAGGTTCCCACTAAAAAATCAAACGTTCGTTCCGGTTCAAGTGCAACGATACCTTAATAAGTGAGTAATAATTACAGTAAAATACAGAAATAATGAGAACATTAACCAGTTATAATTATAATTTGTTTAAATGGTCTGACTTTTCGGGATCAGGTGTTCCAATTCAAGTTCAGACTAATCCCAGGTAAAAATTGGTGAATATTAGTCTTAAAATTAGTTCAGACAACTACATACATAAGTACCTACTTTTTTATCTCCTACAATTAAATTTACTGGCACGAATTTCAAAAAGAAAAAAGAAGTATACTTGGCTGAAAACACCCAGTATTTGGAATGATCGTAAGTATCTAATTCGGTTGGTAAATATAGGTAGGTATATGACGCAATTTAATGGTAATGGATACGATTAGAATAATATTTAAGGAGTAATTACAGCAGAATTTGAACAGGAAATTATATTGATAGGTGGGGAGTGGTATGGTGCTATGGTATAATTGTGATTTTAAAAAAATTCAATTTTTGGCTCAGATGTGCCAGATGTTTTGATCACCTGGGCACTGAGTGTTTTTCATAGGTTATGAAGGTGGATATGCTAAAGCGGGAGGGAAATGGGAGGGTGATTAGTTCGGAACGGGGTGGGGTGTGGGAGGCACGGACCGGAACGGTATTGAAGTTTACTACCCCTAGCTATAGGGGATGAAGATCGATGTTAATATACGTATTTAAATATCAAGTCACCTCGACGATGCGGAGATAGCCTCGCCCCCGGGGTCTGAACGGATTTTTTTTTCTAAGGATGTCACTGGGGTTGGAGTCAAAGTGGAGGCTGGCGGTCGGCGGGCGGCGTCACCTTCTTCGGCGATCGCCCGAGGCTGACTGGGAGTCGAAAGGGGCGACCCGGGGACCGCATGCGCCCTTCGCCACCCGCGTACTTCACCCTCGCAAAAATACATAACACTCCGAGAGACCGACGGAAAACTTTTAATTTCTTCATCAAAAAACCAACCCCTCATCACTCTCTAAAACACGAATCACCCTCGAAATTCCGCCAAATGTGATTTTACTCCGTTCACACTAATTGCCCACCCCAAAAAATTATCCATCCGATCCTCGGATTCGAACTCCTGGTCTCCCCGTTACTCCCTGGACACGACACCCTCCACCGCCCCGCCGTCCGAGCGCGCCGCTTGGCACGAAATTCACCTCACGCACGGAATCCACCCCACGACTTCCGCTAACTCAATTTGCACTGTGAAGAGGGTCAACTAATGATTATTCTGACCTTACCTCTTTTATTTTATTGAATTTGCCCTTAAGAGCCGAAGGGTGACCCGCCGTTTCGCTTATTTACACAGAACGGTTCGATATATGTCGGTCAGCAAATTTTAACTTAGCTAACAGTTGGAATTTTTTTTTTCCTGGATTATTTTCCCTTTTTATGGATTATTTTGTACCCTGTTAATGCTGAAGTTATATCATTTGAATTAAATAGGTACCTAGCGAATACTCATACCTACCGACAATCATGCACATCTCAGTTAATAATACAGAACTAAAAGTAGGAAAAAAAAAAATTATCGTGATTTGACAATTTCGAAACCACATTATTATTTTTATTATATATATATATATATATATATATATATATATATATATATATATATATATATATATATATATATATATATATATATATATATATATATATATATATAACGATTTGAGCAAAACTTAAACCAGCAGGGTCATTACCGACATTTTATGTGACCATAGTTTAATTATTTTCTTCTACTTGTCCAAGACAGGCTCAGCTTCCAATATCAGCACTGATGGTCTAATTGGCGAGAATTCAGCCTCCCAGCGCACATTAGCTGATCAGGGTGATTCTGCACCATTTAGTTCTAACACATGTTCTAGAGAATCTCCATTTCTAATTTATTAATCGTAGAGCGATTAATCCTAGGAGGTCACAGATAGGTTTGTGTGACCTGGAGGGGTCACACTGGGGTCCAAACAGACACCAAACGGCAGATCGTAAGGAAAGAAATTAGCCTCAGAGGCCCCATTAGCTATTCAGTGATCTTCCGAACCTAATTGTTTTTTAATTGTTTCAGTTGTTGTAATTGTTTTTGAGGGTCGCGAACGAGCTCCATCAAATTTCAGCAAAACGAATCAATTAGGAGAGAAATTAACCTCGGAGGTTTTGATGCTGATCGAAATAGCACGAGAACTGAGGATATTACAGCAATATAAAATAACCAGGTTACTCAGAAAGAGTAACTCTGAGACCAACGAGAAGTTTCAACGACCCTCTGTTTGCGCGCAAATTGAAAAGAAACAGAACTTTTGACATTTCATGTCTTTGCTATGGCACACAACCAAATTTTCGTTATGTCACGTTACGTTACGTAACGAAATATGCTCAATTTCTGATGATTTCCGCTTACAACCGAGACGTTGCTAGGGAAATGGTACTTCGTCGTTTTTCATCCCACAAAATTCGTTCACCATTCGTTCGAAAGCTCTCGATTTATCCAATCATATTATGTTAACTACTGCGAAGTGCGTGGCCAACAATCACAGTTATGAGCATGGTTATTTGAATTATTGTTTACACACAGGTGATCATTCTCAATAATTGATATTGTGAACATGATTGCAACCGCTTGTTAATTTCTGATTGCATACGAGTCTGCTACACATACCTACGCGTCTGCAATTTTGTTCAAACCCTACATACATATATCCATGAAGGAAATTTTAGATTCATTGCAAGAACCTAATTTTTTTAGAAAATTGGCTAAAAAGTTCCGACCTTGGTAGACTCGGAAGTAATTAACCTTCTGTTGTTTGAATAGAAATTATAATTTAATTAGGAGGAATTCTTAAGTATTTACTAATCTATAATTTAATAAATAAATATAATTGAGGTAGGTGATTCGATATAATACAGCTTTGTACTATACCTACCTACGTTGATTTCTAAAGCTTCACTTTATTCCATTTATTCACTTGTTCATTGTCACTCTATCATCATGGTAACACCAACGCTCAGTGCTATATTTTTAGGTTGTTACTTTTAGCATCATCCTTGTCCAAACAACTGAAAATCGATGAGGTGATTACCTACCTTTGCTTCGCAAGCCCGATAGAATACAGAAGTTATATAAACTCGATTTCGGAAAGTTAGAATTCCATTGGAATTATATTATCAGCTGATACAACTGTCATAGTTTTCAAGGCGATTTTTGATGTTTTACTGGTTACTATTCACTCCCGCAATTAATAATATAATGACATGGACAACCTCTTCTGGCTTATCGTTATCCAATCAAAAAACGTCATCTTTTGTATTTTCTATCAAACGGCAACCAAGTCATTTATCTCTGACTATGAATGGTGAAACCATTAAGCACTCTGACACAATAAAATATTTAGGGATGGAATTAGATAGGAGACTCAACTGGGCGTCACACATAAAAAAACTTAGATCAAATTCCCTCAAAGCACTAAACTTGTTAAGAGTGTTAGCTAATACGGCATGGGGCAGCGATAGAGTTTGTATGTTGCGTTTCTACAGAGCTTTCGTGAGATCAAAGCTTGATTATGGATCGATTCTCTACAGAACAGCAACATCCAGAGTGTTAGAGATGTTGGACTCTATACACAATCAGGGCATAAGACTAGCAACAGGCGCATTTCGATCGAGTCCCATCCCTAGTTTACTGGTTGATGCAGGCGAACTTCCACTTTCAAGAAGAAGATCAATTCTGGCTCTCAGATTTGCAACAAAAATGAAAGCATACGCTGCCCATCCATTTCAGGAAACTATTCTAGACCCTCTTCCTCTCAACTACCCTCAGTACATTCGTTCTTCCTTCGATGTAACTTGATACGACCTTCTATCAAATTCATTGACTCTACCACTTTTTTATTTAGAACGTACATGCTCCACTGCTCCTTGGACTCTACCTTCACCCCGTTTCTGTCTATCACTCACAACACTTTCCAAAAAATTAGCTCTTCCTCAAGAATATACTTCAAAATTTTATGAAATTATTGCCAAATTGTCTCCTTGTGTCATCGCGTACTGTGATGGCTCAAAAACATCAAATGGGGTTGTTTGTGCAATCTATGTTGACTTCGGAGTCTATAGGTTCACACTGCCATCATTCACCTCCATATTGACGGCTGAGCTCTTTGCCATACACAAGGCTCTCACACTGATATCGTCCAATGAAGGAAAAGTAGTCTGTTCAGATTGCCTCAGCGCAATGCTGTCAATCGAAAAAAGTGTAGACGCTCATCCACTAGTGAGAGAAATACTATTTAGTGTCCAAAGACTTGCGAGCATCAATGTTTCAGTGATTATCTGTTGGGTTCCTGGGCACATAGGTATCATAGAAAATTAAATTGCTGATTCACATGCAAGAATAGCAACAGAGGAGCCTATTTCAACGTACCTTAACATCTGCGCTGACTATCTAATAACTATTAAAAGAAAAATATGGATCAAATGGCAAACAGACTGGCAATATATGCAACATCAGAAACTATGGGAAGTAAACAAAACTGTTGTCTCATGGCCCTCATCCTGCCGAACGAAAAAACTATCTGATGGCACCATTGCATATTCGCATAAAGAGGAAGTGATTCTCACTCGCCTCCGGATAGGACACACTAGACTGACTCATGGCCATCTCATGAAGAAAGAAAGGCCTCCACCCGAAAATTGTGCAACCTGTGGATGCCAGCTCACAGTACGCCACTTGTTACTGGAATGTCCATCCTTCAACAACCTAAACCCTGAAACCCCACGAAATCTGGAAGAACTCCTGGGAAACGACTCAAATCATCTGCAAACTATCTTCGACAAGCTAAAGAAGTTATCACTATATTACAAATTGTAAATATTTTTTATTGCATTTGGCACCCATGACCATTTGATGGTTGAATGTGCCTAAATAAAGAAGAAAAAAAAAAACTATTCACTCCCGTGTTGATGTTTTTTCTTTTTTTCTTTTTCTTTTTTTTTTCTTGTAGATGTTTTAGCCCTTAGGGAAAAACGAATATATACCACCCACCACCGAGGTGGCGGAGTTCGATTGTTTAGGTGGACAGGCTATAAATGAAACTCAAAAAATCATTCATGTTACATAAAGAGATCTTGATTTGGAATATTTCAGCCCTTGGGTTATACCCTTTAGTGCTGATCGAACGCGATGCCAATGTTACTAGCACATCCCCGGCCGATAAATGATTTTTAAGCTTTTGAAATGAAATTAAATTTGGCTTAAAAATCATTTCTAGAGAGAGAAAGACACGAAACGAATTTTCAGAATGGTCAAAACGTAAAATGCGAGAGGAAATTTTACCCCGGCCGAACAACAACCGTTTGATTTTTTGGAGACTAAAACTTTCCCATCTCTCAAAAGCGAAAACAATGCTTCCGCTACCTATAGAATAAATCCGTTGGAACCATACCACCTGATATTTGTCAGCAGATATTTATAAGACAATTTCTTTGTATCTCGATTTCACTATCTAGCAATTCATGGAATTTAATGTTTAATCGTCTAGTCAATAGATCAGCTAGCAGCGCGTGATTCCCTATGTTCTCACACTTTGAAATTCGAAGGATTTTTTTTCTATGTTCAAGCCCTTAGGGAAAGCGAAATATTCAACGTACAGCGTTGCGGGTGGTTTTAATCGATTCTTTGAAATTAAATTTATCATTTTCAAGCAACAAAATATTTTTGAATGTTTAGCCCTTTAGGGTTGAAAAAGATTGATGTCGACCTTCTAGGACAATTTATACCCCAAATGTGATTTTTAACACAAGTTTCATATAGTTTGGTCCAGTATTTTCGGAGAAAAGCCGCGGACGGCGGACGGACTTCTTTTTTTTTTTAATTCAATTTTTGGATTCTACACATCTTGAAACGTAAACCATAAAATTTTCAGGGGGTGTTAAAATTTGTTTTTCTTTGTCGATTACAAAGGTTCATTATTGAAAATAATAAACCAAAATGCTAACACCCAAGATACACGCAGTAAAAAAAGAAAAAAAAAACTCGGAAACCTACGAAAAAATGGATTGAATGTAGATATGAAATGTGTATCGTTTTATATGGTTATCATTTTGAAATTCTCAAAACTACATAATTTCATGCTTTACTGCTTGTCAATGGTAGGTACAATGTTCAAATGTTGTGAAGAGGGACGTGCAACTCAAGAAGAGTATTGGTGGAAAAAATTCAGTGGCTATTTGTTCATTTTTACTCTGAGTTCTGCGATTGTCGAAATGTAAACAAGAACATATACAATTGGACATAGTAGTTCGAAGTATCGACAATCTAATACCCCACTGACCGGAGTTCATCAACGCCTGAACTACTGACTTCTGAAACCCAGTCGAGTGCGAAGTCCCGATCAAGACAAGTCCCGATTTACTTCACATTCATCAGTCGTCTTGTTGTAGGATCGGTGATTCAGATGATTGGAGGCGACTAGTAATTTCATTGATCTTCTGTGAAGCTTTTTCGTCCACGATGTGTTGAGAAAACAAAAGAAGCCACGCACTAATGGCGTTTTTTCAGTTTTCCCCAACCATTTTGGGGCCAGGAAAATGGACAGCAATCTATTCAACACGTTGTTACCTTTGTTCCATGTGTGCTGAAAAGGCTCCATTCCGAATTTCATTGTAAGGATTAGAAAAGAAAACCCCCTTCAACATTATCAGCAGAGCACAATTTTATTCTACGTGTACCTAATCAGGAAGACTCTGTTCAGTACCTACTGAAATCTAGATTTGATAATTTGGCGTCATGGATCACTTTAGCTGCGATTTGGGTGGTCTCGAACGTTGAAATTCTCTGCTACTTGTCCTAGAGAAGCTCCATTCCAAATTCTAGCATCGGAGAGCGGTTAGAGAAAAAATTAGCCTCACAGCTTCTTCTACTGATCAGGGTATTTCTACACTTGATAACTTTATTCTACGCGTAATAGACAGCCTCTGTTCTTGGTTACAGGATCGTATGGCGATTAGGAAAGAAATAAGCCTTCACAGATAACTTGGCTGATCAGGTTGGTCTCTCATGTTAAATTGATATTCTAGGTGTTAAATTCAGAATTCGTTACACATGTCAGCATCGTAGGGCAATTGGAAGAGTAATTCGTCTCATCTCACTCAGCTGATGGTAGTTCAACCATGTTTCAAGATTATTCTTCGTGTCCCAGAGAGGCTCCGTTCCAAATTACAAATGTAGAGCGATTACGAAAAAAGTTACGTCTGCAGCTTTATCAGCTTGTCAGGTTGGTATCGCACTTTACAATTTTATCCTACGTGTGTCAATTAGAGATATTCCATTCCAGGTTTCAGCATCAAAGTCTTTAATCGAGGATTTATCCTCGCAGCTCACTTTGGCTGATCAGAGTGGTCACGCACGTTGAAATTCTCTTCTACGTGTCCTAGAGAGGCTCAATTTCAAATTCCAGCATCGAGAAGTGTTTAGAATAACTATTGGTCTCGCAGCTATTTCCACTGACCAGGATAGATCTGCACTTGTGAATTTTATTTTACTATAGACCGGCTCTGTTACAGATTGCTGTATACTAGGGCGAATAGGAAAGAAATTAGCCTTCACAGCTGTTTCGGCTGATCAGGATGGATTATCATATTGCATTTATATTCTAGATCTTCAAGGCAGGGTACATTACTATGTCATCATCGTAAAGCAATTGAGAGAGAAATTAGGTAGCCTTACACTGGTGATGATTGATCAACACGTTCTATTGTCAACGTTTCCTGAAGAGGCTCTGTTCCAAATTCCATTGAAAGGCAACTCGAAAACAAATTACTCCTTCAGCACAATCAGCTGATCAGGATGGTTTCCAATGTTCAAATTATATTATATGCGTCCGAGACAGGTTGCGTTTCAGATTTCAGCATTGAGAGACGATTAGGGAAGAAATTTACCTCGCATCTCACTCAGCTGAAGGTGGTGTCACGCATTAATTTTGTTGTACGTGTCCCAGAGAGGCTCAGTTCCCAATTTCAGCATGGTAAGACGATTAGAAAAGAACATCCCACAGACAATTAGTTGAGCATGGTGGGTCCGCACTTCCTAATTTTATTCGACGTTTATTAGAAGGACTCCGTCCGATCAGGATATTTTCCACACATTGTAATTCAATTCTATCCCTCCATGAGGAGCTCTGATTCAAATTCAAGCATCTTTAGAAAATAATAATTTTCTCATATCTCACTGATCAGAGAAACTTTGCGTTTTATATTAATGCAAAAATTATACTGACACTCAGCCTTAACAAGACTTCTCAAAAAAGGCCTTTCTGTCCTTAAATATGTTTTCCTTTTTTTTTTTAATCAGTCTCCAACGTTTCTTCCCAGGAACTGGTGCTTCTTCAGGGATAAAAAATTCAAAATATTAAATTCAAAATTTGTAAAAATAAGTACGTATCGTTTTCTTGTTTTTTATAAAAATCGGATTCAGAGTTATCAGTTTCTCAGCCTTAAGACACAGTAATGTGAAAATACGTTCTTGAAACCCTTGGAAGGTCTAAAAACGAATCATGAAGTCTAGAGCCTCCAAGATAGGCTGAGCGAGTTCGAGGGCAAATTTCTATGCTATTCAACCTATGTAGCTGTGATTTGGAATGGAGGCCTCTTGGGACATTTATAAATACATTATAGAGTTTGAAGCTACCTAGATCAACTGAGTGAGTGAGTTCAGAGCTAGTTTCTTTGCTATTCAATCTACGATGCTAAAATTTGAAATGGAGAACCCTTGGGACGTCTAGAAATTAATAAACATTTCTGAAGCCCCCTAAATCAGTTGTGTGAACTCAAGAGCCAAATTTATATTTATTCAACATATTATGCTAAAAATGCTAAAATTTGGAATGGTTGCCCTATGCGACATCTAGAAACGAATCTGTCTGATGCCCATAGAGCAGCTGAGTGAGATCCGGAGCTAATTTCTGTGCTATTCTACCTATGAATAGCAAATTTTTACGTCGAAAACGTAAAAGCGTATTCTACGCTCATCACTTTCGAACGATCCCAGAGATTACCCGCACAGATTTGTTGCAGAACATATTAAGAGGAAGATTAGTTGATTTCTCTATTAAAAAGCTGGAATTTGTAGGTTAGTTTTTGGGATCAGCTCAGGACAGACGATCCAGCTGTTCAGCAAATTGAAGAGGAACGACATATTGGAGAAGAGGCCACGCTCCACGTGACTGGTGAGTCCACGGCGCACAGTGGTGCCAGGAAGGACAAATGCCAAAAATTATTTGTCTTCCACTCTTGATGTTTGTGGTATTTTTCTACACCTTTTTAACACTGGCCAGACGAAGAAGCTTCATGTACATATTATATAAGCGACAGTTAACAGCTACTTTTTCCAACGAAATTGGGTAAAGAAAAACGTGGTCCAAAAGATTCCAGCTTTCTATGAAGTCTCATATATGTTTAAAAAAGGAGATTTGCTACCAATCAAACGGAAATAAGCTGCAGGAGGTTAGGCATACTACCATATTAATGCTATATGTAAAATGCGCGAAATTTTACGTACATTGTCCTAAGTACTTTTCCTGGTATAAAACTAGTTTACTGTTGCTTGATACTAATTTCCAAAAGGTTTATGATTCAGATACATCCGGATGGGGTCACAGTTCAATTTTGATTCTCTAGGCAGGCTGTAGGCAGTAGTAAATACAGAAATTATTATGTGGTAACAAACTAAATATACTAAGTAGTTGTTTATATTTGGTTATCATAATTTTGTTCAAACATGAATTTGTGGGTTCAATGCCCTTCATAACTCAGTATTCAAATGAGGAAGTGTAAACATCTGGTCGAAGTATTAAACTGAAAGCAATTGCGATTTTCAAGATTTCCGATACCGCGATCTCTCCTTACTATTGATGAACCACCAATTGACATTAAAAGACGGTATAAGAGCTTCAGGTATGATTTTAGAGTGCTAAACCAAATATTCTCTTCGCTAACAACGTATATTTATGTATATTTCGCTGTTTCTCTCTACGTCCCCAGGATACGATTTATAGTAATGAAGCACACATTATAATACAAAGGAATAATATAGTTCAATAATAATTCAATAAATAATTCAGGTAATACAAGTTCCATCCTTGAAGAATGTAATGAGAAGAAAGCTCTCACATGCATCAGTGTACTCCATGGAGGAGTTAGTATTTGAACTTTGAAAAAGGTGGACGTATGACCAACTCTTATGAATAGTTAGGCGTCTGTGTATATGTTTCATTCACCTTCTTATTGGTTTTTATTTATTATGACTTATAAGTTATTATTTATAACAATATATTACCATTATCTGAAGATCTGGCGTCATACGAATAAACTATTCTTTTCTATTCTATATGCATATTTTATTAAAATAAATACAAACAATAAAAATTAACCTCCCTCTAAATTTGTCGGTTTCTGTTTAAAGATGCGTAGAATTCAAAAAACAAATGAAAAGTTTTGAGATTATGAAGTTATATTCAGATAATGCATAATTTCTCCCCCAAAGGGAGAAACAATAGACTATGCCAATAGTATAAAATTATAAAAAATCCAATTGGAAGAGATGGAATCCCATGCTACTTGATGACCTTCATATTTTCAAAGAAATTATAAGGACCTAGACCTTACAAAATCTACATACAATCAGTCAGACAGCTGATATTTAATTTCTTTTCATCTTGTCCAGGAGAGCCCCTGAACCGAATTCAAACATCCTAAGGCGAAAAGGAGAGAATAGAGCAAAATCAGACGATTTGATTCTTGTTCATTCAGAGATGCTCCTCAGCAAATTTAAGTTTTCCGGTAATTACATATTCACCCTTGATGGATATATAGAATTTAGCTCGCTCAGCTGAATGACAATGTTAGGTGATGGAAATGTAGTGGTTCCTCCTACAAATAGAACAGGCGATGAACCTACTACACTCGAAGGATATCCTGGAGGTAGAATAACCTCCAGAATATGCCAAGGAGTAGCATCACCAAGAATCGAGAAGGAGTAACTCATATCCATCACAGCTGATCAGAAAAAAGTCCGTCCTTTCATTCGTCTAATAATGCTCCAGAGAGGCTCCCTACCAACATTTAACATTAAAGGGTAAAAAGGAGAGAATTTAGATTACTCAGCTTATCAGAACGAAGTCCATAACTTTACCCGTCCCTTGACGTCCCTAACAAATTTAAAATTCCTTTGGTGAACAAAAGAAAATTTAGGTCACTACGCTGATCAAGATGGAATCCGTCATTCCATTAGTTTCTGGATCCCAGAGAGGTTCTCCATCAAATTTCGCACTCTTAGGGTGAAAGGAAGAGAATTTAGCTATGTAAAATGATCAGGGTGGAGCCCAACATTTCAATCGTCTCGTAATGTCCCAGAAAGGCTACATTTCAAATTTAAAGTTCCTAGGGTGAACAGTAGAGAATTCATCTCTCTCGACAAAACAGGATGGATCGCGGTAACCATGATAAAATTACTTAATCAGTAGGTTCAGGTACCTACATCATCTTGCCCTCGAATACCCTGTAAAAATAAATCAGAGAATGAGAAAAGGGAAATACTCCTCTCAATCACGTTTACGTCTTCTCTCCATAGTTCGAAACATACAGATGTGCCGTTTACCACTCCTAATCGATTGCCCACTTGTTTTATGGATTTAGGAGTAAGGGAATGACTTTGACAGCTTAACGTTTTGGGGTAATTATATAATCGACTTACGGTGCTGAAATTCTTATTAGAACACTTGAAGAATACTTTAAAAACAATGTAATGAGCTATGGAGGTCCAATTATCAACTGAGAATCTTCTGAGGCTGTATACCTAATTGAGACAATAAACTACATTAAACTTCCAGCGGGGGTTTTTTTTTTTTAATTTTTATTTATTAATTATATATATATATATATATATATATATATATATATATATATATATATATATATATATATATCACGGGCAGGCGGGGATTTGGCGCTTTTGATTTTTTTCTAATAAGTATACATAATTGGTCATATTTTTTTATAGGTTAAACGGGTTTTCTGAAAAAATTACAAAGGAGGAGCTTCGTCAATTATTTCAGTCATTCCAAGGTACCCTGGTAAGTTCAATTCCGGAGGCAGAGTGATCGCGGATAATGAGGACCCGGTTATACATTTCACATTCATTCATTCACATCAAGATTTTCTACCTCTGCAAGTCCAGAGAGTTTGTGCAGAAATGTTCATACCATCTGCAGAAAATAAATTTTGAATCTGGTGACCATTCGAACATATTCTTCACAATGTTTCGAGACCTGGCAGTAAAAAACATAAATGTAGTTGAACCCATGATGCAGAACTGTGAGCCATCGAAACTCGCTATTGGAAAGAACAGTGAAGCGATTTACAAAAACGCTGCAAATTATCAAACAATGGTTTATTATTTCTGTGATAGATAGCCCACTTCTATGCAGATCATTGGTTTGTGATTAATAAATCCCGTATGTAATATATGATCGGAATATGGATTGGAACTGTACGCTTCACAGTAAAGATGTTTGAAGAAAAAAAAAGAGAAAATTATGCTTGAAGTAATTTATGTAAGCGGATGCCCAGAATGGAGCAATGATTTGAGAGAAATGAAATTGGTAGGGTACAATCTAGAGCCTAACCCACAAATTCCCAGAAAATGTGATGAAAATCTGATGAAAACTAGACCTTGTTTCTTGGAGAACACTTTCGCGCATGGGCCGAAGCTATTATGATGCAATTATGTTGAAACTGACGTGGAATAATAAAGCCATTGTGGGGGTAGACTTGGGAGCGATTTAAGAGATGAAATTTAGCATTTAGGTACCAATACCTCACTAGACATTGCACGGACAGTAGGTAATAAACTCGATTTCGCAACGTTATAATAAATTTAATGACCTGATAATTCCAATATTGGCATATCACGGACAGTAGTTAATAAACTCGAATTCGCAACATTATAATAAATTCCATCACCTGATAATTCCAATATTGCCGTTACATCAGCTGATATTTACAAGGCAATTATTATGAATTCCAGTATCACTATCCATTGGTTCATCATACCAGACAATGTATTATGGACAAGTTATTATGGATATTTTTATTATAATTGGTATTGTTCAGTTTGATAGTGTCAAATTTAATTGCATAAATTCAGTTTTTGTGGCAATAAATATATTTAATTATTCTTTCAACTCAATCAGGAATCCTGCCACAAAAATCTTTTATACCCAGTAGCGTTGATGAAGCGTTTGATTCCAATTTATCTCGACGACGAACAGTTAGGCAGGACATGCACGCTGTGTGTTTCCCATGTCCACTTAGTATGCAGCGGTTAATTAAAACCGGTGTATTTGTAGTCAAGTTCCAGTTGGGGCTCGAGAGGGATCTAGGATGCTGTGGAAGAGGTGGGGGGTGCGTCCCATGGATCAATACACCAGGCTGTACGGAGAGCTGGAAATGGGAGGGGCTGACGGCGGAGGGTGCGGATCGGGTCCATGGGGCTGAAAAGACATCTCCATAATATTCATCTTCGAGAACCTCCGGGAGCAGCCACCGTAAAAGCGACGCTTATTTCGAACGGATGGAGAAACGGAAACACGAGGAAAATTGGATACGGAAAGTCTTCCCTCAGACCAGATATCGGACGGGAATTGGATATGGTCTGCTGAACACTTACAAAATGCATGCCAATTAGGGAACTTACAAGACGAAGGAAAGTACATAATGCATACCTACTAACACAATTTAAACTAATACGGTTTGGTTTTTTCCGTCGTTCGAGTGACGATTAACACCCTATTTCCGAAGTAGGTATAGGGTAAAACACCAATTGTTGACACTTATCCAAATGTTGACACTTCAATTTCAAATCCAAGAAATGAGAAAATGGGACACTGTAGATTATCAAAATTAACATCTTTCGAAAGATGTGAAAGTAATTGTTAAGGTTGACCGATTCCGCTACCTATGTAGAACGTAAAAAATCGTCTGGGTGATGTGATATTGATGACAACCGTAACCTGGCACTCCAGTGACATTGCCACAGCTCTGCAGATTAGTGAGGTGAGTTTAAAAATTTGGATGTTTCGGGTCAAGTATATAAGTAACAATTACGATTTAAATTCATATGATCTATTAATAATATAAGGAAGTAGGCGTAACCATGAAAACCCTAAAATTTCAACAGGAAAATATGGTATTGTTTGGTGTCAACATTAGGTTCCATAAAACGTGTTTGTGTCCTAATGATAACACCTGTGTCAATATAAGGAGAAACTTTTAATTTCATTGTAAAGTTGATATTTCGATTTAAATCAGCAAGGCGAATATAGAGAGATAATATTTACAAGCAAATATAGATAGAGAAAGATTATTTGTAAACAACACATCATAACCCGTACTTAATTGTATCGATCTATTTTCTAATGGTGGCCTACCAAGCCTAATGCAATTTATGATATTTCCTGGGAATATATTTCAACGTGTTTGCAAGCATTTTTGTCCATTTACTACAATGACAACTTCAGATGAAAGAAGCATTAATATTTAACATTAGTGTCAACATTAGGAGCTGAAAATGTCAATATTAGGAATTTCTGAAGGCATGTCTGTCAACAATTGGCTAAACAAAGATGAATTTCAAAAAGTGCTTTGTTATATTCAACAAAGTTATTTGGAGTATTCGAATATATGCAAGCTATTTTCTACGAACTCACAATTTATAATACCTACTTGGAAGTTCCATTTTCTTGAACCCTTGCGTAAAACACATAATCTAACAGAGACGTTCCCTAATGGTGTCAACAATTGGTGTTTTTACCCTACGCTACTACTGATTATTATAAAGGTTTGTGAAAAATTGGACTTGAAGGATTTCATTTGTTCTGAAACAACCTCTCTCAACCAAGATATCCAACAAGATTGAAGAATAAAAATCGGTTAATGAATCGAAGAATTGATAATCAAAGAGTTGATAAAGGGTAAAGAATTGCTGTTTGGAAGATGAACAAATTATATTGACTTACTCTTGTAATTTTCAAAGCGTTTTTGAAAAGATCTCGCCTACTGTATTGAAGAAAATCGTAGCCATTCAGGGCGAGAAAACTCAGAAGCTAATATTTCAGCCCATTTTATCGTTATTTAATTAAATTATTCTACGATTTTTCTAAAGGAAAGCGCAGTACCTCAGACATGTTATTTTGCAGAATTGGTGCACACTGATCCAAGTAGTACGAGAGTGGCCAACTTTTTCTCCGTTTTTAATATTTGCAAGGATCATAAGGACATTCATTCTGAAAAAGGGGAACGATGGGAGAGATGGAAGGAGAACTGCTGATCTCAGCTGATCACTTTATCTGTCCCAGCTTTCTCTGATTTTTAGCGACTCTTTGAATTATTACTGTGATGAAAGTTTATATGCCAAAATGGGACTATGGTTTCTCAAACAGGTGGAGGGGTAGTAAAAGCCATACCCATTGAACATTGAATATATAACTAGTTGAAGCAATACGAAGCGTGAACATTGAATCCCAATTATAGGTGAGCACAGTAACTGAGCAACCTGTAAGGAATCATTAGTTGCAGTGAAATTTCTAGAACACTTCCATTACTATAGGTATCTATGTGTGAACAGTGAAACCGTGCAATAGTGAAATGGCTTACTGCTTCCTGCTATCCCAAAGGGCTTGACTGTTGTTCACCGATCTGGCAGAATCCAAGGTAACGAAGTAGCTTGTTAATACTAGAGAAAGAAAAGCTATAACTATAGAATTTAAATGAAGAGAAAAATACTCGTATACTCAGATAGCAGCTGTCTTTCTACAACTCACGACAACATATGAGAAATTAGCATTAAAACAAAAGATCCAGCTTTTCATTTTCTGGTTTTCTGGAGATAGAGTGGCAGATACTAGGTCCTACAAAGCTAATGATGACAACCCTCGTTAACAGATGGTTTGCGAAGAGACGATTACCAAATTCAGGAGTCCATGGAGGTTAGACAGCCAACTTCATCTACGCTGAGAAGGAGGTACCTACATCCAAGATTTAATTATAGTTTCAAGCAGTTAGCAGCCATGGTCAATCGACTAGTTATTGAATTGTGGAGAATCCACAACAATAATTTAATACATTAGTACTCACCGGGAATGTTGATTTATGATCCATATCATTGAAAATAGGGAAAAACAGGGAATTTAAGTGGTGAGAGACTATTTCATGAAGTGTGCTGATACTGAGGCAATACTGTAGCCATAGCCTTGCTCGAAGATGTCTTCAACCAAACGGGAGATCCCCTTGTAATCCAAATTGTTCAAGAAAACATTTTTGAGTTTCAGCTAGTCGAGGAGGAACGACAACTGCTTGGGACCCACCACAATAGAAACCCAGCTGAACTACAACTTTCCAAAAGGTTAGATGAGCAGTTAGACAATAAAATACAGAAACATCTTGTGAAGTTTGAATTTATGGAACAAGGTGATTGGCATGTTCTATCCTCCTGCCTGTCTTTAAACAATTAATTGTAGCGCAAGTTTTAGCCAGCCGAATTCCTATATTCAGAGCCATGATTTACAGCTACCAGGGATGTTGGTAAGAATTCCTCTGAAGCTAGATTCCACTACTACTATCTCTTATATGTAGACAATGGTCCCTGCAGTGATCTCCCCAGATAAATGGTAGTAAAGAGAGTGATCGTCCAATCTGAGTCAAATCTAATCTAGCGGACTCGAACAGGATTCATTGATAGTCTTGAAAAGCAACCTCAGTTCAGGGAGACGGATTGGTTGTGGGTTCATGACACGAAATAAAATAAAGGTGTCGAAAATTGCAATCCCGTTGGAGGCCGTCGTGGGTTCTAGTGTAAAAGAACGACGAGACAAGGAAACACAAGAAACCACTTCAATCAGCACAAAATTGGCCTAGTGATAATGAGTTTGATACATAGATTTATGATACAGATATAAAACTACCAGAGAGATATATAATTACGTTTGCTATCTAAATGGTAGGAAATAGGGAAACGTAACTTGCAATAGTACGTCAACCAACTAGAATATAGGAAAGCATGAACTGTCCGATTGGTTTGACCTAAAATTTGCGTTTTCAGAAGTACTACTACTGAGTTCCGAAATGTAAGGCAGCTTTTGGAAACCCCAGTTTAGAAATAAAAACCAGTTTAACATTTAATTTACTCCTAAACATTGATTCAGTGCACTACAGATATGTAATAGGTGAATATTTTTGGCTGAGTAATACAGTTTTCAAGTGTAAATAGCTTACACCTGTCATTTCTAATGACATTAGTATTTCTTGAGAGCACTTGGGTGCTCCAAGGGGGCTCCACCACCCTTATGAGTGGTTACGTGGTTCTTATCCTAGTGTTGAGTAAGCACGTGGATTCTAATAGGTACTTATCTATAATGAATTTGATAGCTGGTTAGAGATTTCATGACCTGACAGACACCGTCGGATGTGTCCCACGCCCCCATGCTACATTAATCCTTCTTCTTCCACCTATGAAGCCTGGAACTACACCATAGAATCCAAGAAGGAGACGACCAAACCAGTTGTAATCTATTTCCAACATTCTTCCCAAACGTCCAAAAAATGACCATTCCTCCGACTATAACTCCAAAAACCGAACATCCGGCGAGAATATACGTGGAGTTCTCAAGGGTCGATCGTTCCTTGGGTGTCCCGAGAATACAATAAATGACGGGTCGTTCGAAGGATAAAGTGATCGAGGGGACTGGAGATGAGAAAGAGGCGAAGGCGGAGACGATGGAAGGATCTCCCACCGGCTCAGGAAGTGACAAGCACCTGGGGACGTGTGAACTCGGTCTCTCCAGTTCCCTTTTGATTAATGGCCTCCCCCTTCGATCAATTACCACTAACGCAGCCTTTCATTTCACCTTTCCCCATTCTCTAGGTAAAATCGTATTCCTGTTTTTGCCATTTCCGCTGAAATTTCGTATCAAATTATAGCAATAAGTACATACTCATTCTGAAGAATTAACGTTTTAACATGTTTAATGTTTTAGGGCTGGGGGTCGTTCTGTGAATTCCGACACGACACGCAAATCTGCAACGTTTTTTAACATGTTTAATGTTTTAGGGCTGGGGGTCGTTCTGTGAATTCCGACACGACACGCAAATCTGCAACGTTTTTTTCTGATGATTTCCGCTTACAACCGAGTCGTTGCTAGGGAAATGGTACTTCGTCGTTTTCCATCCCACAAAATTCGTTGACCATTCGTTCGAAAGCTCTCGATTTATCCAACCATATTATGTTAACTACTGCGAAGTGCGTGGCCAACAAGCTGAGTTATGAGCATGGTTATTTGAATAATTGTGTACACTCAGGTGATCATTCTCAATAATTGATATTGTGAACATGATTGCAACCGCTTGTTAATTTCTGATCATTTCATTGAGTTGGTTTTTGGTTAATTAGAATCTTTTCTTTTTTCTTGACATTAAAAAACTATATCTAATTTCTCCCTTGCGAGGGAAAAACATTAAACATGATTTAATGTTTTTCCCTCTCAAGGGAGAAATTATGAAATTCTTGACTTGACGTTTTGATCTTCACACTGTGATACCCCAATTTATAGTATATTTTCCCTTATAATAAAAGTTGCAGTTCCGTACGGACTCAAGACCTGGTAAATTTCGTTACCAGCCGGAGAGTTCAACACGGAGTCGCCTGCTCAACCGAACCACTTCATAACGCAACATTTAGACTACTCGGCAGACAGAGGATGCTAGCTAAATGAAATGGGTAAGTAGGTACCTACTGAGAAACTCATCGAAAAAATGGAATCAAGTTTTCGATCGGTTTTTTGTACTGGGTGGAAACTTGTTAAAACTTCAATTATCTACGAGCAATTCATCGAAAAATGGCAACAAATCAATTTATTCGCATAAATTCAGTTATGAGTTAACAGTTTTTTTTTTTTCGACTGCTGTCAGTATTTTAGGGATATTCCTCGAAAACTGGCTTCAGAACACCCTTAAATAATCTATATTGACAAGTAATCTGAATGTTTACTGAAGGATTGACATCATGATGTTATTTATATGGAGATGTGAACAAAGCGAGCATCCAGATCACTGATCTAAGCAAAGAAATGATCTTCGGGTACGTAAAATCTTTACAAGAGAGGTTGCAGACGAGCTTAAACGTATATAAAATCTAAATGGTTAGTTCCGCTAGTTGTAAGAGTAAAATTACCCTATCTTACACCGTTAGGAGGAGCCGTCGTCACTTGTATGTCGAGTAAAACAGGGCGTTCGATGTAAGGACATCATCATCAGGCCTTCAAAACTGTACGACGGTTCGACATGTACTGTTTTGACGGCCTGATGATGATATCCTTACTATGAAAGTTTCCGTTTCTTTTACTCAACTTGCTCATGACGGCGGATTCCTCCGGAAGGTATGTTTAAATGATAATTAAGCATACACTAGTTTCGTCTAGTCTCCTTTCGATGGCTTTGAAACTACCGGTTTTCGCTTAAATTCCACAAGAAATAGAAACTCATCGAAAATCAGTTTTACTTTTCTAATTTATTTTATAATGTTTAATTTCATATTTTTGAGGATTTTCCTAACCATTCAGTTTCGACGTGTCCCGCCCATAAGAAAACGCATCAAAAATACTCGAGTTCCCTTTTTTGATAAGTTTCCTTTTGATAAGTTTGTAGGGACCCAATGATCAAAATGATGGAACATATCATTAGGTTCAACACATATTGGTACCTAAGTAATTTACTTATACATTACAGAACTTCCCTATGTCTGGTTTGTAGTAGTACCTTCCTAAACCTATATTATCCTCGGTTTAGTCTCACGACGATGAACGTATTGAACAACTTTCTTCTAGGTTCTAACGAACCTTTGGGGGCTTAAAGCCTGATAAATTCTTATTTCGACATTGTACCCTGACAAGAAAAGTGCGCACAGGCAATTTTTTATTAACTGAATTGCTGTGGTAATCACCCCTTGAGATCATCCTTAAAGTAACCTCCAAATTATAATACGAAATCGTGACTAATATCTATTCCATGAATTACATGAATGTATGTCCACATCGTATGTATGGTTGCAAAAAAGTTAAAGACATTATGAGATCGGTCAAATATTTTAATTCTATTGCAATTGACAACAAAAAATATTATATTTTGCACATCCACCGTGATCGTATCTGGTCTAACTACAATTAAATTCGTAGGCATTAACTTTGTGATGAGCCTGCAATTACCACTTGATTGAAAAATGGGAGTTTCAGAAAATGGCGTATTTCTAATTTTTTCTGATTCCATCATTTCATGGTTCTATGAGATGAGATCATCTCACATACATCTATGTTAACAACAGCACTCTTGAAGGTTTCAGTCAATCAGCTTGATCGTATGAGCGAATATCCGTAAATTACCGTACTGTGCTATGAAGATTTTAGATTTTTTAGCTTTTTTCAGCATAATTTTGAGTATAAATTTTGAATGTTCTGTTGGATTCGTTGATAAACTGATTCGATGACAATTCTGAAGAAAATTAAAAAATAATAATAAATATAGCAATTTTTTGTCATCTTCAGTGATGTTTTTAGCACGTCCTTTGAAATTCGAGCAATTTGTTTGGTTCAAAAAATCCTAGCCAAAGAACTCATCCTTCCATTTGGAAAGTGGTTTTTTGGCGCAAGAACGGAATTTTAGCTCAATCCTAAGGAGGGTTATCGTCTGGGATCACACACACTTTTCTTTTTTAACTCGAAGGTGGAGGGGGCACACGATAAACTTGAGAAAATAAATAAATAACAGGATAAGGGAAGTTGCAGAAGGATGAGGACGAAGAGTAGGATGAAAGGAAGTGCCACTGTAAAATGACACCAGTTCAAGTAAGAACCCCTTGGGTGGTGATACCACGGAGCGCTCCCGCCGAGATGCCCAACTCGTGTAACTCCGTGGCACTTTTCCCGGACCACACCCTTGATGACCTTGATGTTATTGGTCGCCACTTGTTTTAGATCGAAAATCGCTTACCGCAGGTCATTTCTGTAGAATTTACATATCTTAGCCCGCCAGGTCTTTTCCATGTCCACGATGCCACTGACAACCTGGCATCCTGAATTATAGCAGACCTATTGGGATTGACGGCAAGGATATCCGGCTTCTTGCCTCGGCCAATCGGCATGTGTTATAGTCTCTCCTTTTCGACAGCCCAACCGCTGGATGACAAAGCGCCTGCAATCTGCTTGGCAACCGCATCATGACGTAGAATGCGGCCGCCGCGAGTTCGAGGACACTTCTGCACCACATGGTACGGGTTCTCATTTTTGCCCCGATACATTCCATCTCAGGCATAATTTTGTTCTTAATCTATATTTTTCGTCCGATTCAGTCGGAGTTTTAAACTGCTAAATGTAAACGGTGGTTTCAACGCCTTGAATCCAATTCTTGGATCAGCGGGGATCTATTCTTTCCCCAAATGCGCATAATTTCTTGAATATCTATGCATTGTCATCAGCAATACTACATGACACATTCTGGTCAACTATGTGGGTACAATAACAGTGGAAAATAATATTTATTCGGGTTCCTTATTTGTGATAATTAATTCTGTCAGCAATTCTCAAGACCGAATCGGATTTAAATACTTAGCTACCGTTCATGCAACGAATTCCTGTCAATAAATTATACTTTGCTGGAGAGACCGATAAATAATTTTTTTCTTGGAGAACATCATGTTGATCCAGAGGGCCTAGTTCAAGTCTTACATGTTTAATCGTTCACCTATGTTCGGAGCCCAATCTATAGCATTTCTCTTAAGTTTTTCAAAATGTAATAAAAAGTTTATTCTAATAATTCTCGTTGTCAACACGATTTCCAATCTTAACACCGTGATGAATTGAAGACATAGTTCCAGTATATGGAATTAGTTCGCATAGTTCCATTATGGTTTGTGAAGTGATTTTAGAGTTGATCATGCCAAAAGTTGAGAGGGATGAATTAAACTCAGCTGGGCGCGGTTGTCCCCACAACATAAAGATACAGCCATCTTGAAATCGACAAGAAGTTTAGAGCGCTCTCGGCAGGATGCAGCACGTCATCCGTACTTGTTGCCTACCTACACAATCGATATCTTTGCATAGTGAAATTGCACATTTAGACATTAGTATGAACACCTTACATCTAACGTATGCACTTACCTTATATGATGTTGAGTTAATTTACATATTGTCAGAATTAGCTTATTTCCGGAAGGTACCTACCCAGTCATTGGATAACAATTGGATTTAGATACGGTTCGTGATCAACTGTACATTATCATTTGGAATGTGCACCCTCCCCCTACCCCCAATCTTTCCACTATCATCTTCTTCCAACTATCATCCAAATTCAAGAGAACTGGAAGTCTAGAGAGTGAAAAGATGGAACATGATGGAATTTACGTTAGCGCATGCGCAAAATGAAGTATTAATTTGGCAGCAATGAAACTGATACAGGACCATCTACACCCTAGCCCGCACATTCCCTAAAAATTTCATCCAGATCGGATGAAAACTGTGGAAAATAAGCTTGTTACAAGGTTTTCATATTGGCGCATGAGCTGTAGTTAACAATGATACAATCATGTGAAAATTGATACTAGATGATCAAATTGTCATCCCCCAACTATCATCTAAATTTGAACGAGATCGGACGACTAGAGCATGAGAAAAGATGATTGGCAGAATTTACGTTTGCGCATGCGCAGAGTGAGGTATTGAGTTAAGAACGATGAAACTGATAGGGAACCGTCTACCCCCTAGCCTGCACATTCCCTTAACATCTCATCCAAATCGGATGAAAACTGTGTAAAATAATCTTGTTTCAAGGATTTGCGGGCACACAACACACACACACACAGACACACAGGGACGGAACCAAAGTTGTTCAAAATGGTCTAAAAAACAAGTGGAAATTTTGATTTCGGAGACCAAAATTTTTTTCTCCCGAAAGTGAAAACAATGCGTCCGCTACCTTTAAGTAGACGCGGAAGCAAAAATAGACATTTCTGAAGTTATTGACTTGAAATTTTTTAGGTCGACTCCTTGGATACCCACAATTCGCTGTAGATTTTTGGTAGCGCCGAGACATGTCACCATCGAGGTAAAAAAAAGTGACCTCTCAAAATCACGATTTTTTCGTTTCAGAATGCGTGGATTCCGAAAATCGAAAAAAGCTGCCAAGTTGGGAAAATGCTAATTATTTCTTTATAAGTTACCCATTTACGCAGCTCACCATGCTTTTTCGACCAGTTCAAATGAGCAGCATATAAAATCAAAAGAAGTCCACAACGTGATTCTTTTGAAATCAATAAAATATTCTATCGTGCAGGGTGTACCCAAAACAGGTCTGCCAAACTGCAATAGTCGATTCTGGAGCTCATTTCTGATCGAAAGTACTTCTTAAAGGTTTTTGTTTTAACGCTTAGTTTTCGAGAACCAAATTTAATTTTTAAGATTTTTTTCCCGTTTTTCGATATTTTGTGACTAAAACGATCTTAATTTCCTTAATTTGCTATGTAAAAGCGAATTTTACAATACTGTTGAAAATATCATCAAATTTTCTACCTAATCTTTTTCATGAATTGAAATTTGAGACATGAAAAAGCACTCTGAAAACCAAATTTTACCCAATTTGGGAAACCTTGAGTTTTTTCATTCGAAAAACCAGAACCAATCGATGAACCAATATTTTTCAAAATGCAAGAACGGTGAGAACAGTGCCAAAATCTCACCTCTGCAACAATGTAGTCAATTTTACTCATATTTTGCTAATTTGAGGAGATGTTTTTAATGTTGAAAACACTGTTTTTCAATGAAACTGAGATCGTTCTTGATAAATGACCCTCTAAGGAAATGAATACGAGTTTGGGGTCCGTAGATCCTAAGTATTTGTTTACAATTTGAACCCAAAAGCACTGCTAATTCTTTCACTTCGATTTAATATAACTATTATTGTCGGAGTATATTCCACAACCTCCCTCATCACTGTATTTCACATTCACTGCATTACACAATTTGCATTCAGATTCATGAAGATCCTCCCACAATTTTTCGTAATTACTAAAACCCTTCAACCCTCCCGGAAATCGCTTGATCGTAAAGCAGACCGGTTAGGCTAATTCGATTCATGGATATATTTTTATCATTGAATTTTAATGGGTTGCCGATTTCGGAAATTTTTATCTTTAAGTAAATATTACCCCTGGAAATAGTTTGAGAGAGACATTGGCATTTCGGTAACATATCAAGTGAGGGGGGAGGGGGGTAAAGTTCTGATTTGTGGGAAAATTAGTGGATTTTGTTTCACTCAAGTTTTGGGATCTGCAAATCTTGGAAAGTAATCCAACAAATTCTGAATAGAGGTTTATAAAAAGTTAGTTTTCTTGCGATCCAGAATGTTTTCTGCTAACGCCTTGAGTTACTGACGGTCACACAGGTATAATACGTATCTTCGAACAACATTATTTACATTATTTGAGTCCAGTTTTTATACAGACCTTTATTTTGAGAGAGTGGGGAAAATAAGATACAATTAAACAATTACCCACGAATTACAAATTTATAACCCCTCCCCCCCCTTTCGGTGTGTAGTTAAAACATTAAAATATAAAATCTTGGTCGATATGGAAAGTTTAACAGATTCTTGCTTACCACTCGGGTATCATCTCAATTGTTTTTACATAGGCGCGGCTCTGCCCATTCTGAATGTTGGAATTTACAAGTCTTCCTATTCCCACCCATCATCAGAAACTAGAGAATTGTAAACAACTGCCAGGGAGATGTAGAAGAGCGGTTATCTCCAACAGAAATTATCACGGGAACATCCCTCCGCCCCTCTGGACTGTTCCGCCAGGTGGCTCAGAACCATCAATCTTATTCCGGGCGACAGTCCGCTTCTGCGGAACTGCTTTGTTTGTCAAACGTTTGTTATTCGCACGTATCGCAAAAGCGAAGCGAGTTTGCCGTTGTAATCATCGCCGAACTCATACTCCCTCGACACCCCTTCGATTAACTGAGTACACAGGTTTTGTGAAAATCGCTTGAGAACGGCACTTGATGTTAGATCATGCTACGAATGTGGCTTCGAACTATTATGTCTATTGCTAGGGGCGCTAGAGAGTTATGTTCCTTGAAAACATGGTTGTTGTCATATCTTTTAGGGCTGGTTTATCAATCACATTTATCCAATAGATAAGGGGATTTATCTGAGGGATAGCGTTATCCGCCAGATAACACAATAGGGGGTGTTTATCCATCCCAAGTTAAACCCTATCTGGCGTTTTATTTTATCTGGTCCCTGGATGGCTGGATAACAATTATAACTGGAGGTTAATGATATATCTGGAGCTTTCTAACCTCAAACAAGTTTATTTATTTACAAAAATCTTATTTGAATCTCGTTTGATTGTCTTCATTTTTGTACCTTCTATTGGAACAATAGAACCAAAAATATATTATGCGGTTATTTGTTCATATTTGGGGAGTTGTCTTCAAATAGCAGCAACGACGAAGATTCTATCGCAGCATAATTCGTTGAATGGAAAAGAAGACCATATATACTTGATAAGACCCCGTGTAGATTACCTATTAATATGAGACGAGTGCGTATTTTTATTGAGGTTTCAGTTGAACAAAGATACCGTTCTTTACACTCTAACACAGATCGAAGATGAAATGAAGTCCACAACTTACTGGTCGCAATAATTCATTTAAAATAATTCAGGGTCCAGCAACGCAATTCGTGTATGTATTTTTCTCTCGAGAAATTGAGGAAATAGCAAAAATATGGTGGTTTCTTATTTGCCAAGCACTGTTGTGTTGTGGACGTCAGACCCAGTTTTTTTAATAGTCGATCCATTAAGAAAATGTAGCTCCTACTCTACTTTGTAATAGCTCCATGTTTAAATTGCCCTTATTTTTTGGTTTATTATTTTCAATAATAAGCCTATGTGATCGTGTAGCAAAAAAGTTTTATAACCCACCCTCAAACTTTGTCACTTTACGTTTCAAGGTGCGTAGAATCCAAATTTGAAATGTCCGTCTGCCGTTCGCTGTTTGCCGTCCGGGCCTTAAAAGGCCTAAGAATTGAGGCGGAGGGAGCGAGAGGGAAGGGAGGGCGAGGGAGTATGGGGGAGGCAGAGGGAAGAGAGGGGAAGGGAGAGGGAGAGAGGGAAGGGAGGGCGGGGGAGTGTGGGGGAGGCGGAGGGAGTGAGAGGGAAGGGAGAGGAGGGGAGAGGGAAGGGAGGGGAGGGAAGGCGAGAGAGAGAGTGTGATGAAATTAATTCCAAATAGTTGAGATTGTTTATGAGTATGAAAATACTCAACTTCAATACCTCAACTTTACTATAAAGCGTAAAATTATGGGGTCCTGGAGCTGTAATGCAGTGAACGAGTGAACCGAATATTGGAAGCCCGATGCCCCGAGTTTCGATACCTAGTGAATATACTATAAGTGAGGCTAAATAATTACGGTCAGTTTTCTACGTAGAAGGTCTGTATGATACCGAAATAATGAACCTTTGTGTAATAAATTGCAGCCTTTTCACCTACGGACACCAATGAGGATGCTAACGGCGCTATCTGCCAGACAGAATTTATCCTAGGGATAATTTCATCCGCTAGGTAATTCGGCATTGACAAACGACTCACATTATTTATCTGGAGTATAGCGCTATACTCAGTATAGCTATCCTGCAGTTAATGTAGATAATTGATAAACCGGCCCTTACTGAAGTTAATATCTTGCGCCACCCTTTTCCCTTCACAATCCGTTCTCTGCACCATCATCTTCATCATTAGTTCTCGAAAATGAGGATTAATTAGGACTAAATGAAGAATTATAAAAATGAACAAATACAATAATAGTCAAAAACTGCTCAAACAAACATTCTTGACTACACAATTTGTTACTACCATTTCTATCAAAAGTGCCAGAGCTCATGATTATTAGTTATTATTATTCTTATCTCGTGTCACACGATGGGTATTAAATACCTATTAATTAAATACCTACTGAGCTCATTCGCAGCCAGGAAACACCCCTTCCCATATCGAGCAGTCTATTTGACTCACCACTTTTTTAACAACTACGGGGATGCATCAAGTATGATCTACCCATCAATTCGTCCAGGAAACCAGAAAGATGACCCAGTCGTAACTGACCTTCGCTGTTCATCAGGGGTGAAAAAATACAAAACAGACTTTGATGGTGAATTGCAAGTACTACCCAGGAGACCCAGCACAGTGAGAATACTCGACTTTCCTAAGCTGTTCAAAGGAAGAAGACCCATAACGTTGGACAAATACAATGATCTCCAGTCTTTGAAACAGTCAATTCCTCCTGACCGTCGTGCATTCTATGACATGCTTCCTCATAAGGGCAACAGTGTAAGGAATGAAAAACGAAAGCAGGGACTGAAACGAAAAAGAAATAATGAACAATGAATGTTCAGTTTAATTTTGTGATACCTATAGGAGCTGTGACTTATTTCAATTAGCTAAGTTAAGACGCCTATAGAGTTGATGATTTTATTGCAACCATTCCTACTGCTTTTATTTATAGGCACTAAGTCATACATTTTCTACTTAACACCCCCATATGGTGTTTGTGATTTTATTACAACCTTTCCTACTACTTTTATTTGAAGGTACTAAGTCAAACTTTTTCTACGATGTTTTTTTTTTTTTTTACTAGGTAGTTACTGATAACTTGAAGGGCTGTGACTTTATTTTTAATTGCCCAAGTCAACTTATCTATTCGTTGGTGATAAAAGACTGATTTTAAAGACAACTTGAAGACTGATTGTGATAATGTATACCTACTGTTTGTTACCCAGTCACTTCTACTTTCTACGTGGTTCTCGTTTGTTAAATAATTTTTTTTTTCTATTGAAATGAGTACCTGTTTATAATTGAATAATTATTATTACTTCCCATTATCTTCTTCAACTCCATGGTAAGAACATAAGTTTGAGTGAGAAGTAGGTACCTACTAACTTCTCCACTTCCACAGATGATTTACGGTTCCTATCAATCAATGAATCAATAAACATAAACAATAATATTTTTTCATTAATTATTGTCCTGACAAATTTTGTTCCATTGTAATTACCCCTTGCAATATCCCCGACAACATGACGTATTAAGGAGAACTTTAGACCAACCAGTGTTTTTTTTTTTTCAATGTTAATGTTTTCATTGTATTTTCTGTTATAAACTGTTCCATAACATTGATTTAAGTTTTATCCAGGTGCTAATTGCAAGGTTGGTCTACTTTTAAGACTGAAAAACAGTTTTTTGCCTCTCCTGAAAAGTTGAGATAAATGAGATACGACATGTTGCACTTTAAGCGTCGATTTGCTGCGTTTTTGCGTGCAGTGGTGGCGCGGTTTTAGCTAGGAATGACACTATTAAAGCAGTAGGTTGCGGAAATTTGTCATTGTAAAACTAAAAGAGTATCCAGCCACTTCCACCCTGTTGATTCCATACAGGAAAGTTATAATACAGGTAAGAAAATAAGTATGTAATCGTTGTGTGCAACATAGTATGAATAGGTACTTATTACACGCATTGGTGATACTTTGAAGCAGTTGGCATGCACTCGTCACATTGGCTTACTCCTTGACTCTAGGATTTCCTTCAACGAACATGTAAATGCTATTGCATCAAGAGCTCCGAACTCTTTGAAATTCCACGTAATACACGCTTGACTTCAATGGGCTCTATTCTGATCAGCTCCGGGACCTAACCGCATACCTGTCCAACCTAGGTAACTCAAATTTGGTTGGTAATAACCAATCAACAGTGATAACCAAGAAGATCATGATTTACAAATGAGTTTACTCTCTCGTGGTTGTAGATTAGTCTGCCGAACATTTCATTCTATAGGTTTCATTTCTTTTGGTACACATATTGATTATCGTTTTAGTATTACATTCATCACTATACATTTCTAAATTGCCTTCATAATGAATTGCCTATTTGGATTTGGATTTGAACTTATACAAAATGTACAAAAAAGTTCCAGTCATGCAACATAATCGTATGAGCGAATTTTCGTAAATTATAATATTGTATAATGTTATATTGATTTAAAATGTGAGCTTTTTGCAAAGAATTATTAATTAAATATTAATTTTATGGGAAAAACGTATTCTAAATAATGATAATCTCCTATTCAAATAGAGGTTTTGAATTTCTACCTTTTTTTGCAGTTTCTCTCGATTTGTAGCAAATTTTAATGAATTTTACGTACATGTTTCATCACAACTTTGTACATGTATTTTTCAATGTTCTATTTTTTAGTTTATAAACTTTATTTGAGCAATATTCTACCAACAATATATAAATTTCACGTTTTATCCCTTTTAAGCCATTTTTAGTGATTTCTTTAGTACATTTTTTGAAATTTGACCAATTTAATGTGCTCAAATAGTTCTGGCCAACAAACTCATGCTTTCCTTTGGAAAGCTTGATTTTCTGGCGCAAGAACGGAACTTTTATATCAATCCTAAGAAGAGTTATCTTCTGGAATGACCCATAAATAAATAAATAAATAAATAAATATATATATATATATCTAAATTTATATACATATATATATATATATATATATATATATATATATATATATATACGAGGGTTTCTTGAATTGACCAAACTAGACTTGTGGTTTTATTCCACAAGTACACGACGTTGCCCGAGTTCTAGCCCGTTGGTGCCCGAGTTTTGCCCGACGTTTCTACCCAGGGTCTGGGTCCTAGTCATGGGATCTAGTTTGGTCAACTCAAGAAAACCCTTGCATGTACTATTCAATAGACAACAATACTTATATATATATACACATAGTTATGAAAAAGTGTTAAAAAACTCTAGGATTTGTTTCAGGATGCCTCAAAACAGATTTCAATGAAGAAATTTCTCAGAAATCTTTATTTTACAATCTTCTGAGCCATTGCAATAGTTCATTTTTTACGAAAACTCGCTAAAAACCAACCAGCGTCTATGGTTTTAATTAATTTGCCCTAATCCTGTTAAAATTCCTTTCTATCTCCTACCTCAAAAATCAGTCTTATGAATACTCGTGCCTACTAAGTTGTTGCTATAACTATGAGTCAGTCTATAACAAACTATGCTGTAACTAAAAGTTTGATGAAATGGTTCATTTGATAGGAAACGTTACAGCTGAAATTACCAAAAATGTTCGTCGCCTTTGTAAGCTCCCAAAAGTATTCGGACCTATCATCAAAGAAGAACGCCGCGAAGCTAATCTTTGACTACTTTTTCCATCCTGGAGCAATTTCGGACAGAACTTCTTAAACAGAATGGAACTTACCAAATAATTTAATTGAAATTAAATTATCTGTCAGGTATTGGAGTTAGTGAGACTTCCCAATCGCGCATGCGCAGTTGTTCTAGAACCAATGCATTTGAAGCGGGATCACCGTCAAACATTGTAATCAATAACGTAGAAATAAATGTGAGCCATGCATGCCGCAATGTTTACGTTTTTGAATAGCAATGTTCAAGTTTTTGTGGATTAAATGTATGTTAATCGAAATATTTGGTACGGGATCATCAAAATTGCGAAACACTTACTAAGAATTTATTTTATTTTTATTTTTTTGTTCATTTAATATCATTTTCCTTTTTAGAGCCTAAAAAATTGAAGCAGTTGTCCTTCACAATAGTAAACATGGAAACTGAGGTTTGACCACCATCTGATAAGGATGTTAGGTCGTTTGTGACTTTACTTTACATAATAATTTGCGCAGCTATTAAGTACTGTAATATGTTATTCACTTTCTACAATGACAATATATTTCTTTTAATCAAGGCCATAAAACCCATCAATAGGTCTAAAGGTGACAACATTATCGAATCTTACAAACTCAGAACTTAGAATAATTGTCTTTACTCATTCATAACTGTGTTGGGTGAAACGTAATAATAATATCCCACTTTTCTATAGAAACGCTCAAAGACTGGTTGGCATCGCAGTTTACCGTTGCGATCTGAACGATCTGGTGTGGTAGACATCGTAGTAGCGCAATGTGAAAAGAAATTCACAATAGGGTTTATCCTTTTGAAATCAATTATTGGTGAAACATTTGAATCAAGGGGACCTGAAGAAACGAGACCCGTATATCCAATCGCCTCGACTTTTCATGGACTCTTGCAGAAAAAAAGCTTTTGAACATTTTCCACGATTTCGACATATCAAATTATTGTTTTATATTAGCACTACCTACTTATTTTTTCAAAAAAAATTGTTCACAAAATTGTAATGCTATTCCTTTTACATATGTTGTTTGAGGGATAAATACTGTAGTGTACTCTAGAAGAATATTGAAGAACTTCAAATGTGTAGGTACTTCGAACGAAAAGTCCTAACTAAATTGGTTCAATCTTTTTTGTAACTCATAACTTAACCTAATTTATAGCTGCGATGAATAAGAAATTGATTGCATTGTATGTCGCGGTTTAATGGAATCTAATTAGTATGTATATAATTCAGGTTTTCCTTAGAGAAATAGTTGTTGTATATTTAATTTCCAATTTATAACCTTTGTGTTCCAGCCATGAAAAGAAAGAAGGAAGTTGACGCCCAACATCAATCGTAAGCCCAACCCACCCTCCATCACCCTCCATTTCAAGTAGAAATCATATTATGTTTATCAAATCTCAATTTGATCTTTCCGGTTTCGCCATGGTTATCAAGATATCAACTCCAGGATTAAATCCAATTTCGCTGCATAAAACGTGGAAATGTTAGTCAGTAAAAACAAAGAAGGTTACTTACTTATCAGAAGAGATGGTTGGGTTCCAGGGGGACAGCGCCGGCGGTGGTGAATGCCGAGTCCACCCCTTGCTAAAATGTGCGTGGAGGGTTGAGCGCAGGAAAGTGGGGGGTAACTAAAGGGTACTGGAGGAGTGTATTGCCATGGAGGGGAACTCGCGAACAGAACCTCACGATCTGAGTCACACCCTCCATTTCCACCATTTCCCTCTTCAGATGATCCTTTTGAATTAATACCGTCAGCACCGCGGTTAAAAGTGCAGCAGTATAAGGTGCAAATCACCATCAAAATAGAATACGTACTTTAAATGAAGTAGTTGATAGAGTATTAAAACCGTAATTCATTAAGTATGTAATTCGAGTCAAGAAAAAATACCAACTTGGAATACACAGTGGTGCAAAGCTCGAAGCAACAGAGTTTTTTGACTTAATCCATCACCTTGCTTGTAGCTTTTCCGAGTCAAAATCCTCGTTCCCAATTACACATCAATGATTTTTCAAACATTTTATAGTGTAATTAACTTATTTTTAACATCAACATTGTGTAAGAAAGTATTTATTGTTCGGCAAGAATTCATAGCTGGTTATCCAAAATTCTAACAGAGGAAGTCAGAGATTTGATTTTCTCACACATATATACTTTGCTCGAGTATAGGTAATACAATCAGTTTTATATTTAATCTACTCTATAACTTGAGTATCACCAACTGCCTGTTCAGCTGAGTGCTGGACATTAATCTGACGCTTTTTTTCACGCGTGTTCATTTTTTTCATTATGCATTCTCCAGAAATTTTACAAGCCATTATAATCTTATTGGGCGGGCTCAATTGACGGGATACACAGAAAGTCTAAATTAGATCTGATAGTATCGAAGACATTGACGGTTTCAAATCACTATCATAGTGATAATATTAATATAACTAAACAACATCAATTCTAGTTTAATGACCCAGAACTTCAAATCAATAATAATAAAACACCTTGTCAATCTTATTACCATTTATCTATGAGAAACTACATGTTATGCAGTCCACCATCCCATCCTGTAGTACATCATACAAAATTCTTCAAAGATAGGAAGGCAGGAGTTACTCTGTGAGAGTATTCAACATTATCTGTTTCTGCTTAAATGGCATGATTTCAGAAATTCGTTTTTACCACAGATTTCCAATCAGAGAACGTTCTGAAAAATGTGCTCAAATTTAACTGAAATTAGCGAAGGAATTGCTGTAGTTCAAGCATTTATTTTACTTCATAGGTATAACAATTCCACTAACATAACCAACTAGTCCCTTTACTATAAACCCATGGACTTTGGTTTCTGGTTGAGCATTTAATAGCACTCAGAACACCAAAATACAAAAAATAAGTTGAAGAATTCAACGAAGTTGTATCAGCAACAGAAGCTACCGATAAAAAGTAGGTAACTTGCCTACAAAAATTGAAATAGGTAGGTATCGAGGAAGGCTCAATTTTGAGGGCTTCAAAACAGTTGTTTGGAAAAAACGAGAAAAAGTTGGGTAAATGCCTACTGAAGCTTTTCGACTTATTGCAATATCTTATTTTTGACACATATCTATGCTGAAAGGTATTTTACAGCTAGTGATGACTAAGTAGGTATATTGACATGGATTTGTCTTAGCTCTGGGGGTCATTCCATGTCTTCTTCCGACGGGAAAAATTTCACAATCGTCTATAACAGTTCACGTACAACCAATCGTTGATAAGGAAAGTATAACTTCCTGATTTCCTATCTCACAAAAATCGTTGACCACTCGTTCAAAAGCTGTGCGGTTAATACAGATGAATCAACAATTAAATAGGCCCACTTCCCCCTCTTTAATCCTTCCCAGAAGTCTTCAATACACGCTTCGTTATGTATACGTACTAAGTTGTTGTGACTTTCACTGCATCTAAGGGTTCTATAAGACATACCCATGTCAAAATATATTGTCATAGTGTACCGTTGATTTTTTTTTTTTTTTTTTTTTTTTCCCAACTCTTTTTTAGAAAAATTAAGTACGTATGTGCCATGAATTTCAATGTTAAGAATTTTGGGTAAAATGTTATCTAATTTGAGAATGTCTGATCAAAAATAACGGAGCGAGGGTGGGGGGAGATAATCGTACGCTCATAAGGACATGCTACACGACTAGAACTTATCGTAACTATCTAGATTCTAGGTTATGATCTGACACAACTCTTTCACGGAAAAGGGCATTGGGTCAGTGCCAATGAATCCTTCCGACTTCGAATGAAACTACACCATAACATGGCAGATGCTGTCGTCTAAGGGAGGAAGAAGGAACGTCAGCTAGGGGAGAGAAGAGGGTGTCAAGTACAATATTTATTACCCCGAGCCACACAACAGCACAATAGGTCACTAGGGAGTTCAGGCAGAGCCCCACCTGGTGATTCTTCTCCGTTCCGTTGAGGAGAGTCATCGTCGAGTCAGAGTCAATCCGGACTTCCCCTCAGATGCCCGGTTATGTGCTTATGTGCTCTCCTCCCAGCGCGTCCGTCGCCTGGGGGCACCATGACCCGCCTCTTCACCAATCTTGTTGCCAAGTAAGTTAGCATCACATTACTGAACTGCTTATCTGCTAATTCCCAATAACTGTCAATCAATTAGATAAACGTCAATAATCAAAGAACTTCGAAGTCAACTCCCGAGGAAACCAATGGATTAGCAGTTTTTATTCACATTCAAATCGTACACACGATTTTTTTCTCCGGACTAGGTCGCTCTCTCTCTGGCTGTGTGCCAATAAAACTTTGTCAGATGCTTATTAGTTCAATTTTTGTTCTTTTTCGATAAAATCACCAAGGGTTGTGTGGATTAACCCCTATGCAGGTACCCTTGCAACACTATACCCTCATTCTAATCCGGACTTCTTCTCAGATGCCTGGTTTTGTGCTTATGTGTTCTCCTTCTAGCGCGTCCGTCACCTGGGGGCACCATGACCCGCCTCTTCACCAATCTCGTTGCCAAGTAAGTTAGCATCACATTACTGAACTGCTTATCTGCTAATTCCCAATAACTGTCAATCAATTAGATAAACGTCAATAATCAAAGAACTTCGAAGTCAATACTCTGTGGAGTAGTTACGATTATTGTGGAGAGGATCTGTACCAATATTTGCATTATTTCTCCCGAAGAAACCAATGGATGAGCAGTTTTCATTCACATTCACATCGTACACACGAGTTTTTTTCTCCGGAGTAGGTCAGCCTCTCTGGCTATGTGCTAGTAAAACCTTGTCAGATGCTTAATAGTTCAATTTTCGTTCTATTTTGATAAAATCACCAAGGGTTGTGTGGATTAACCCCTATGCAGGTACCCTTGCAACACTATACCCTCATTCTAATCCGAACTTCTTCTCAGATGCCCTGGTATGCTTTCTCTTCATGTAGTCCACCACATGGAGGCATCATGACCCATCTATTACCTAAACCATATTGCCAAGAAAGTTCATGTCATGCACCGAACTTTCGATCTATTAACTATTCACAATAACATCAGTGACAACAATCACAATAGCATCAATATCTTCCAATCTTTTTCGATCTCGTGGAATGGAGTTCCGCCCTGATGATTTCATGCAGGAAATCGATAGCTAATACGGGTAAGAAAATACATGATCGTTTTTGTATTACATAGGTAGTATATAGAGCTACTTATTAGGTACGCGAGTAGAAGCTAATTTCGGAGAGACAAAATAGCAATAAAGTAGGTAATCCCCATCAGCCAATTGGTAAGGATCGTACCTCCACACTGGGCTTCACCTCAAGTTCCTCATGTCGGAACCCCATTCAAGATGTCCACTTATATTTTTCATTTTGGAGATTCACATAAAAATTCGGCCTTGAGTACATTTAATTATCAGACTGTGTGTCCATCAATTCAGAAGATAGTTTCCTAGTTGTTTCCCATAAGGTTCAAGGTAATTCTCCCTCCATGCGTTTGAAACGTCGAACCTTGTTACGGCTTCTAGACTTCCTCTTATTTTGAGCACATTTTGGTTGGATTAATATCATTGTTATTTATTATCTATGTTAGTTGCTAGTTGCGCAAGAGCAGTCGTCTAACGCCTAGAACGCTTGAGTCAATAATCATTCGATTTCCATGAGAAACAAATAGTTTAAGAAATTAGCACTTATGATGATTCAGTACTAGAGTCCTCGCATCTGAACAAAACTACGAAGACTAAATCTGTAGAATAATCCTTGCAGGGAGTGGGAAGTGAAAACAAGGGGGGTGCGGTTCTGTACCTGAGCGGCTGAAAATTCACCGGTTTTGGGCCTGAAACGAACCGAGTTTGGGACCACTGGAGTCGGAAAGTGACGGGTTTGGGCTCGCTCGTAAAACAATAGAATTCCTGCGTACAACGGTGTACACTCGTCAGATAAGACTACGAATTCGGCCCAGTAAAATCGGACTCCAGCCTAATCAGCTAAGTGAGCTAAATTCTCTTCCGTTCACCCTAGAAAGTTAAAATTTAATTTGGACCCCCACTGGGATATCTAAAGACGAATGAAATGACGGACTCCGTTTTGAGCAGCTGAATCGGCTAAATTCTCTCCTATTCACCCAACAAAGTATGTTATTTGCAACATTAGACAAATTATTGGAGATTACTCTAATTCATGTCAAAGACTACTTTTTTCAAATTTTTCGAATCTGACCCAGTGGTGAGGGGAGGGGGAGGATGTTAAAGCGTTTTGAACTTCACTGAACCAACTGGAGATCTGAGGGGCCGAATCTGTCAATATTACTTGAACTTGGGTCACAGGCAATTTGATAATGTTCAAGTCAACCTGTGCAACGCGCAGGTGAACCAGCTAGTGTTTAATATAGATAAATATTTGTTACATTGTATATATATATATATATATATATATATATATATATATATATATATATATATATATATATATATATAGTAGTGGTGGAATTGTTGAGGTTCGATCAGTAAAACCAAGTGGGTGCCAACGTTTCGAAGAATTTATTCCTCCATCTTCAGGGCCTTAAAATTAGACAAAAAGGGGGGACAAGTGATAAACATATTGAATTACAAAATTAATTACACCATAGAGGAAGTGTATATGATCAGATAAAAAGGGGGGGACAAGTGATATAGATGATTCGAATGGGCATATTGAATTACAAAATTAATTACACAATAGGGGAAGTGTATATGAGGTTGAACTGGTAAAACAAATGAAAACAGAAGGAATGGAAACAATCCAGGCGTTTAAAACTAAGATTAAGTTTACGGTGAAATTTTACGTTTAAATACGTTGAAATTGATACGAAAAATAGAAATATATATACGAAAAAGGGAAGAATTACTTACAGTAGGCAGTCGAACAGCAGTGGAGAGAAACGAAGTTTACTTCCACACAGACATGTGACGACTGATTATGAATGTTCAAAAAAGTTCCTATTTATGCTAAGAAGTACAAAAGAAGAACGGGAAAACCCAGCCGGAGTTATTGACGTGTTTTGGGGGAAATATTTGTTAAAAGCCCCGAAAGCTATTAAGGTTGGTTTCGGCGGCCCTTTGACAGCCATGTGTCCTTTTTATTAAAGGAAACGTAACGGTACTAGGAAAAGGTAACGGAACTGAGTGTCCGTGTTATAGGAGGGGAAATAATTAAGATAATAAAGATAATAATTAAGATAATAACTAATAATTAAGATAATAAAGATAGTCATGGAAGAGATCGTTTCTGATGGATGAGACCAGAATAACATTTATTTAAGTTTTGAACATCAGTTCGAGTATATAGAACGAAATAAAGATAGGGCTGTGAATTTTCGAACTGATGTTCAAAACTTAAATAAATGTTATTCTGGTCTCATCCATCAGAAACGATCTCTTCCATGACTATCTTTATTATCTTAATTATTAGTTATTATCTTAATTATTATCTTTATTATCTTAATTATTTCCCCTCCTATAACACGGACACTCAGTTCCGTTACCTTTTCCTAGTACCGTTACGTTTCCTTTAATGAAAAGGGCCCATGGCTGTCAAAGGGCCGCCGAAACCAACCTTAATAGCTTTCGGGGCTTTTAACAAATATTTCCCCCAAAACACGTCAATAACTCCGGCTGGGTTTTCCCGTTCTTCTTTTGTACTTCTTAGCATAAATAGGAACTTTTTTGAACATTCATAATCAGTCGTCACATGTCTGTGTGGAAGTAAACTTCGTTTCTCTCCACTGCTGTTCGACTGCCTACTGTAAGTAATTCTTCCCTTTTTCGTATATATATTTCTATTTTTCGTATCAATTTCAACGTATTTAAACGTAAAATTTCACCGTAAACTTAATCTTAGTTTTAAACGCCTGGATTGTTTCCATTCCTTCTGTTTTCATTTGTTTTACCAGTTCAACCTCATATACACTTCCCCTATTGTGTAATTAATTTTGTAATTCAATATGCCCATTCGAATCATCTATATCACTTGTCCCCCCCTTTTTATCTGATCATATACACTTCCTCTATGGTGTAATTAATTTTGTAATTCAATATGTTTATCACTTGTCCCCCCTTTTTGTCTAATTTTAAGGCCCTGAAGATGGAGGAATAAATTCTTCGAAACGTTGGCACCCACTTGGTTTTACTGATCGAACCTCAACAATTCCACCACTACTTTAATACTCTACGATCAACATACTTCAAATTAATTATATATATATATATATATATATACATATATATATATATATATATATATATATATATATATATATATATTGTAATTTTGTCAATATTTGTGTTCCCTATCTTCATATACTAATAAACCTATTCATTCATTTGCTCACTAATCAATGGGATACGCGTCCACACTATTTTTATATTCACCATTGAACGTAAATATCATCCTGAGACTAACTGCGCTCTCCTCAGATTTGCAGTTTTTTTCCTATGATTTTCCAAAGTTTCATAGTAAGATGGAATAGTCAGTAATTATTAGAAACTTCGGAAAATCATAGAAAAAGAACGACTCATTGTAAGATCGTGGTTAGTGTCAAAATTCGCAAGACTGGATCTAGCTGTATTTAAAATTGTGGCTTAGAGAATGTATTAAAACACAAACGGTGGGTACAGCTTTCATACAAGTACGCAACCACGAGGGACATTTTATGTATTTGCGCCCTCTCCCGCACCCACACCACCGTACCACGTACCTCGTACTTTACGTATACACGTGTACGGCGTGGGTTTGTGATGTGGTAAGTGTGTCATCGGCATTTGGCGTAGTCGTACGCAGTTTTTTTACAAAAACTATATTCACGCATCAGCTCCTTGGCCGATTTGGGAAGTTTCCGTTTCGTCGATGGTCCATTGGATGATTGTTGATGCTCCATGTAATGTTTCGTCGTAACTGGTGGTCCCTTATACACAGCTTCTTATATACATACTCACGAGTTCACTTCATACAAATTTAGTTAAACATAAACACAGTCCGATCTTCATCTCCAAGACTCGTACATCTCCAAGAGATAATGCGTTTATCGGTTGTTTGGTCTTAAAGTTATGTCTTTACTTATATAAAGCTTGCAATCGTGTTCACAATATAAATTATTGAGAATGATCACCTAAGTGTAAACAATTATTTAAACAATCACGCTCATACCGCAGCTTATCGGCCACGCACTCCGCAGTGGTAAACATAATATGGTTAGGTAAATCGAGAGCTATCGAACGAGAGGTGAACGATTTTTGTACGATGATAACTGGCGAAGTTAAAGTTCCGTAGCAACGAATCGGTTGTACGTGAAAATCATTAGAAATTTTTCATAACGCTTTCTTCTTCACACCGTAACGTCACACTTTTTGAGTGATGTGCCATAGTGAAGACATAAAATGTAAAAAAGTGAAAACCAGTCATGCAGCATGATTGTATGAGCGAATTTTTTTGAATTACCTATAGTATTAGGTATAAGATTTTAAATTGTATTGAAATTAAAAATCCAAAGCTAAAACCAACCAAAGCTCCCTAGTGGAGAAGTTGTTTAAAAACCCAATAAGTGAATAGTTAATCAGTTAAATACTTGAGATTAATCATTTTCCATCTTCTCCAGAGTCACTTACTAGGCTTCCATATATGTTGCTCACTCCTGTTAGATAAGTCTTGTTTGTTTCGTAAGTTTGTTAGAATGTTTTTGTTTTCAACTAGGTTTTGATTTTGGGTGGTGGGCCCGAACCAGGCACTGTCGACAAGCCCAAACCAGCCCAAATGGCTGTCCACTTGCTCTGAGCAGGAACCCGTGAAGCTCGAAAAAATACGTCCGAATCCTCACTTCATCCGCAAGGGTCAATCTTATTAAAACAAATAATGAACCGTTTTCGGTATGCTATCACAGGCCCTCTTCAGCAAGATTTGAAAAAACTCCAAGCATCTTATAGGAACAAACAAAAACAGTCGTCAACGTCAACAACAACATTGTGCAACTTGTTTCTACTTATGTCCTTGTACATTCAAAACATGATTTGTTGGAGGCTACAACCTAGCTCGTATTAGCCTCTTGTTCTCCCATTCCTGTTAGTTGCCGTACCCTCAATGTCACTACTTCGTGTAGGTACATACTTTTCCAGATACTGTGAGGTTTTCTGCGCCATTGCCACCCCTCTCATAAGTGATATTTTATTTTGTTCGACGATTTCACATGCTATGATGTTCCTGAAGGTATTTTTAGTTCCTTACATTAGTTTCGTCTTAATTTCAAGCTTTCTTTCTTTTGTTGTTGTTGCCGTTTATTCTAGTTTTTGATCCTAGTACCGTCAACTCATACAACTTTGTGCCACTTTTTTGGTTTTTTGAGTGTCAGAACTTTATTTGTAGTCGTATCTCGTTGAAATGTTTACCCAAGATACTTACACATCTCAGTGATCAAATGTCGCTAAGGAAAAAATTCCATCTGTTCAGCGAATAGAAGGGGAACTATTTATTCTTGGCACATTCATTACCCCAGGAAGGTGCAACTTTGAGCCACCATCTTTTTTAGCCTATAATGAAATGAAAAACCTAATGTGGCTCACCGTGGCGGTCTGAATCTTGTTAATCAGCATGTTGACTTTGCAACGTAATACAAAAAAAAAATTTCCCTCGGAATTTTTAGTTTTTTTCGATTTTTTAAACAAGGTGAATATAAAAATCAATGCAAGGTGGCTCAAAGTTGTACTCCTAAGTTCCCGTTTCTAACATATCTGGGCATATCATAGAAACAAACAAACTTTTGATAACAGCAAATACGGTAATTGGTAGCTGACAGTATAGGGATGAAAATATGAACTTACCAGACTATTCAGAAATCCGCAGCATACTCATCCAAAGGAGTCTCCCAGCACAAACTGAACAATTCCCTTTGCCGGCACTGAAATCCACAGGGAAGACTTGTGGAAGCGTCGGCATCCTCTTCTACCATCCCGCTGCTCGTGGGATTTTCTCGAACTAATAACTTCAAGTTTCTTACCGTTAGAGAGCATAAGGTTCAAAAAACGAGATTGGCACAATGTTGAACGGGGTGCACAAAGTTCTATGAGTTGACGGTACTCGGTTTATTTGCTCGAAAGGGTCAGTGATAGCAGAACCGGTCCATTATTGTTTGTCTTAATAAAACTGGTGCCCCCTTACGGGGAAAAAAAGGATTCGGAGATGTTTCTTTACTCCCTACACTTCTGCAGGGATTAATCTGCTAGTTTCGCCATCACAGTTCTGAACAATAATGCATGCAAGCATTGCAAAGATCGCTTGTAATACTGTACCCAAATTTTAATTCCTCCCAATTTACACCTAATTTCGATAAATTTTCCAAAAGTGGAACAGATTAAGCCTTCGATTATCTCATTGCAAAGGTAATAATGGTAGCTACTATGCACTCGAAAAAGTCAAATTCTTAAACCACGTACCTAATTGTTATACATTTTTTATCTTATTTCGATTAAAATTACAGGAATCATTTTGGTGATGCTGAGGGATGGAGCCCCGCAAATCTCGTTGCAGTGGGATGAATAGTAGGGGAATTACGTGTATCGGCCAGTTTTTCATCATAGTTTGATTTGAATCAAGACTCTTGATTTTTTTCCCCTACTTTTTGGGTTATATCAATGATCTAACTTTTTAGCTTTCAAAATTTCCTCGGGATTTTGAGGAATTTCTGATGGATGACGATTCATTTATTTTTCGGGAAAAAGGTGATGTTTTGCCCAAGGTGTGATCTTGCATTGTGCCTTGGGCAACATTGATTGTACCTTCGGCCATCAGTTGATCAGGATGAAGCTAGTGACTTCATTCGTATCTTGATTTCTCAGAGAGGCTTCCTATCAAATTTCAACTTCTTCAAAGGTATCAGAAGAGAATTATATCAATCAGCTAATCTGGATGAAGCTGTAATTTCATTAATCTATTGATGGCTAAGAGACGCTCCCTATCGAATTTCAATGTCCTAGGAGTAGAAGGAGAGAATCCCAACACCCCCCCCCCCCCTCTTTTTTCAACACTTTCGAAAACGTAATCCAAAGAATTTTGAGAGGGTTGCAATTTTTTCGGACGGTCAACAACAAAGGTTTATGATTGAAAAAATTAATAAACCAAAATGTAGAGGAAACGTGGAAGATCGTACCTTAGGCAACCTCAGCATGTTGCTTCACTTGCTTGCTTACTTCACATGCTGCTTCTTAAAGGTTCATGAAATTTAGCTACTCTAGGTACATGGAAATAACTTCTCAGTCATTCAGCATGATCGTATGAGCGAATTTTCTCAAGTTATCATATTAAATTATGGTATATTGTTTGAAAATTTGAGAGCAAGTTAATGTTATCCATTATTTTTATGGCAAAAAACGTATTCTAAATAGTGTAAACTGCTCTTCTGTAAAGAGCTGATGGATTTATCACCCCTCCCCTCCATTAACCCTCTCCACCAACGGTAAATTTCCATCATAATACTTCCAGCATGAAATTTGAAACTCCAGACATATTTTCCAAAACTAGGCCAAATTCATAACTGAACAAAAAGTGTTCCCGAAAATCCGACGAGAATAGCCTTAAAACGTCATAATTTATTACTATTACTTCAACCCCTTCATAATGAAATATCAAGCTCCTGATATACCTTCCGAAACTAGACCCAATTCAAAGTTGAACAAAGAAAGAATCACGAAAATCGGACAAGAATTGTTAAAACATCATAAATTGTCAGTGTTACTTCCATCAATTTACCCCCTCCCATAATGAAATTTGAAACCCCTGACACGTTCCAAAACTATAATGAATCCGTAATGGAAAAAATAAAAATCGGTCAAGATTTGTAGCTTTGGTAGCGTTTGAATGAATCGGTAATTAACCTATCTACCCCTCACTACGACAGTAAACCTGAAATTCCCAATCTTTGGTGCTCAACTAAACTAAAGTTGGAATCGAACCAAAATAAGAATCAAGAAAAATCGGTTGAGAATTGTCGCCTGGGTAGCGTCGACGAAATTTGTTGAAAAAACCACGTTTTCCGGCTTAACCCCTCCATTCTCCCTCTTCCATCATGGAATTCAAAATTTCCGGGGTTCGCTGCACATCTAGACTCAAATTGGGATCAAACAAAGAAAGAATCTCGAACATTGGTTGAGAATTGTGGCCTGGACAGCGTCAACAAAATTTGCACACACAGACATATATATATGTACACCCATGGTTATTTCCTCGAATTCGGTCTTGAAATGGTCTGAGAAGAATTTGTATGCGGTAATTTTTTTCTCATGCTTGGGTTGTCCTCCATCCCCCCTGGACGAATTCCAACAGGCGTCCATCGTGTTAACCCTTGCCTATAAGACTGTCAGAGAGACGTCCTAAAAAACACAATGTGGGGGATGAGGGAAAGCCAAATATCACCTCCAAGTGTGTCAAGTCCTTTTCTATTCATTGTTGATTTTACTATCAATCATTATTAAACCATAACAGGACATGTTGGTACCGAGTTTCAAGTTGGATATTTCATAATTGTTTAGGCAGTCCAGCACAACCATTTTCCAAATGGCACCCGCCTATCTTCACATTAGATCGTCCTTGAGCAGGATCGTCGGTGGTTATTACTCTGTGCCTCTTTAAACACGGTGCCTAATTGAATATTTCTCATAGAAACCAGCATTTGATGGGTTGGTACGACGGAAACTGTAATATATTTCTTCATAGATGTGCTAGATTCATAACTGTATTAATTCGTAGGTTTATCAGAAGATAACATTTTATTCATGAATAATAATATTAACGTGAGACCAATTCTTTGTGTGAGTAGAAAAGGAAAGCATCAACAACTGAGTGCGTACCTTCTAGGTAGGTGCCTATGTGATATCTAACAAATCACAAGTAATTATATATATATATAGGTACCTATACCTACTTCATTTGCAAACAGCGACGAGTGTCGCGCTTTGGGTTAAATTAATAACATTTAAAAATGTATTTCTCCATCATTTGCTAACGTTCATTATTTCAAGTAATGAACCTAAATCAACCAGATTATTGACGGAGTGAAATTTGGTTAACAGGATCGTCATGATAAGGGAAATATCCTACCAACCAAGTAAGTAGTAGGCACCTAACTTGTACTTTGCATAATATTTAATATCATAATAGCCCATCGCAGTATGGTCATAGTAAGTGTGGCTGGGTAATCGTTTCCAAGCGATGGAGCCGAGGGAACAAGAGACCGACGATGGAGCGATCTGTAAAACTGAATCCGTTCGGTGTCTAGCGGCGGGTGGTTGAACTGTCGTGTTTCAAACAAGAGCCGCTAGAGCGCTCGTAAAGTACGATCTCTGTCAACTGAGTGAAGATTCTTCCCCTCAGAGCAGGGGCGGATCCAAGGACGAGGGGTGGGGGGGGGGGAGCTTCGGAAAATTCGAGCACAGTCGATCCCAAACATTCCACGGTGTAAAAATGTAAAATTTAAATACTAATAATCAGATACTAAAAATCAAAATTTCCATTCAAGGTTCTGAGACTTGGGAAACACCTACATCTGTATAGGCTAAAAGCAGGAGAACTTATTAAGTAATTAGGTACTGGGCAACTGTTCCACGATAAAAAAGGTTATTTCCTTGGTCGATCACCTTAGGTAACCTCCCGGAGCCCCGTTGAACTGATATAATTCTGAACTTTATCTGCTTCTTATTATTCTGCTGTTAGATATTATTTTTAAACTGTTCCAACTCGTCAAAATTTTAAGTAAGGAAACGGAAGAAATTATTATATTCCTCCCTGAAATCATACAGATCGGGACGATACCGATAGGTAGGTACTTTTGAAACCTGCGCGCACTGAGTTCCTTGGGGAGAATGTTCCCAGTCGTCAGTGGCGGCGCCAGGCATGTGCGAGCTGTGCGATCGCACAGGGCCCCGCGCGCTATCAATTTGTCAGTATTTTTCAGAAAGCTGTGAAGGTTTTATATAATATTTCCCCTAATCTGAGGATCTGAGGTTATTATAATTTTATACTTAAATATAAATATTTTATAAATAAATATGTATATAAATATTTTCTACACGGTTTTAATTTTAATGTTTTAAAGTCTGGGACCCCGCAAGTATTGAAGTATGAAATCAAACTTTTTAAATCGCGAAACTGCTATGCTACTGCAACTAGACAGACAACAACACATCCAGAAGTAATTTGGGGCTTTTCAAGAAATATCTACGAGTCCACATTTTAAACATTTGTATTATTATTTATGTATTTGATTATTACACCAGTCTTCCTGGTTCCTGGGTGAACCATACATTGAATGCATTTAAAAAGGCCCCGCAGGCCCGCAGGCTTTTGTATTAGTTATATAGATTGAATTTGAACAAATACAGTATTATTAAAAATAAAATTAAATGTTATAAACTAGGTACATTTTTTCAATCAAACTTGGTACACGGTGACCGAAACATAAACACTCGGGCAACTAGTGTTTGTTGAAAGATAAGTGCTTTCGAGCATGAGCATGAAAAGTCTGTTTGTGACGCCATGAGTAGGACAAATAGTCTGGGCAAATTGAGGTGTCTTCACGGCCTAACGTAACGAGTCGTTCACTAAGTAGCCAAGGATAAAAAAAAATTAACAATCTTTCAGTACAATAAGTAGAAAACTAATCAGATGAGTAAAGTGAAATCCATAAATAATAACTATAGCTACGCTCTGAAAAATCATGTTGAAGGACAAGGATGGGCGTCGCTTTAATTAGACCTACAGATGATCGCCGTTTACAAACAAAATATACTTAGATTTCAGCCTTTTACTAGTGTTTATCCAATTAATTAAAAATACATTTTTATTTAGTGTTGTGGATGACCATATGTAAAGCACATGGGTTCTTATTTTAGATAATTTTTTCTAGGAAATATAGAGATATAACACTGACAAAAAGTACTGTAGAGAGGCTTAAAATGTACAATTTAGCACCTAAATTTTCAAAATTTTCCGGGGAAGGGCCCCCCCTAATATCACCTCGCACAGGGCCCCGTGGCGGCTAGCGCCGCCACTGCCAGTCGTGGCAGAAGAAGAAGAACAGAGTCCCTCATTTCATCCTACTGAGGCTGAGGTTGACTACTCCAGTGTCATTAACACTTCATCTGAAAGAATATTTGTTTGATTGAAACTTAATTGTATCCAGTGGGCTTATTGTGTTCTTCATTTGAAGTAATATCATACATAATGGTGAACATGATTTTCAATCACATGGTTATAGTTTGTTCTGATCCGGAAGTTTATCAATTACTTACTCCTATTCACATAACATCAATACCGGAAGAAGATTGGCGAAATGTAAAATTGTAACTAGGTAATGGCCTCACGATATGGAAAAAACCGTTAAAAACCGAGTGTTAATGAAGGGTCCATGCATCCACCAACGCGGTGGCATTTTTTTAGTAGCATTTTTTTTTTTTACTCCGTAGAGCTATGTAAAGTGCTACTGCAATCCCCAAAAGCGCGACCTCGTTCGACATGGCTCAGGTTCAAAATTGATGCGTACACGATTTGCAGAGCGACAATGTCGCGGGGCAAAGAATCTGAGACATGAATCTGAGCGCCTGCAACAAAGAGTCCGAACAATGAATCCCAGTGCGTACTAGCCTTAATAATAGGTAGGTACCTATTGATACATTGAAAACAGCGGATCAATCTCGCTTTTAAACGTGTTCTAACTTTAGATAAGTCCTCAACTTGGTAGGTATTTGGCTCGACATATTGTATTACACATTCAATAGGCTTATGCAAGAGATTAATTGAAATATCCGTTAAGAGTCTTTTGTCTCCCATTAGCGGAAGGTCATCTACTCAACATATAGGATAGCATATAATTAACAAAGTTTCACACTATCAAGTGATTAATATATCACTTTTAATTTTAATTAGACATGAAATCTCTTATAGTTAGAACAAAGTTAAAAAAAGTATTGTTTTGATTGATTATAGACATGAGAAGTGTACCTAATGATCTATCGATGAAACGAGAATCTGCCTATTTAGGACTATTGAGAACCAGAGATTAGCGGAGATATAGCCAACTCAATGAGATTTGATGGCTCGGATTCTCTAGTGTAGAGATACTCTGGTATCGGTGTTTATCATAGCTCTCTTTATAAGCAATACATTGGTGCTGTGGACCAATCGGAAACAGTCTACCTCTCAGGCCATCTCCACGCACAGTGGTCCAGAAACGTTGGCCAAAAATTGAAAGTCTCAGAAATGAACAAAATTTATTGTTGTGCGTCAATGAACTAGAATACCTGGAGAGTGGAACACCTGCCCTAAGAACCTGATTCATAACATTCCGAAGGTCGGGGGAGATGGCGTTCACCAGTGGAGTCAACAATCCGTTAATTTCATATCAGAGTTCACAATGCTCATTTTCCATTCCACCTTGTTTGGAGGCACTGGAGGTTTTCCCCGTTTAAATATCCATCTTTGAGAATAACATGAGGTAAGCGAATTTTTTTTAAATTTTCCTGGGTGAAAGTTTTTGTTTTCTAAGGCACATATTTTACTTTTAAAAAACTACATGTAAGCTTTTAGTTCATTCAACCGCGGGCTTCCACCTTAAATTTGGCGTCAAATCAAATCCTAATGCCTGTAGAAATTATTCCTTGAAGAATCAGCGGCAGGGCTGCGCAGACTGATCCAATTTTTCATGATTATTAGCGATTTTAGTTTATTATTTCCAATAATAAGCCTGTGTTATCGTATAGCAAATGGTTTTTATAACCCCCCCTCAAACTTTGTCACTTTACGTTTCAAGGTGCGTAGAATCCAAATTTGAAATGTCCGTCCGCCATCCGCCGTTCGCCGTCCGCCGTCCGGGCCATAAAAGGCCTTAGAATTGACTTAAAAAATCTGTTCTTTCGCACATAGACTCCACTTGGGGTCTAGTTGGTCCTAACTTCTCGCCAGCTCGATCGCTCCACTCTCATGGGTCGTTACTTTCGGTACTAAAGAACGTTCACGTGTTCATTTTATCATGCTCTCACCCTCCTCAGGTAATTGAACCCCCCACCCACCCCTCATACTTCCGTATTTCGGAACTATTGTTCACTTTTAATTGTTTAAGCACCAATTAAGCCGTTAACTAATTAGGTTTCTATGACTTTTTTTTATGTTACGAGTACAATAGAATTTAAGCCATGTTTTCAGTTTTTTCCGTTTTAGCTCGTTTGTTTTGAGTGTTTAGGATATGGGTACTATTCAGTTATTCCGTGAGCAAAACTTACAAACCTGTAGCAAAAAAAGAGAAGAGAGTTGTTCGATCTTGGCCAAATTTGGATGATAGTTTAGAAAAATGCAGATTAGTTGGACATGTAGGTAAGTCAGAATGAAGTGTATAGTTTGGTGGTTTGGATGCTCGCATCTCAAATCTACAACGATTTCATAATTTCTCCCTTGAGAGGGAAAAACATTAAATCATGTTTAATGTTTTTCCATCGCAAGGGAGAAATTAGATATAGTTTTTCAAGGTCAAGAAAAAAGAAAAGATTCTAATTAACCAAAACAATTTATTATATTTATATACATTTTTATTTTACCATTAGATATTTCCGATGGGACTCATACGCTTGCATACGAGTCTGCAACACATTGGGACATTTTATGTCTTTAGTTGCAGACTCGTATGCAAGCTCTAAGAGCCACTCAGCTGATCCGGACCCTGGGCATCGTCAAGTAAATGTCCTAAAGAGGCTACATACGAAATTACAGCTTCCTAGAGTGTAAAGCATAGAAATTAGCTCTAAGAGCCACTCATCTGATCCGGACCCTGGGCATCGTCAATTAAATGTCCTAAAGAGGCTACATACGAAATTACAGCTTCCTAGAGTGTAAAGCATAGAAATTAGCTCTAAGAGCCACTCATCTGATCCGGACCCTGGGCATCGTCAAGTAAATGTCCTAAAGAGGTTACATACGAAATTACATCTTGCTAGAGTGTAAAGCATAGAAATTAGCTTTGAAAGCCACTCATCTGATCCGGACCCTGGGCATCGTCAAGTAAATGTCCTAAAGAGGCTACATACGAAATTACAGCTTCCTAGAGTGTAAAGCATAGAAATTAGCTCTAAGAGCCACTCAGCTGATCCGGACCCTGGGCATCGTCAAGTAAATGTCCTAAAGAGGCTACATACGAAATTACAGCTTCCTAGAGTGTAAAGCATAGAAATTAGCTCTAAGAGCCACTCATCTGATCCGGACCCTGGGCATCGTCAATTAAATGTCCTAAAAAGGCTACATACGAAATTACAGCTTCCTAGAGTGTAAAGCATAGAAATTAGCTCTAAGAGCCACTCATCAGATCCGGACCCTGGGCATCGTCAAGTAAATGTCCTAAAGAGGCTACATACGAAATTACAGCTTGCTAGAGTGTAAAGCATAGAAATTAGCTTTAAGAGCCACTCATCTGATCCGGACCCTGGGCATCGTCAAGTAAATGTCCTAAAGAGGCTACATACGAAATTACAGCTTCCTAGAGTGTAAAGCATAAAAAATAGCTTTAAGAGCCACTCATCTGATCCGGACCCTGGGCATCGTCAAGTAAATGTCCTAAAGAGGCTACATACGAAATTACAGCTTGCTAGAGTGTAAAGCATAGAAATTAGCTTTAAGAGCCACTCATCTGATCCGGACCCTGGGCATCGTCAAGTAAATGTCCTAAAGAGGCTACATTCGAAATTACAGCTTCCTAGAGTGTAAAGCATAGAAATTAGCTCTAAGAGCCACTCATCTGATCCGGACCCTGGGCATCGTCAAGTAAATGTCCTAAAGAGGCTACATACGAAATTACAGCTTCCTAGAGTGTAAAGCATAGAAATTAGCTTTAAGAGCCACTCATCTGATCCGGACCCTGGGCATCGTCAAGTAAATGTCCTAGAGAGGCTACATACGAAATTACAGCTTCCTAGAGTGTAAAGCATAGAAATTAGCTTTAAGAGCCACTCATCTGATCCGGACCCTGGGCATCGTCAAGTAAATGTCCTAAAGAGGCTACATACGAAATTACAGCTTCCTAGAGTGTAAAGCATAAAAAATAGCTTTAAGAGCCGCTCATCTGATCCGGACCCTGGGCATCGTCAAGTAAATGTCCTAAAGAGGCTACATACGAAATTACAGCTTGCTAGAGTGTAAAGCATAGAAATTAGCTTTAAGAGCCACTCATCTGATCCGGACCCTGGGCATCGTCAAGTAAATGTCCTAAAGAGGCTACATACGAAATTACAGCTTCCTAGAGTGTAAAGCATAAAAAATAGCTCTAAGAGCCACTCATCTGATCCGGACCCTGGGCATCGTCAAGTAAATGTCCTAAAGAGGCTACAAGCGAAATTACAGCTTGCTAGAGTGTAAAGCATAAAAAATAGCTTTAAGAGCCACTCATCTGATCCGGACCCTGGGCATCGTCAAGTAAATGTCCCAAAGAGGTTACACACGAAATTACAGCTTCCTAGAGCGTAATGCATAGAAATTAGCTTTAAGAGCCACTCATCTGATCCGGACCCTGGGCATCGTCAAGTAAATGTCCTAAAGAGGCTACATACGAAATTACAGCTTCCTAGAGTGTAAAGCATAAAAAATAGCTTTAAGAGCCACTCATCTGATCCGGACCCTGGGCATCGTCAAGTAAATGTCCTGAAGAGGCTACATACAAAATTACAGCTTCCTAGAGTGTAAAGTATAGAAATTACCTATTAAAATGATTTAACCACCACTTCACAAATCATCAAACCGTTCTCGCAATATTCGGATCACCTGCTATGAATCAAATCATCGAAACACCAACTCAATGAAATCATCAGAAATTAACAAGCGGTTGCAATCATGTTCACAATATCAATTATTGAGAATGATCACCTGAGTGTACACAATTATTCAAATAACCATGCTCATAACTCAGCTTGTTGGCCACGCACTTCGCAGTAGTTAACATAATATGGTTGGATAAATCGAGAGCTTTCGAACGAATGGTCAACGAATTTTGTGGGATGAAAAACGACGAAGTACCATTTCCCTAGCAACGACTCGGTTGTAAGCGGAAATCATCAGAAAAAAAACGTTGCAGATTTGCGTGTCGTGTCGGAATTCACAGAACGACCCCCAGCCCTAAAACATTAAACATGTTAAAAAAAAAAAAAAAAAAAAAAAAAAAAAAAAAGCACGTTGTCGCTGTCAACGTGTAATGCGATCTTTTCCTCGTTTGTTTTGCACCGTCGACTGCACCTACAACACTTCGCAACAGAACACTTTAGGACCAGATCATGCACGACAACAACTGCACGACCTAATAATTATTATTCTCACGTTAGGACAAAATTCACTCATCTCAAAATGCACAACTTTCAAATGAATGTTGATGGGAAAATATGAGTGATATGATAGTGTAAGCGTAATAGGGTGGTGAACCTCCGGTTGTGAGGTAACGAAACCTAGGGAGTATCCAGGGTGGCGTGGAAAACTTCCTACACTTGTATTGCTTTCGAATTTCATATTCCTTCGAGGGATGAATATATGTTTTTTTCTAGGTCATATTTGTGTGTTAATACCAATGCTTTGCCTACGCATATTTAATAACATATCCTCTCGACTTTTCGTACGTACTTAGATAATGATATTATTAGGGCAATAATTATTTGAATAGATAGGAGCTCAAATCGAGAAATATAAACATGCGTATATAATTATAGAAGTATAGGTTGTGGTAACTCGAAATAGGACTCGCCATTTTTTAAAGGAAATCATGCTATTGTTTTCGTGTCAAAGAGAGTTGATTTATTACACTAAGTTATAAACTAATATTGCTAAGTAACCATAATGAACTAATAATGTGAAAAGAAGACACTAGGTACATGGTAGGTATACTATTGAGTTGTAGGTACTTGTAAGCAGTAGGTACTAGACGATGCATAGACCTCTGATTAGCTGATGGGCTCCTAAAGCTGATGATTTTTATCGTATTTAATCTCTGAAGCTGAAATTATGAGACGATTGAAATGATTGGCTCATTCCTACTCAGCTGAGTGAGCTAAATTGTCTCCTGTTCATCCTAGGAAGTTGAGATTTGATAGGGAGACTCTCTGGGACACTAAGAGACGATTGAATTGTTGGGTCTTTCCCAATCAGCTGAGTGAGCTAAATTCTCTCCTGTTACCCCTAGGAAGTTGAAATTTGAAAGGGATACTCCCTGGGACACTAAGAGATGATTGCATTTATTGGATTTTTCTTAATCAGCTGAGTCAGCTAAAATCTCTTTTGTTCATCCTAGGAAGTTGAGATTTGATAGGGAGACTCCGTGGGACTCTAAGAGACTATTGAATTGATGGGGTCTCTTCTGATCAGCTGACTGAGCTAATTTAATTGAGACATTTTGACATGGATATTTATCACCTGTCATGGGTCATGTCGCATATATAGCCTGTATTTTGTCACCTGCCATGGTTCATTTTACATCTGTCGTTTGAAATAGGTAGGTATCTATTGAAAATCAAATAGACATATCCATGTCACGATTTTTTTTCCGTGTTAGCGGTAAAAATTGACATGTTTTTATGGTATCTCACACGCACGTTTAGTTCTGTGCTTTTTTTTTCTTTTTTAATTTTTTTTTTTTTCCATTTACTGTGAAGCGTAAGTTGCGAGGTCTTGGAACTGTAAAGGTGTTAACCCTTCTGGGAGGTACGATGCGCCATGTTCTGATCACATATTACATATGGGGTTTAATAATTTTAGACCAACGTTCTACGTACATGGGCTATCTAACACAGAAATAATAAACCATTGTGTAATAATTTGCAGCGGTATTTTATAGGGTTTTGGGATTTCCGTGTCTTGAAACGTAAACCAATATACTTGGAAAAGGGGTTCAAATGTTTGTTTCTTGGTCGGGTACCAAGGCTTATTATTGAAAATAATGAACCGAAACTAGTAAGTTATAGGTACGATATGAAGCAAGAGTTTATTGTGACCTGCAAATACAGTGAGACTTTGATGGATCGCGGTTCGCAGCGCTTTCCACTTTGACAGATAAAGATGTAATCGAGCGCCTCCATCACAATATTGATGCCCGCCAGAGGCCCTCAAACTCGCCGATGTTTGTCCTGGTGTTTTTCCGACGCTCCCACCGACCCGGAGAGACTCAATAATAGTGCGACCACCTTTTGTTTTTCTTTCAGCTCCGCTCCTCATCAGTTGGTCTCACGATATTCGAACACAACTTTTCTAGGAGTTTTCAAACGATTTCTGAGTCATCAGGGTATTCTCAGCTGTAACGTAATTTAACTACGCACATCGTGTGGGGAAAACTTTGAATAAACAGAAATGAGTTAGAATTTCTACACTTCTCCCCCCCCCCCTCTTCCTCATTTTTCAATCATCCTTACTGGCACCACATTTATAAATTTTTGCAATAAATTTCATCAATTTTATCGAAAAATTCCACCATTTTACTAATAAATCACATAATTTATACAACACATTTCATGAATTCCAATACTTTTTTTCAATCATTCTTTGCACAGGCGACGGACATTTAATTGGTTCCGTTAGAGACAGATCACATACCAATCATTAAAAACAAAAAACCCTGACTGGATTTGCTTTGCCTTTTCTGGACTGCGACAGCCCAACTTGGTACAAAATAAAACACCGTTTTCCTTCAGTTTTGAGAAGAACCGGGCACCAATCATTAGCAGTGATTGAGCATGTGTGTGTATCTGCCAAAAAGCCGAACCACAAAATGCATGTTATCATTCAATGGGGGAACTGGCACGGTTATTGTTATTTGCTAAATAAAAAGAGCTGAGCAAGAGCATTCCAAAAAGATGTCATATGATGGGTATCTGACCAGTAAAACGTCTTTTGAAAATCATTGGCACGATGACGTCACGGCCCCCACCCACCTAGGGGGAACATTTATTTTATCTCCCGTGAACCAAACTAAACGATTTTCTGAGCTGAAAATTGGAATGCGAGGGTTGTCAAGTGCGATAAATCCGAATCTTAAGTCAAAAATGAGAAATGTCAACATGTAAAAGTTTCCCTCTGGGCCAAACAAAAAAAAAATAAATAATAATAAATTAAATCTGTCATAACAGCAGTGATAGGCATGTTTCTTGGCTATTTTTTGGCAGTCAATTTACATGAAAAAACTGAATTGTGGCTTAGAGAATGAATCAAAACACAAACGGTGGGTTCAGCTTTCGTACAAGTACGCAACCACGAGGGACATTTTATGTCTTTGTATATTTCGTACATCTCCAAGAGATAATTCGTTTATCGTTTGTTTGGTCTTAAAATTATGTCTCTACTTATATAAAGCTTGCAATCGTGTTCACAATATAAATTTTGAGAATGATCACCTGTGTGTAAACAATTATTTAAACGTTCACGCTCATACCGCAGCTTGTCGGCCACGCACTCCGCAGTGGTTAACGTTAATTAACGTTAATTAGATGGTTAGGTAAATCGAGAGCTATCCAACGAGTGGTGAATGATTTTTGTACGATGATAACTGGCGAAGTTAAAGTTCCGTAGCAACGAATCGGTTGTATGTGAAAATCATTAGAAATTTTTCATAACACTTACTTCGTCACACCGTAACGTCACACTTTTTGAGTTATGTGCCATAGTAAAGACATAAAATGTCAATAATAATAATTCAATAACATATAGGTAAGTAAGGACGGTCATATGAATGGATTGTATTTAATTTTGGTGAAATTAGAATAAGAGATGTAGTTTCAAAAAATGGGATTCGGAAACGATAAAACACTGTTACATACTTCGTATTGGTCTCAAATGGTTGCAAAGCTCTGCAACAGTAGGCAACGCACAGGTCGTGGGTTCTAGTCCTTATAATATAGAAATGAAATGAAAGTCTGGGAAGTCCATTTGAAGGAGATATATACTCCTAACATATTTGGAGAAAAACAATGATGTTTACAGTGTAATTGGCGAAAATCGGCCTAGCCGTTGAAGAAGCGTCTACTCCCTAAACCCAGTCAAAAAGAGCGAGAGGGCAAATCACAAAGGTCCCTCATGCGTATGCCTTCAGTTTTTAAAGATTAAAAAATAATAATATTAAGAAATAAAAAATAAAAAAATAAAATAACGGTAATACCATCGAATAAAGTGGCGCATGGCTCACAACCCTCTCATTTCTTGGAACTGAGTACTAGATGTTCGATATACGTCCGTCCTTCATGCACACCCTGCACTTAAGTAGTTCTCAAGCAGTGTTATTGGCTTAATGTTAGTATTCTAGGGATCAGCAGACCAATCCATTAAATACTCATTGATATAATAGCGTAACTAGGTCCGGCCTAGGTTTCATCTTCCGATCTTTCTAAAATCCAACATTACCTTCTGTATGTAAAACATCATGGTACCTCTACCATTTTATCCACTTACTTAACGATAAAACATCGGACCTACAAATTCGATGTATACGTAGATGGAATCTGCTTTTTACTGCTGGGATTAATAAACAATTATCACAAATCTGACTGGTTGTTAATCATTACATTCTTGAACGCAATATCAAGGTTTATGGTATAGGTAATACTTTTGTATACTCTATGACGAAATCTGATGCAAAACTTGTAGCCTGGTATTACGCCATCGAGCTCAACTCCAAGGTAAAAAACCTTTCATGATTCATAACGAGATCTGACGCAAATTTATACTACCTACCTACCTCGTTACGAGTTTGACGCGACATGTCAACAACTAAAACGTTTCCCATCCCCGCGCATTTGCACGAGTCCAAATACCCAAAATGTATCGAACCTTGACCTATGTTTTACTATGCTTCTTAGCTGCTAAACGAAAAAGTGCAGGCTGTCAAGAGCGCTAAATGAATTGGTGCTGGCTGTTTTCATCACACCACAGCCATTCGAGATTTTTTCAGGGGTGCTAAATGAAAAGGTAGGCTGTTACAGACACACCACTCCCATTCGAGTTTTTTATTGGGTGCTATGTGTAAAAGAGGCAGACTCCCTCTACTTATATAATATGATATGTCAGGTCATATACTTACTATCAACAATGTGGTAGCTATATAGATATATGAATTTAATGCAAACAAACATATCAACAATGCAATTTTAATCCATGTAGTGCAGACAATATCATATGATCAGCTAAGGCTAAGTTTCTAGTTTTTCTTTGGTCCATTTAATAATCTGAAAGCATACGTACAAAGAATTTCACCCCCCCCCAACCCCCTGATTCTACTGACTCCAGAAATAGTGGTTTTAGAAAGGCGATGCCTCAAATATTTCCGAAGCGACGTCTGACCTTTTCCACCGTAAAAGCTCGTGTCGTCTCAACTACAGACCGAACGCTACCTACTTTTCAATTAGCTGGCTTGCGCAAATCTGACGCCGGTTGCGACCAATTAACGTCGAAAACCCAACGGAAGGATTTTCCGAACAAGGGAAATCTTCTTGAAGGATCTAAACATAGCTCTTTCCGTAGAGAGAGAAATCGGAGGGTGGAAAGTTTAAAATAAATCGGATTTTGGTCGAAGCGTAAAAGTGCATGAATGGGGACAGGGATCAGCGACCCAGGTAAAACCTTTCTCGGACAAGTCATAGTCTATTTTGGGAAAACCCAAAAGTTGTCAGAAAACATGGCGTGTCACTAATTCATGAAATAACTTGACAAGCATCAATGCACCTATACGCGTGTGAGCCAGCCATCAGCGTGCAAATCCAAATTTAATCCCAGCATTCATGTGTTGAATTTCTAACAGCCAGTACCTACCTAGAAATCGGAGAAAAAATACATTCATTCTTTTTAATTTTTTCTTCATTTCAATCTACATCCCTTACCGAACATTTTGGTTTTGATTCTGAACAGTCGATTGTTCTCTATAACAAAACTATGAAAAAATTAATAGGTACTGCACAACGTTTGGCCCAAATCCTGCACTAGCCGGAGCCATTGTGCTCCGTTCTGCTATCGACATGCTTTGCAACTCGGAAAATATCAAGGAACGTGTAACTCACAGTGAAGGGTACACATTTTTTTTATGATTGCGGACAAGCCAAGACCGCGTCTTCAAATAAATATAACTTTTCGAAACAGCTTTTCTTAGACCATTCGATACATGAAATTCGAGATCAAAAATACATAAGTAACAACTGAAGTAATGTTCTTTCTCATTTTTCGGGACGTCGAACGAAATAATGAGTTGGTATTATGCTGATTACAAGAATTTCAAGAGTTCATTGTTTATCAAACTTGGCTCAAAAATCATACAACTCTTGCGAATGTGCCTGTTATTTCAGCATAATTTTAATTAACCCCGAAGGATGAAGTTTAGAGGTCAAAATGTTAAAAACGCTGCATATTACACAAAGGTTTATTATTTCTGTATTAGATAGCCCTCCTACGCACAACACTGGTCCATGAAAGATTAACAATCAAACTGAATCTATGGTGCATTATCGAAATATAACTGGACGATGTCACCTACCAGAAGAAAATTAATTATTTAACTAAAAAGAATAAATAAATGAAAAAAAAAAAACCTTAAGAGCGATTAGTGATTAGGAAGAAACAGTTAAAAAATATATTGTCTACTGGGATACGAACCGCCGTCAGTTGGATTCACGGCCGGCGTGCCGCCCCCAAAATCGAGTACTCAAACCACTGAGCTACGGTCACCTGTATGTTAGCATGTGCTATGATATATTTTCGCACCTGGAAATATGAAGGTGTTTCTTCGAAGTTCTAGCCCTTAGGGAAAGTGAACGGTTCAACATAAAGCGAATGATCGTGATTGATTCTTTGAGATTATATTAATTTATCATTGACAAGCGAAAAATCATATTTGTTACTTTGGAAGATTTTGGGATCTTGATTTGTGAATATGTTAGCCTTTAATGACTACCCTTTAGGGCTGTAGAAATTAATGCCGATATTTCTGGCAAATTCCCGGTCGATTTATGTTTTTTGAGCGAAATTTCATAAACTTTGGTCCAGTAGGTAGTTTTAGAAAAAAAGACGGGACACGGAAGGTTCTGTTTTTTTTTTTTTTTCAATTTTTGGATTTTACGCATTTTGAATCTTAAACCAATACATTGAGAGGGGGGGGGGGGGGGGGGTTAAAACCATTTTTTCTCTTAGTCGATTGCAAAGGTTAATTATTGGAAATAATAAACCAAAATCAATACCTACCTCAAAAACTTTCGGAATAAAAGATTTTGGCTGATTCAAATGTATACATCATTTCTATGAATTGAATGAGACCATTCGACTTGGCGTACGTTCAACTATTCGCTCCCCATTATGGGTTATTGAGCCTGGAGCTGTGTCTGAGACCCTGTAATCGTTTCCAAGGCTAATAATGAACAATGCTTCATTATAATCAATAGCGTTGAATAGTTGAAGCGTCTGTATTCCCAACAGAAGTAGATTTTTTCTTATCCATATACACGCCTTTACCCAACTTGTCGTCGAAAAGGGTATATTACAGCCGTCGGCATGGCGGCACTTGGGGGTGGGATGCATTTTCTTTGCGTTTCAGAGGGTGTAGAACACGATTATAATAGTCACTAATTTCCGGATTTCTTTACATAAATATATATTTATTTATACATTTATGGAAAAAATTTGTGCTCACTACTCCTCCGAAACCGCTGTTTCGATTTGTACTTTTGCACAAAACCCCGTCCAAATTCAGCAGCAACTAATTTTTGGTTGAGCTGCACCTGGTTACCAATAATCAACAAACTAACCGGATTGTTGAACATTCGCAGTCATGTTGCTCTGCAATCCTTAGAAACCAAACAATCGGGTTGCGAAGCAGGTTACCCGTGCGTTGCACGAACCCACATGTACATGTAGGAAAGAGCCCATAATTGTGTACGTTTCCCGATGTCCCAGAGAGGCTCCCCATCAAATTTCAAATTTCTAGGGTGAATACGAGAAAATTTAGCTAAGTCAGCTGATCTGGTTGGAACTCGTCATTGCATTCGTCTCTTAATGTCATAGTGAGGCTCCCTGACAAATTTCACCTTCCTAGGATGAAAAGGAGTGAATTTAGCTCATTCAGCTGAAGAGAAAAGAACCTATAATTTTGTTTGTTTCTAAATGTCCCAGAGAGGCACCCAATCAAATTTTCAATTCCTAAGATGAAAAGGAGAGAATATAGATGAGTCAGCTGATCTGGTTGGGCGTTTTTCTAAAATTTTCTTTTACACAAACCTTCCCCGTGAAATCCCGATAATTTTGCGAAAACCCCGTTCAAATCCGTCCATGAATTTGAGTGTGAAGGTGCTGAAATAACTCATTTATAGAATAGATTGACAAAATTTTGAGCTCACTACTCCCCCAAAACCGCTGGGACGATTTGGACCAAATATCGGTATGATGTATTATCATGTTGGAACTTGTGCTTCGCGGACTTTGGTGATGATCAGCTGACCACGAGCCGTAATTTCAATGATATTAATGGCAAAATCTTGCACGAATCTCTCCTATTCATCGTAGGAAGACGAAATTTGATAGAGAGCCTCTCTGGGACATCAAGGGACGAGCAATTTAGGAGCGCCATCTTGATCAGCTGAGTGAGCTAAAATCTCTCCTGTTCACAGTAGGACATTGAAAATTGATAGGGAGCCACTCTGGGATAACAAGAGACGAATGACCTTACAGGCTCCATCCTGAACAGCTGAGTGCGCTAAAAGTTATGCCGGCTGGCTGATTACAACATTTGATAGAGAGCCTCTCTAGGACATCAAGGGACGAATGAAATGACGGGCTCCACCCTTAGCTCCAGCTGACCGATTCACGTAACGTTTTTTGCAACATACTCCGCTAACCAGTAAATAGAAAACCATTTTGTAAACAAATTTTCCAGTGATTAAGTCAAAATTACTATTAACCCCGGCTCACTTAGCGACATAATCACTGAAATTTGTTCAGTGAAACTTGACATTCGCATTTGAAGCTTGACTTTTCACCTACTAATGACTTTTCACCTATCTTTATCCGAAAATTTGGTTCTGCTTACGCAAACTGCGTAATTCTTTTTTTTTAATTTTTTTATTCAGTTCCTTTTTCCCCAATAACCCCTTCTCTTTCCCATAATGACTATTTAGACTTCATTTAGGTAATGTGCCCTGAATTTTGTTCGTAGTATATATATCTACAGGCCAGTAATTAATCTGCGTAGAAGGGCTATCTAATACATTAATAATAAACCTTTATGTAATAATTCGCGGTGTTATTCAGAAGCCTTGACCTTCATGCATTTTTGCAGAGCTGTGCAATAATGATGGCTGAAATCCTCCATTTTGGGGCCTTAGAAAGACCTGCACTATTAGATTAAATCTAAACTAATGGCTACCGTCCGTGACCATCATAGATTGATTGTATATGACAAATGGGGATATTTATTGCGGTTCATTTCTGCCTGGCGTTTAGATGGGGCGGAAAAGCTAATTCACACTTCCAAAGGTGATCCGTTTATCATGTCGTTCATGTCGTTCCCAACGTATGATCCATTACTGGTCACCGCCTTGACCTTTCTGCCGAACTATTTACTGACCATCGATTACCATTACTACGGAGTCCCTCCCCGATCCAAAACGTAGGTTTGTAATGGTGATCCAGAATAACCGATTTCCTCGATCGTTTTTCGAACGACGGTTCAGACTGAGCCAATTTTAGGCTGTTATCAGTCGGTCATTAAGTGGAAAACGAATAGCATCATTACGAGATTTTCTCTACCCTGTTTGTCCGTCGGTCTGTTTGTCGGTTTATTTCGCCTATCGAATACGGAACTGGCGATCGATAAGGTTGTCGCGACAACATTACATCACCTTCGTGGATAGTAAATCGCCCTAAGCCCATTCGTTGCGATAGAACATTAACCAGACTTATAGGCGTGCGTGAGAAACGATTTACCATTCAATTCAATGTCTACTTTTTTAGATCTAGGAGCCCCAACCGCTAAAATTTCGTTGTTCCGGTGTTTTCGATTTTCACTTTTTTATTGTTTTTATTCAAGAATTTTTTTCACATAGATAATCACATCCCATTGGGTTGTTGCCATTTCAGTGGTTTGGGGTGGTGTTAGTGAGGACAAAAAAGCAGCTACAATGAAATTTATGGTCTTTATATTTTAATTTATCGTCTTATTTATTCGCTCATATGGGCCTCTTTGAGTTCAGAGTTGACAACACACAATTGTGTTACCCCATTAAGGCAGTCAGACATGAATTGAAATTATTATATCATGAAATATGCGTGTCTGGAATTAAACTAAACTTTATTTAAATAATTTATGTTTACAAGCATAACCTAGTTTCGGTTTCCATGAAACGTTGTTAGTGGTATACTACATCACTTCCCCCTCATCTTTTGCCCTCAAGCTGTTCGTAACTGGTCCGCATGCTTCCTTTGCTGTATTCCCTCTACTTCCAACAGGTAGGATAAAGGACCCATTTTCTTTACAATAATCCGTTTTTTGAATCCTTTGATCAATGGATTTTGAACCCAGACCTCTTCCCCCCTCTTCAAAGGATTTCCATCGAGAATGTTGACCGTGATGAACACTCTGTGCAGTCAACATTCGATCAACGTCATTCGTGAGATCTGGTTTTAAGAGGTCTAGTGGGGTGATCATACGTCTTCCCAATAAAATTTCTATACGGCTTCTTCCTGTAGTTCGCTGTGTTGATAATCTATAGGAAAACAGTACATGCTTTTTGGAAGCTTTGTGGTTGTGGGGAAAAGTCGAGAAAATATTATTTGCCTTCGTAATGCGAAACTTCCACTTGATGTTTGCATTTCAGAGCCATAGACCTGTATAACTGGACCGCTCACTTTGTGCCCGGATGAGGGAGCCCATTGGGGGGAAAACCTTAGGCTCATCTTCAATTTCAAGATTCCGCGCCTCGGCCTTGGCGTTGGTAGGTAGGCAAAGAGACAATCCTTTGAATTCTATTTCGTATTTAAATCTTATCATTAATTTCCTTGGGAGACCTAGAATGATAAAAAAACAATCATGTGAAGTTGTTCTTTACAACATTGAGAACAAAACCAGTTATGTATAATTTTGAAATATGCATAAAGGCGCGATATGTAGTTCAATGATCAGAGCTGGCCGATAAATTTTGGTTCCCTGCCTGTCTGTAAGCGGTTTGTCATGCCCAAAACTATATTACGAAGTTACAATTGATGAATTTATCGTAGATTACAGGGGTAGGTAGTCTCCAAGTTTGTTCCCTATAAATTGTATTGCCATCGGATCAATGGTATCCTGTGCGCATGCACAGATGTGAATTTCTCATAGTTTACCGGTACAATTTCGTTCAAGCACGGGGAAGGAGGGGGGGAGGGGGATAAGCTGGTAACATAAACAACGCAACCGAGACTAGTGTCCTGATTTTTTATGAATTTTTCAGGGATTGTGTGGATTAGCTCCTACGTGATCTTCTATAAATGTCATCGCCGTTGGATCAATAGTAGTCTCAGCGAATGCGCAAACGTAAATTTCATTTAACGCCGACTTCTCATGTTCTATCAGTCCGATTTCGTTCAAACGCAAACTCGTTCGAAGAGGTTGTTGGTTATTTGTCCTGGATGAGCCCTATGTTTTTTATTAAGGTTGAGTGATCACAATTACGCATGCGCAAAATTATTATTGACTCACACTATAAGTGTACTGTAGCAATTTAGATGAAGTGTTCAAGGACTGTGCGCGTCAAATTCTAGACAATATCCTACCGATTCCATTGCATTATCGGAGAGATCGAATTCGGCTACTCGGTCAGGTTTTTCCAACGAACTCGGTCAAAAAAGGGTGAGGGGATTATCTTAGTCGAACCCGGTGACAGCCCCTGAGGTTTTGTCAGATCATTCTGGCCTATATGTCCCACTAATCTGAATTTTCACTAAGGGATTGACTACTGGTGTCATATATTTTTGAGATGCGAGCTTGCGAGCATCCAGACCACCAAACTATACACATCATTCTGATATATTTGTCCAACCAATCTGTATTTTACTAAAAGTAGAGATTTAGAATATTTTTTTAATTTTTGAGATGCGAGTTTGCGAGCATCCAGAAAGCCAAACTATACACCCGGAGGGGACCTATGTCTGACCATCACCGAGTTCAACCAACCCTCCAGAAGGGCACAGTGACCGTAGCCGAATTCGTTGTCATCCCACCTACATACATATTCTAAATGTTGAATGCCGTTCGATTGATCGTGCTGTATGAGCTTGCGCAAACGTGAATTATGGCTCTATGTTTATATCCAAGCAACAAGTAGTCAGGTTACAACGGTGACAATTAAATAGTGTGTATACTCATTGCAGCCGCAGTAACAAAATGTTATGGAGATATATCAAGGCGTATTTTTATATACTGATTCATGTGCACGGAGTGTTGGATTTTTCAATTTTCTTGATTATTTCATAGAAAAATGTGGTTTCGTTTCTCCCAGAGGTCTAAAAAGTTCCTTCGAGTTTATCTAGGTAGCATTTCATCCGAGCTTACTAAATCAGTAAATGTATTGTGATCACTTTTGGGCGGAAGATAACTTTTCAGGTATACTCTTGTTTCGATAGAAGCAGTCGGGTGAAGTCGAATCGGGCCCACGGTCTGTTGTGGTCGTAAAAACGAAGGTTGAATCGGGCCCATGGTCAGTTCGGAGGCAGTGTCGAATTGGGCATATACCTCTACAATCATGACCTGCAAAATGGGGCATCCACCCTAACGTTGAAAATACATTCAAACAACACATTGATCATTTTGACCTATATGTCCTACTAATCTGAAATTTTGCTAAGGGATTGACTACTTGGTGTTTTATATTCTTGAGATGCGAGTTTGCGAGCATCCAGATCTTTTAACTATAGGTACACATAATTCTGAGTTGTATTTCTAACCAATCTGAATTTTTACTAAGGGATTGACTACTTGGTGATAGGTATATATTCTTGAGATGCGAGCATCCAGACCACCATTGTTTTTTAAGTTTTAGTGAAGTTTTATTTTAATTATTTGCTTACATTATGTTTTAGTTTCTAATTCTATCGTACATTAACATAAAAACGAATGTATGATCACTTAACAAAACTAATGTTGCCCGATCACATAACTAGTTATAAATGTTGTCCGATCTCCTACCTAACTGATGATAAATAATGTTGCCCGACTGACCAGGGGCCCAATTCAACCCCGACCCTTCGAGGGTTGACGGTGATCCGCTAAGGAATGTTTTGACCGTGGGCCCAGTTCGTCCTTGTTGGAGCAGTCGTGGTTTACCTGGCCTGACCCTTTGAAGCGGCAACGGTGTTTTCCTGAGTTCCACGTTTCTTCCAAGAATTTATATACATATATATGTATACTATTTTGTAAGAATGAAACTCAAAACTCTGTCTGTCGGTTTGTTTGTCCATGCTATGTACGGCTGATTGGGGGGAGTCTATGAGTGGGGAACGTTCTTGGTTTTTCCGAAAGGGAGCATAAGCACTTAAAAACACACACTTTAAAATTTTCTGATCCCACCTGAACCATGGGCTGGGTAGCGGGAGGGAGGTGGGCGCCCGTTTTAATGCTCGTTTTTTGTCTGCGCTTGGTCCGGTGCCACATTAAAATTTGATCGAGAGCACTCCGTATGTCAGCAACAAAGTTACGTTTCTGGACCCATAGAACACGATGGTGCCGTCAAAACTGGCGAAAGGGCGAAAGATACTGCCATCCCGGAAAAATCAGCGAGAATGTGCGGGAAATTACGAAAAAAAGTTGTTCCCCGTTATGGTTTTTCCGCCGTAGACCCAGTAAATTTCGACGGTTTTTGCTGGGGTTTGTCTTAAAATGGCCGTTGAATTTCCAGTTTGGTGCCATGCGAGTTTCGAGACGTGAAATACTTTTTTCCGATTATAGTGAACGAAAATGTAGACGAAAACGTAACTTTGTATTTGGAACCTTTTGAAGGGAGGAACCTCTCCGTTTGAAAGCCACTTCAACAGAATAATAGACGGGAAAACAAATACGTACAAACATATAACATAACATATAACATCATCCCATGAAAATTAATGTATCCCCACTCAACAGTAAGTATCATCGGAACTATATAGCCATACAGAGCGAGCGAAGTTAGCGAGAGAACTAGGCTTGTATATAATAAATTAACTTAAAAAAACAGGAGGTTCATCTAAGAAAATATAGACTTTTCTGGATAAAATCCAAACTATTTTTTCTTACTGCAGTCATGTTCTATATAAAATTTTGAAGAGAATGAAAACAAGAAGTGCTTCCTGTCGAATGAGCTATAATGAAGGGGTTTGTCTTCTATGCAAAATTTTAATAATTGAGATTTCTACTGCTAGTTTTGACTCTGATGTGTCATTTTTTCGTGTAGTTATTATGTGTCATCGTTAGCTAGCAATTTTCGTCAAGAAGGTTTCCGTAAAAACGTATTCTACGTTAAAACAGAAGAAAAAAAAAATAACAAAAATTTACTAATGAGATTACAACTATGTAATTTAACAAGAATGCTTTCATTATATCTCGTAAACACTAATTTATTGACAATCATGAAATATATCTTGAGTTCATCCTGCCGAAAATATGTTGGCCCGGAAGAACGCTGATCTTTTCGTAAGATTATCTACAGTGATGAATGATAAGCCCTTGCGTAATAATTTGTTTTTTATCTAAATGAATCAGCCCTCTTGTTTTACTGCTACTAAAGCTTCTATCTCATGACTTAATGAAGTATCAAGTAATGTTTCAGTAAAAATGATTCCACGGGTAGAATCTTAGAAATGAATTAACACCAACTGGGATGAAAAAATCGCAATAAAAGTTGTAAAGAATAGAAACAAAGCAATTGTAAATCATTCGAAGACCGTGTGCACGGACTAAACGCACTGAATTGGTCTTTCCCCTCATCCCCGCTCTCACCGGAACTTCTAACGTTATTGCTCCCCTGGTATTAACTTGCGTGAAACAAGGGGAAAGAAGAGGCATAAATAAGATGAAATAGAAACAAAGTAAGTTGGGATCAGGAATGAAAAAAAGTGGGAGAGAATAACTGTAAAAGGTAAGACTTAGCAAGACTCTTTGCGAACTTTTTCTTATGGATGAAGGTAGTGGGGGAGGAGATTGGTAGTTTAGTGGAGATGATTCGTTCTTTAAGGTGTTTTATGTAATTGCTATTGCGTGATCTAGATTATTAGTCCTGAGGCGCTAACAGAGAGTAAATTGTACTCCTCTTCGGGTTTCATGTGGGGTTCCTAGTGATTTTCTGACAGTTAGCACACTGACCTTGCACGATTCCTTTGGTAGGCTCTCCACGTTATATTACAGCCACCGCCCACAGGTTTTAAGAGTTCGTGAAAGCAACAACAAAATAGTATTCCATGAAAGCAATGAGGAGAACTCTGGAAGTCAGATTTAATGCGAGTTAAATGGGAGGGGGGGGGGGGGGCAAAGCTGTTCCGCTGCCATTTTTTTCTTTTCTTTTAGCGAATTTTCAAAGAAAAATGAGCTATTTAGGTGGATGCAAAATTTTGAATGTGGTGCGGGCACTGTTCGGTAAACCTAGGTAAAGAGAAAGCTGTCGGGGATCATGATTTATTTGTTTATCTTTAACATGAGAGTGGACTTCGCCGTAACTGACTCTTCAGCTGAGCCCTCCAAGTCCTCGTGACCCCTCTTCTCCGAGCAGATTACCGAATCTCTGGCCTTGATAAGGCAGTCGCGAATCAGCCCTTGTCGCTCGATTACCTGTTTCCGCACCTACTGAAATTTGAAGACGTTCTTCGTATTTTTCGTTATTGGTGGCCACCAGCTGGTGTGATTTGATTGCCGTGCAATCCCCGTTCACTGTTGATGTGAATTTTCGGGCATCCTTACTACTGGACACTACCTTCACGATCGTCAATTTAATAAGGTCAGACCTATACAATTTCTCCTTCTACTGTTTTCGGCTGCTCTCGTCTACCACGTGTACAAGGAACTTTACTATTGCAATCAGCTTTAAAGACGTTTTTCTACTTAAATTTCTACCAATATTAATTGCCATTATTATTGTAATTGGCGTTATTTCTTTTGATAATTTAACTTTTGATATGATTTTGATAATAATACAGTCCTCTAAACTTAGACTCAGTTTTTCTAGTCTTCTTTATTAACCTTAGATCCCTGTGCAATGCACCTAAATTTAGAACCAAATATTTTTTCAAGGTAAATATAATTTGATAATTTCATTTATTTGCTCAAATGTTGTAAATTGCCAACATTAATGGTCCTATCGAGCAAACGGATGGTGCTTTGTAATTTTGCGTGCACAGGAATTTTCGGCAATCTGATTTAAATCCGATTTAAATTAACGGTGAATCTGTTGAAGTGAAGCCGTTTACCTATTGTAAATATATTTTGCGAATATCATTCAGTTTATCTTCTATCTCTATTGTGTTATTGTATGTGTAAATTTTGTTCGTGTTCGTTATTTATTGCTTGCATGAGTTGTATCTATTTTCCATAATTATTTATTAAAAATTTTTTCTTCGTAAATTGCGTAAAATTGAATCTATTTGTATATGTTTATTGCTCTATGTATATTGTATGCTATACAAATTTTTAAATAATTTGTCTTTAATGTCATAGCTTGACCAACCGAAATTGAATCGGATTGGGTACTTGTCGTTCTAAATCTCAAGGATATAAGTATCTTTGAATCGAAAAATTATTTAGCCTAATTCTGCTCTTATCATTCACTTGAAATTTCTATCTTTCCTTCTTGTAATTTTTTTGTTCTTGTCAAAATGGACACTAAGAAGAAAATTTCGGGCGTGTTGTTCAAAATGACCCTCTATCAAACTAAGATTGGTAATATCGCGAAATTTTCAAGGGATGTGTCAAGCGATGTCACAAAGGTTCCAATGTTTCGCGGAATGATGCAGGAAATTAAAGAACACTACAAGTCATTTAAAGCCCTTCTAGACGACTTAATAGACCTTCATGTCGAAAATGAAACGATCAACAATTTTCCAAACGAAGAAGAAAAAAATCTTCAGCTTAATTGCGATCGATACTATTATGAAGCGTTGGGCGTTCTGGAGGGTCTTAATACACCCGCGCCGTTACCACATCATGAAAACGCTGCCGCAAATGCTAACGTTTCTGGTTTGGTCTCATTTTCTGCATCTCGTATCCTCAGAGTTGGGAGTCCCATGGATAGCGTTCCCAAGTTTGATGGGAAATTAGATAAATGGCCCTTTTTTCGTGATACGTTTACATCTATGGTACATAATGATAATGACACCCCCACAATGGCAAAATATCGTACGTTGATAGGATCGCTTGAAGGTCCAGCCTTAACACTGATCAAAGGGATTCCGGTTCTCGAGGCTAATTATGAGCAGGCTTGGAAATTAATGACAGATACCTACAATAATAAGCGTATCTTAGGTGCGAGTTTTCTTAATAAGATACTCGATTACAAGCCCCTTTCTGGTTCACCAAATCTCACCATTTTACAAGCGTTCATAGGCACAGTTTGTGAGAGTGTTGAAGCTTTCAGGTTGCTGAAAATCCCAAATGCGGAGGACTTTATTTTGCTCACGTTGGTTGTGCGATGTTTAGATCCAGGCACTCGTCATTCATTTGAACGGAAGAATCTTGGAATTGAACTTCCAACCTTTGATTCTCTTCACCAGTTTTTGAGAGGCGAATGCACAGCTTTGACCTTAAGTGGTGGTTGCCTTGCCTCTAGTTTGTCAAACTCATCTTCACAAAATTCCCGTTACCGAAAGCAGAATAATGGATCACAATCAAAACAAAAAGGTGATTCCAAAAGTGCCTTATTTGTGTCCGATAAGAACGAGAAATCAGACAAAGCTGCGCATCAAAGGAAGAGTTTTTCTTCATATTCTAAACAATGTCCAGTCTGTTCAGTGAAGCACACACTTTACCAGTGTGAATTGTTTCGTTCGTCGTCACCTAAAGAAAGATTCAACTTCTTGAAAAGGTGGTCTGGTTGTAGGCTTTGCCTTTCTTTTCAGCACATTTCAAAAAATTGCGCGAGTGATAAAATGTGTGAAATATGCAATGGTAGACATCATTCTTTGCTCCATCTGCCCTCTGATTTGAATTCTAATGGAAATGGTAGTTCGCCTTCCAACATAACTTCTGATGGCCCTTCACAAAACACTGTAAATGCGATGTTGGGTGATTCATCCAACCCCGACAGTGTAATTTTAGGGACTGTTATTGGTCAAATCAAAGATTCTTCAGGCCAATTTCATAATATAAGAATTATCTTGGATGGTGGAAGTCAGTTTTCGTTTATTACGAAACAATGTGTAGAGCGGCTGGGCTTTAAAGCCTCAGATTGTAACGTGAAAATAAGTGGAATTGGACAGGTCTCTGTAGCTGATACCCAAGGTGTATTGGAATGCTGTTTGCGCCCGGCTACTGATAATTCAATCATTCTGTCTACTAAGGCTATAGTCTTGGATCGAATTACAGGTAACCATCCTCAAACCCACTTGCCTTCGAAATTAAGGCAGAAATATTTAAATTTTGCCCTAGCTGACGCTCAGTTTTGGAAACCAGCTCCGATTGAGTTTCTCCTTGGATGTGATCTTTTTTACGACATTTTGACAGGAAGACCAGTTCATATTGCTCCAAATATTCCAAAGCTGACGCCAACTATTTTTGGATATGTCGTGGGAGGTCGATATCAAAGACCTGAACAGCAGTGTGGGTCAGGAACTGCCCTTTTCACTCAGTCAAATGACTTGGCCGAAATCATGCAGAAGTTCTGGTTGGTCGAGGAAGTTGAACCAAAACAAGTGAGGTCAGTTGATGATATTTATTGTGAACAGCATTTTGTTCGGACTCATTCTCGGACTCCCACAGGCCGATATATAGTTTCCTTGCCATTCAAGGAACCTCCTCCCGACCTCACGAGCTCTCGTCAAACTGCAAAGTTTCGCTTCCAGAATCTTGAAAGGAAACTGTCAAAAAGTCCCTTTTTGAAGGATTCCTACGTACAGTTCATGCAGGAGTATTTTGATTTGAAGCACATGTCAGTTGCAAGAGAGCCTGGCGCTTATGTCATTCCTCACCATGGGGTATATAAAGTCAATGACTCAAACCCTAAACTACGAGTAGTATTTGATGCTTCTTGTAAAACGACCAATGGAAGTCTGAACGACTACCTGCATGCTGGTCCAACCTTGCAAAACGACATTGCAATCATCCTTCTGAGGTTCAGGACACACAAATTTGTGTTTACAGCCGACGTTGTTAAAAATTTTCGGCAAGTGCTCTTGGACCCCAAAGACCGTAAATATCAGCACATTCTCTGGCGGTCAGATCCAAACAAAGAAATTGTTGAGTATCAATTAGATACTGTCACATATGGGACAAAACCAGCTCCGTACCTCAGCATCCGTACATTGCATCAGCTTGTCCAGGATGAAGGTTATGCATACCCAGATGCCTCAATCTCTCTTATGCTCGACACTTACGTAGATGATATTGCATCTGGAGCTTCCACCCTTGAGAAGGCCCTTGATTTGAAGACTCAGCTCATTGGTTTACTGAAGAAAGGAGAATTCGAATTGAGCAAATGGATGTCAAATGTGCCTCAACTTCTCGAAGAGTCTTCACCTGAGCAGGATCCATTAAACCTCTCACTTGATGACAAGTTGATCAAAATTCTTGGACTCCAGTGGGACCCGGTGACAGATGCGTTCACATACAGTATTGTTGGTGTTGATACTAATCTGAGTAAGAGAGCAATTCTCTCATCAATAGCTCGGATATTTGACCCTTTGGGCTATGTGTCACCAGTGGTATGTTATGCCAAAATAATTCTTCAGCGTTGCTGGAAGTCCGGGGTTGATTGGGATGCATCTGTGCCTCAAGATGTTGCTGCAGACTGGCAGAAGTTGGTTTCGGAGTTGCCGTCAATGAGCAATATCTTCATTCCCCGTCACATACCCATTTTGAATGCAGAAAGAATGGATATCATCGGCTTCTGTGATGCTTCTGAATTGGCTTATGGGGCTTGCATCTATTTGCGAATTGAGAGATTATCTGGTGTTGAAACTTATTTGCTCAAAGCAAAAACCAAGTTAGCTCCTCTTAAGACCCTGACAATACCTAGGCTAGAACTCTCAGCAGCCTTGCTTTTGTGCAAAGTGTACGAGTCTCTTCAGACTTATTTATGCTCACTGCCTGTTTCACGGTGCTTTTGGTTTTCGGATTCCACCGTGGCTCTGGGATGGTTGAGAGCCGATCCATCGAAACTCAAAATCTGGGTGGCCCATCGAGTTATTGAAGCAAGTGAATCCCAAAATATCTGATTGGCATCATGTGAGGACTCACGAGAACCCAGCTGACAGTGCATCCAGAGGTTGCTTACCATCAGAGTTCCTCACACATCCACTTTGGATGAAGGGCCCTGAATGGCTGTGTCAGCCATTTAATTGCTGGCCTATTATTGGAATAACAGAAGTTGTTCATGATAAACCTCTGCCTGAGTTGAAAGGCAATGCCACATGTTTGATGGTGGAGACTCCAACGTCTGACCTGTTGAACTGGATTGAGAAGTTCTCATCGTACTCAAAAATACTTCGAATAATGGCCTATGTTGTGCGGTTCCTAAGAATCTTGGTTGGTTGGCCATCTACAGGTCATACCACTAGGCGAGAGCTTAAAAGAAAGTATGAAAATTTCACAGTTGAAGAGATTATTGTTGATGTTCCAGCTGTCAGGGCTGTGGAATATGAGGTAGCAGAGAGAATCTACATTCGCCTTGTACAACAACATCACTTTCCAGACCTTGTCAAAGGTTTAGTGCCTAGATTTCGTCATACAGCTCGTTTAAATCCTTTTGTGGATATGCGTGGTATTGTCAGGGTGGGCGGCAGACTCATCAGGGCTCCTCTACCAGGAGACGCAAGATTTCCTATTTTATTACCAAAAACGGGCCACTTTATCAGACTCCTTGTTGACTTCCATCACCTCGTCTACCTGCATATTGGATCATCGTCGCTCCATGCCTTAATCAGAAATCATTTCTGGATATTATCAGGACGTTCTGTTATCAAGCAAAGGATCCATCGTTGTGCTGTCTGTGTTAAAGCAACAAAACAACCAAGGGCACCACTCATGGGGAATTTGCCATCCTCTCGTTTCGCCCAAGGAAGAGCCTTTATCCAGGTAGGGGTAGACTTTGCTGGTCCATTCCCCCTTAGAGAATCTCTTCGTAGGAAGGCTCCAGTGTCGAAGGCATGGCTCTGCCTGTTTGTCTGTATGGCATCAAGAGCTTTACACTTGGAGTTGGTCTCAAGTTTGTCAACCCCAGCATTCCTTTCCACACTAGACAGGTTTATTGCCCGCCGTGGCCTACCTTCAAAAATGCATTCTGATTGTGGTACCAATTTTGTAGGTGCAAGCAAAGAGTTGAAGGAGATGCACCGATGGTACTCCAATGAAGCCACCAACAATGCCATCATTAATCATTTGGCTAATCGAGGTATAGAGTGGTCCTTTAATCCACCTGCTGCTCCGAATTTCGGTGGCCTTTGGGAGGCCGGAGTTAAATCTGCTAAAGGAATCTTGCGTCGTATTGCTGTTGACACTGCTTTCACCTTTGAGGAACTATCCACATTGTTTTGTCGTATTGAAGCTGTGCTCAATTCTCGACCTTTATGCCCTGTATCTGACGACCCAGATAGCTTGGAAGCTCTCACTCCCGGGCATTTTCTTGTAGGAGCCCCATTGATGGCTAGACCTGAACCAATCCTCCTAAACCTTCCAGAAAATCGCCTGACTCGATGGCAGCTGGTGCAGCAACGGGCCCAGCATTTTTGGAGCAGATGGAGGAAGGATTATCTGTCGACTCTGCAGGAAAGAAGAAAGTGGCTTAAGAAGACGCCAAACCTGGAAGTTGGAGAACTCGTTATCCTCAAGGATAGGAAGGATCCACCCACCAAGTGGACTTTGGCGAGAATCGTTGATGCATCACCAGGTGGTGATGGAATTTTGCGTGTCGTCGAGATAAAAACTGCAACAGGAGTCTTCTCCCGGCCAGTTTCTAAACTTGTCTCTCTCAGGGAGGTTACCCAAGCAGAACAGTCCAATGTATCACAATTTTGATTCTCTTATTCTCAAATTTTCATGGAAAATATGATGGGCGGAATGTTCGGTAAACCTAGGTAAAGAGAAAGCTGTCGGGGATCATGATTTATTTGTTTATCTTTAACATGAGAGTGGACTTCGCCGTAACTGACTCTTCAGCTGAGCCCTCCAAGTCCTCGTGACCCCTCTTCTCCGAGCAGAATACCGAATCTCTGGCCTTGATAAGGCAGTCGCGAATCAGCCCTTGTCGCTTGATTACCTGTTTCCGCACCTACTGAAATTTGAAGACGTTCTTCGTATTTTTCGTTATTGGTGGCCACCAGCTGGTGTGATTTGATTGCCGTGCAATCCCCGTTCACTGTTGATGTGAATTTTCGGGCATCCTTACTACTGGACACTACCTTCACGATCGTCAATTTAATAAGGTCAGACCTATACAATTTCTCCTTCTACTGTTTTCGGCTGCTCTCGTCTACCACGTGTACAAGGAACTTTACTATTGCAATCAGCTTTGAAGACGTTTTTCTACTTAAATTTCTACCAATATTAATTGCCATTATTATTGTAATTGGCGTTATTTCTTTTGATAATTTAACTTTTGATATGATCTTGATAATAATACAGTCCTCTAAACTTAGACTCAGTTTTCTAGTCTTCTTTATTAACCTTAGATCCCTGTGCAATGCACCTAAATTTAGAACCAAATATTTTTTCAAGGTAAATATAATTTGATAATTTCATTTATTTGCTCAAATGTTGTAAATTGCCAACAAGCACAATTCTAGAATTTAACGTCTATATATATATATATATATATATATATATATATATATAGTACCTATATTTCAAGACGATAACTCCCTCAAAATACGGCGTAAAAATTAAAAACTTCGTTTCTTCGCAGAAATATCTGTCTTGGCAAAAGACAGGTCAAGTTCGGTGTCCAGCCCAGTAGCTCCGGAATTTCAGGTATAAATTCACAATTTAGCGGCTCTAAAAATGCTGAATACCGATTTTCTTACAATAAGGCCCGTGGGGTTTCACAGTCGAAAAATATCTCGCCGCTGAGTCGATAGCGACCGCTCCCCACATCTCTAAGATTCATAAATTATCAAGAAACTAAGAGAAAAATCGATGTTTAGGCAAAAAATGTCCATAATTGACCAAAACGTTGTAGTTTTCGTGCTAAGATATCCCAAAATTGGGCACATTTCCGAGTTTGGCTGAGTGCCCTGAACTTTCCTTTGCGATCTCTTCACACGGCTGCCCCCTCAGTTTTATACAGGACATGGCTGATGATTTGATTGATAATCATGATGTGATTGATAATAATGATAAATTGATGATCACAATTTAAGTGCATAATTTAATATTATCCTTTTTTTCATTCATTCAAAGAATTTCATTTTTACATATCCACAATTGAACACCTGATAATAACACTAATTAATTAATATGTGTGTGTTGTTCTATGTAGAATGTAATCTGATCTTGGGATCGAGATAAAAAATTCGTTCTTTCCCTTAGTATTGAGAAGAGTGTTTGCTCGCTTATTCCCAGGAAATTTCTTCAAAATGGAATGGGAACTGTAGAGATCATGCTTGTTGCAAAGATTTTGCATCTAATAGCTATGAGCTACTAATTAAGTATATTTGGGTTGATTAAATACTTCTTAGACTTATCGTGACCAATCCTTGAATTTGAGCGGTATCGGGCGATTAGACCGTCAGAAAATGATTGATGATTCTACATTTGACCATTCGTAGATTGGAGTATGTATTTAGAAACGATTTGTTTAGAAAAGATTTGTATGTAATATACAAACGCCTACTGCCTAACCCGCTCATCCTCTGAAAATTTAATTTTATAATAAAAATAAAAACTGTAGAAGTCACTTTTGTTAAAATGATTTGTGGTCACATGGATAGTCACACATGCACACAGAACCAGACTGTCATGAAACATAAATTGTTCAAAATGGCCTAAAAATCAAAATGCGTGTGAACAATTTTGATTTTGGCGAAAAAGGACTTTCATCTCTAGAAAGTAAAAATAATACTTCCGATACCTACAGGTAAACCGGAAGCAAGTTAGTTCAATGGACAACCCGAAAATCTGTTAAAAACCTTGCTGAAAGGCTTAAACTAGTTACCTATTAACAGTGGGATATATATTCTATTGTACCTATATTTTTTTTTAAAGACGAAAAGTTAGAAACTTCTAAAATTTAAAAAATATAAATGCAATGAAATGTGCTCGGCATTTTTTACAATAATTTTATTATTAGGTATGTTAATATTATTTTTCACTGTGTGTCATTTACCTAATGCACCAAGTTTAGGTACATCTTATTTCTATTATTTCGCCTCCAATGAATAAACCTAGTTCCTGGAAACAGTCTATTATGCATAAAAATAGGTGCCTACCATCAGCTGACACGTGAAAGATTTAGAAAAAATTAAAACTTTTGAGAATCGTAGAAACATTAGTATTCATTTTCAAAATATCATCGAGGTTGTTAAATCTCACAGAAAGTTCCTCACGTAGTAGGTTTTCAAACGGTGATGATCAGTACTGTGCGATTTCGTGCAGATTTGATGGAGACATACCAAGTTGGAATGTGAGATTTACTACTTCTTCCACCCCTTCCCCCAACCGAGACCATGCTTTTTCTCACTACAGCTTATATGTCTCTACCAAAACGGAACGAAATCACAAAGTAGTGTTCGAACGCTCATTGCTTGGGAACGTTTTTATGATGTTTGACAATCTCCACGATTATTCTGAAGAATTCTTAGGTTTCTACGGTTTTCAGATGTTTTTATTTTTTTAATCTATATTCTTTCAGAAGTTAGTTAGTCTTTCATGTTACCTATTTTTTGTGAATTATTGCTGGACACTTTTCTTCTGGAAAATTTAATAATAATCTCAAAAATGTACTCAAACGTTGAAATCTACTCTTGTTCAAACAAGTTAAATCGAACATGATACAACTTCTTCCACTCCTTCCAACATGCGAGGCCACTTTTTTTACATTCCAGCTTAAACTTCTCTAACAATTCGAAACGAAATCACAAAGTTTACCATACCATTTAGGTTACCATCCGAGAAGGTTTTTGTGAAATTTGACCATCTTCAGAATTATTTCAAGAAAGATAAAAGCTTCAAAATTTAAATAAGTTTTTCTATGACTGAAGAAGTTTTGGCAGCTGGTATAGTCTTTAGAATTATTATTTTTTATTTTTTAAATAACCAAAGAACACCTTTTTTCAGCGAATTCAATGTTGATTTCAATAATATATTCAAAAGTTAAAATTGATTTGTTTAGAGAATATACATAATGATTATTGAAACATAACATACCTATTGTTTTCTTGAAGAACTGTATACTAAACCAAAGAACAAATAAATGAATAAATTAAAAAATAGGCTGAAAAGTGTTCAATTCCAATTTAAGTATTAGCTTCATAACTAGGTTGAAGATCGAAGAAATCAGCTTTGGAGCTGCTTGTATAAGTCGGTCTTTTTTTTACATATTATTTTTTCAAGAGGTTGTTAGATGACAATTTTCAGCAAGGAGGATTTTAAAGACCTTTAAAAATCATATCATGGAGACACACCGGGACAGGAAATTGCGTTTGACGGCGTTTTACCCCATTTTCGGTTCAGTTTCACTCAAGGAATCTTTTAAACGCTCACCAAGCTATTTATGGCTATGCATGTGGAATCTAGTAAGTCATATACTACTCGCATGTTGACTTTGGAAAGGCCATGATGAGAAATATTATTTTTGATTTGCCTAAATATTGCTGAGTTCTACAACCATAAGAAGGTATCTATTTTTGGTTGGCTATCAAATGGTTGTGTTGTCCAACCATAATCGGGTATCCATTATTGTGTTGAGCAGAAGTTGATAAGTATCTCATTGTCGGAATGTTTTACGACTCTGTTGAAAGACTCAACAGCGTGTTTATGCTTGAATCATTTTGAGTTGATACACTGGCTTTTTACTGAGACGTAAACTTAAATAAGCAAGAAAGAAGGAAGAGGGTAGGGTGTAGAAAAAAAAGGAAGCCTACTTTCAACAAGGGAGATCCATATTTCTTCAAAAACGCGGGGCGAGATGGCGCTGAGGGTGTGGCGGGGGGGTTAGGTTTGGCTCCAGAAAGATGGGGTTGGAACGTTCGCTGCAGGAACGCCACCCTCCTGCGCGGAAAAGAGAGAGAGCGAGGGGTTGGAAGTTCTGCTTGTATAAAAACGAGCCCATTGACAGCTGGGGGCCTCCAGTGACGTCACTTGTCAGCCATCTTGAATGATATATGGGTTCAGTCAGCAGCACGAAAAGGGGGGTAGCTTGTCAATATCTGTCACCCCCCTCCTCTCCGGTGCTCCCGCCCCTCCATCCACCCCTATTTCATATCCACCCTTCTGCCACCTCAATGTCTACGGGATGTTCCGTCTCTTAATTACCCATCTTTTCCCAGGTTTTCTCGGTAAACAACTTCATTTCATCTTTGACTACCTATATTGAATACCCCATATCCCAATGAAAGGAACAGAGTAGGAATATCCAAATGAATGGTTACCACTTATACTCTTCGTATAACACAGTACAACTCGATTTTTGTATCTGGTTAAGTGATTAGTTTTCCAACCAGCCATGCCAAAGTAGAGTAGACGATGACCTTCCAATTGACCTTTTTTGATTTTGAGTCGAGACGCTTGTTTTGGTTCATTATTTTCAATAACGAACCAATCAAATCGACCAAGAAAAGAACATTTTTCACCCCCCTCCCCCTCTAAATTTGTTGTTTTGCGAGGCAAGATGCCTAGGGGCCAAAATTCGAAAGAAAAAAAATCCGTCGGCCCGCCGCGTCGTACGCCATCCCCCGTCCAAGACTTTCCTTTGAGGCTACTGGACCAAACTTTATAAAATTTGATTCAACAATAATGTAAAGGCCGAGAAAATGCCAGTACCGTACGCATCACTTTTGATCTACCTTAAAGGATAAAATTTAAGGGCTGAAATATTTAAAAATCTAAATCCCGAAAACTTTCAAGGTGACAGTTATGTTTTTCAGGTGATATTTATAGATATTATCCCTACGAATCGAATAAAACCATCCGGGTCGAAGTTTGCTCATACATTTTCTCTCTGTAAGAGCTCGAACCTAGACAGAATAAAATTATATCACTATGGGAGTAAATCACAACTAGTGAAACATAGGGATGGACTTGTGAAGCTTAGGTATGTGTTTTAATTTTTTCTCAGCTCTTTCAGCTCTTTTTATTTTAATTCAGCTCTTGTTAAATAGAAAAGGATTAATAAAGTGTAGTCCACGCCCATGCTATTACACTTAGATAAGGTATAATAGGTTTTGTTTAATGATGATTGGCAAGTGTTCTGGGTTCAAGGGCTATCTAATACAGAAACAGCAACCCTTTGCGTAATAATTGGCAGCATTTTTCTAATCAGGAGACCTGAGAGGAAAGAATAATTTTTGATTAAGAGTTACTCTCACACCAGCTTTTGATATATTGAACATAAATTTGAGATTATTTTAGTTTTAATAATAGTAATTTACTGAATATTTTAGACGTTTACGCCTATGAAAAGACACAAAATAAAACGATATGCTGACGTCGAAAGCAAACACTCTGAGGAAACCTTGCCATTTCCCAATGAACAACGGAAGCACAATCACTTTCAATTATGATGACACGAAACTAAATTCCCAATATTTTATCCACTGTTACGAAGAGGAAAAATGTTGGTTTACCTCGAGTATTGCAATAAATATAAATAACTATAAAAAATTGATGATAGAACACAAAAATTTCGTTAATAAATTGCTCGCTGAAAGTCCATTTGCTAATGTAAAATACTGAATAAGGTTAATTGACTGGAGAAGATGTGATGATGAGCAGTTTAACCCGTCACAAGGGGAGTGCGAGGTAAATCTCCGTCTCAATGATATATTTACTGAAGTTTCTACATCGAAATTGAGTTGACACGTAGATATATTGCTGTTTGACAGAAAGGGCCCTTTGAGCTTTGGAAATATTTAAAAAAATATCACAACATGGCCAAATTTGACAAAGAACTAATGCTGCTCTTGCGTGTTGTAACCAATTTCAATGAAATTCAAACCAGAGTTTTTACATTAAAAATCATCAAACTCGTGTGGATATAGGGATTTTCCTATTTCAGCTGCAGGAAGGCCAGAATGCAGCGCGTTTTATGTTTCACGTCATTACTGGATAAAGCAGCAACAAGCAACTCTAAAAAACCCACTACATACTTTCAACCAATCTAGGAATCGTTAGGCCTTCAGAAGTAATTAATACTCTTGTTCTGAATGTTCCCAGGCATTTCAGGCAATTCTACAGAAAATCAAAAGTTAAAATAGATAATGAATTTATTTATATTTGTATTAGAGTCAAATTGTAAAATGGTTAATTACACTGTAAATCCAGGGTGGCAGGTATAATTTACGCTTGTCAATTACTTCTGAAGGCCTAATGATTCCTAATTTATTGATTGCTAACGATTTCTAAAAAGTTGAGATTTTCAGCTGAGAGCAAAGCTCTGCAATCGGTTGTAATGAAAGGTATTGAATAGAAATAGTCTCCCTGTCACGACGAAAACCTTCAAGAAAACTAGACACAGAAAATTATAATGCGTAAAACATGTGATGTGCTAAACACTATGTTACAACAAACCCTGGGCCTGATTTTTCATCAGAAAACGTACGACTCATTGGTGATAAATAAAAAAATAAAAAATACATAACATAGTAAAAACTACAGATGAAAGCAGTTATTGATGATTTTCGCAACTTTCAAATACCCGTCATATTTTTTTAAATTACATTTTTGGAGAATCCGAGCTGTTGAATGGATACAAGTGCTTTGCGGTTAAATTATGAGAAGGCCATAGCCTAAGTGAGTTTTGTGAGAGATGTGTTGAATTACTTATTTGAATTTTTGATTTATTTATTGCATTGTAATCATATTATCATCAGATGACAATACAAGCCAGTGATTAACCAGTTGATTAACCAGTGATTGATGGTCTGGAAGTGGTTAACTGTAGAAGGTAGATAATAAGTGTTACCTACCTCTAATTCATTATATACTAGCCGCTCCGGCTCGCTACGCTTGCCTCCACGTCCAGCCGGGGGGCAAGCCCCCCGGACCCCCCATTCAATTGCTCGCTTCGCTCGCAAAGTGTGGCATGTAGGGAATATTGCTCGCTTCGCTCGCAAAGTGTGGCATGTAGGGAATGTTGCTCGCTTCGCTCGCAAACGATAGATCCCTAAGGGTAGGTTTAACTTCTGTAAGGGATGCTGCTCGCTTCGCTCGCTTGAGGAAGTTATACTGCCCACCCAACTTGGCAGACGTTTTTTTCTGTTGAAAATTCTTACAAACAAATTAAATCTTATGAAACTACGTGGAACCACAAAAAGTTTATTCGGGGATGTTGCTCGCTTCGCTCGCAAGGTATTGCTGTATATTTGTAGGAAAAAATCCGAATTTATTCTGTTGACATGGCTCTCGCTTCGCTCGCAAGGTATACCTGTATACCCTTCAAGACGTAAGTGCGTGTACCTGCTCGCAACCCGTTCCCGTCAGGTGCAAGCCCCGCCTTATCGAACCCCTTGACGTCTTCGTAGAGCCTTCTCGCGTCCGGGGCAAAATTAATTTCTGCTATTAAACGCTTCACTCGCTTCTGCTCGCATTTCGACCGACTGCCCGTCACTTTTTTCGATATCCGATTTCTGATTCAGATTCGGCGGACCCAAACCTTTATTTCGCCCGCGAAAACCGTTCCGAAAAATTTACCTTTATGGGGTATATTTTAATTTTAAAAAAAAAACAAGTTTTTCGTCGGAATTTACGAGAAAACGGGTCCGTACTCTCGCATTTTTTTTACGCATTTCCCGATACTTTTTTCGCGATCCGATCGCGCCGTCGTCTTCCTCGTAGGAAAACCTACGAAACCGGTATTTTTCCGGAATTTTCGACGGCCGTTTAGAGGGGTAGGGGAAGCGGGGAAGTGGAAAAAGCGCACATTAATTCTTACTTCGACCCCCCTCCCGCCCTACGGCCCATGGTTCGGGTGGGATTAAACAATTTTAAATTCGCTCGCTCCCACTTTTGGAAAATCCCAAGAAGATCCCCCCACTCGTAGATCCGGCCCACTCAGCCGTTTGGCCGTGCATAGACACGACAGACAAACAGACAGACAGACGGAGTTTCATTCTTATAAATAGAGATAGATATAGATATATATATTTTTTTTCGACTGAAATAAGACTCCATTCTAAATCTGACAGTACCTGAACACTCCTACGACCAGTAGTTTTTCTTTCTATGAAGTTTCTTGCACGTGTGACGTCACTTTGTGCAGCCCCCCCCCCCCTCACATACACACATAGGCGGAAGGGGCGCTTTGACGTCAACGGTCAACCAAACTTTAAAAATCCTTAGGAAGAAAACCTTTCATCGTAAAGCTCATTGGGTAACGAGAAAACCCCATGGGTAACGCTCATTGTACGTAGCGAGGTCATTGACCTCTGAGTGTACGCATCGACGAGTGTAGACACCTAGAGCGACCAAGCTCATGCTACCTCTTTGGGGTCTACGAAGTGATACCCTACCCGTTCAAATGAAGAATAAGAGAGATGTGCAAGGGAAGAGGGAGCCAGAGGTCAAATCTAAGTTTATATATTGCATCCGAGTCAACCTGAAGGTAGCGGAAGCATTGTTTTCACTTGTTGGGAAAAAAATGTTTGGTCTCCAAAATCAAAATTTTCACACGCATTTTGCGTTTTAACCATTCTGAACAACATTGGTTCCGTGTCTGTCTGTCTGTTTGTGTGTGTGTGTCTGTCAAGAGTTCGCAAATCCTTGTAACTAGCTTATTTTCCACAATTTTCATCCGATTTGGTTGAAATTTTCAGGGAATGTGCCGGCTAGGAGGTAGACGGTCCCCTATAAGTAGCATTGTTCTTGACTCACCTGCGCATGCGTAAACGTAAATTCTACCAAGCATCATTTTCTCACGCCTTAGTCGTTCGATCTCGCACAAATTTGGATGATAGTAGGGGGAATCCAATTTGATCATCTTATATCACTTTTAACATGATTGTGTCATTAATAAGTACTGCGCATGCGCCTTTGTGAAATCCTTGTAACGACCTTGATTTCCACTATTTTCATCCGATTTCGATGAAATTGTCAGAGAATGAGCGGGTTAGGTTGTAGTTAAATGGTCCCTATCAGTTTCATTGCTGCCAAATCAATACTTCATTCAATCAATCATGTTCTATCTTTTCACTCTCTAGTCGTTCGAGGTCGCTTAAATTTGGATGATAGTTGGAAGAAAATGATAGGTAAACGAGGAAGCTATGTGTCACACCCAACTTTTCCAGGAGCAAGCACATTTTTTAGGAGAAGCGATTGAATTCGAAATCATGTTTTCAGGCACTTCTACCGATTTTCAACATTAAAAAAATGTAACTTCAAGTGACTGTCTGATAGTAAACACCAGAGAACGTCCAGAGGGTTCACAATATTGAATTTAACTAGACAAAAACTTTAAACAACCAAACAAAAAAACACACACAGCTAATTCTGATTACAACCAGCTGACTGGCTTCTCAAATATATCCACTCTTTAGCGTGGAGGCAAACTGAAACAAGTGGCGAAGGTTCCCCAATCTGCCACTAGGATAGGTTGGAGTTGTCTTCTCTCTTGTTCCCATGCATGGAAATTGACACTGTGATAGGTGGGTCTGGTGTCACACTCTAGGTGGGAGGGCGGGCACACACACAACACTAAAAATGACTGCCAAGTTTGTGGCTCATAGCTTACTCGTTTACATTTCAATGTATAGATGATTGAAAAGTTTTAATGACCCTTCTAGTCGAGGAGCGGCTTAAACCCTAAAAAAAGAAAAAAGGAACTAATGAAAGTTGCTATATAACCTGAAAGGAATTACCTACCTTTCTTCTTCTTCGCCGTTATCTTTTTAATTTTATTCGTGGATTTAGCCGTGTGGACATTGTGTGGTGATTTAAGTTGTTGGAAATCATTAGCTACAAAAGGGAGCTCAACGTGGCTGGAAAAATTCCCAAAAGGTAATATAAGCTCCCTTTTCTCATTTCTGACCTCCTTTCAGTTTTTCACGATCATAAATATGAAAAACGTAGAAATTTCAAGTAAAAAAATATTACAAAAAAAAGTCATGTTTTGATCCAATCACCGTTTTTTCGTTCTCCTGGAGAAAAAAAAAAAAGCCTCGGCAAGTTAAGCTTTCGTTTCACTTGCACAGTCACATATATGATCACGTATTGACACTATTTCGGGGTTTTTGAATATATCGAAACGAAACCTTTTAGCTTAATTTCTCTATTGAAATTAACAACATTTACACCTAGTTTTTGGTTAACATTATCTGTGGATGAGAAAAACGTGTTGATGTAAAGTTCTCTTGGAATAAAAATTGCAGCATCGAATTCATTTAATATATTTAGTAGGAATTCGTCTAACAACACCACTCCATTTGATTTAACTGCTCATTTCAGCTTTACAGCTCTTCTTTTCGTTAGTTTTCCAGCTAAAATGAAACCGAATTCTCCATAAAATGTATGATTTAGAAAGTGGTAACCATCAAGTTGAGTGGATGATGATTGTTCGCTTACCAGATCTATAAACAGTGGTCGGTACACATCAAAGTTTCTCTCCGAACATCCTCCCATGACGCATAACTTGACCGACGCAGTTTCCAGTAATGAAGAAGCGTGTGTATCTACACAAGCTTCCGAATCGGATAGCTATGCATAAAATTAATCTGTTCCAATATATATGGTCTGAGCATCAATGTTTTTGCTATAATAAGATCGGTTAGGAATTAACGGGTTCGATTCAGACCTCTGGTTAGTTCTCAAACCTCAGATTCTTCTTCTTCAAGTACTATCTCTTCTTACGAAGATTATCAAACACATTCAACAGACGAGTACCCCTCCCAAGTGACTTGGAGAAGACCTACTGCCCGGTTAATGCCATTCCATTCAGATATTCAATAGCAAACAATTTTTCCATCAAGATGGTTTGCTGCAGCTCGTACTTTAATTTCTCTAAATATAGAGATTTCTCATGATATAAACAAGATCTACCACCTCGCGCCTCTTAATAGTGATTATATAAATACATAGACACCCGGTTTAAACTGTTATTCTTCAAGACGTAATCATTTCCTTCGAATCCTCAACATTCTTCCAATACGTCTCAGTCTCATCTCAAAAGCTTCGACGGTTAAGACGTAAAAGACCAAAACGCGAAAATCTGTACATAAGAGGTGGCTCGAGTAAGTTGTGCACCAGTGAGGCAGAATTCTAGGTACTTTTCCGTTATAACCCCCCCCCCCCCCCCCAGCCAATTTGTCCTCAACACGCCCGTCCGATGTGTCAAGGTATTACTTCTTAATTAGATTATGTTATGTTATATATTTTTGAGATGCGAGCTTTTGAGCATCCAGACCGCCAAAGTATACACATCATTTTGACCTACATGTCCAACTATTCTGTAATTTTACTAAGGGATTGACCACTTGATGTCATGTAATTTTGAGATGCGAGCTTGCGAGCACGCAGACCACCAACCTATACACAGCATTCTTATCTACTTGTGCGAATTCATGTGGAGGCAATCAAACCACACCCACGCCACTTTGTTACAACAAATTCTCACCGACTTCGGCAACTTTTGAAAACACGGTAATTCTTTTGACATGGATATGTCTTTTGGCTGGGGGTCAAGGAATTTTTTGCGACACTTTTTTTTCCCGACCGACACTTTTTTTCCCGACCGGCACATTTTCTATTGATTTTCACGTACAACCAAGGCGTTACTAGGGAAGAGTAACTCCCATAGTTTTCATAGTAGGAAAATCGTTCGCCACTTTTTGGAATGCTCTCATTTTACCACGACATTTCATGACCTCTAAGCCATTGTTGTGTCAAGGAATGCTGATTTATTACTCTAAGTTAAAAACTAATATTGTTTTGTAACCATAATGGAATGATCTTGTGAAAAGAAGGCACTACATGGTTGGTATACAATTGAGTAGTAGGTACCAACTGGTAAGCAGTAGGTACTAGACATATCCATGATCTTTTGTTTTTCCCATCAAGGGAGAAATTAAAATGCTTGATCTCACTAAAGATTTGATTATACCGAAACGATGACATGGATGTATCTTTCGGCTGGTTTAAATTTCACGTTGGCATAGCTACTTACCAGCTCGAAACTGTAAAGTCCTACACACCGCTGAGCTGACATGACCAGTCATTGAGAGCTACGCACTACTCATTGACCCAGAACCGTCATGAGGCGGCTGTGTAGTACGTTTTGACAATGTAGTACATCAGTAGATTCTATGTAGTACTTCGGGCAATGGGGGGGTTATAACTGAAAAGTACAGAATTCTAGGTATCTCAACGCTTCTATAGAATCAGAAAGCAACATATGAAATATTTTCCTATTCACTGTGCGGAGATTATTGGTCCTGCAATTAATGTTCCCAGCATCAGGCATCAACAAACTCAAAGGGCTCATGCAAACTCTAAAGCTGACAGTATCACATATGCCTTCTCCCTCAAGCTCACATCACCACACACAGTCATTTCTTCAGAGAGACTGCATTATTTATTATTGATTACCGCGGGTAACCCAGCTATCTCTGATGAGAGTGGAGAAAAATGGACTACCGGTTTTTTCGCGTGCCTAAAAAACAAAATATTAAGTACGTGTATACATGTAAAGAGGCGGGTAGATCTGATTGCCCTCCTTTCTCAAGTTTGAGATCCCCCTTCACTATTCGCCACGCCATCATCAGGAAAGGGGATTATTTATGTACACTTTGCCGTGGGATGTGACGTGGCGTAGGGCGAGGGGGCGTTGCCACGTCTCGTGGCGGAAATGAAGATCGCCCCTCCCTTCTTACCGCTATTTGATAAGACCTCGCTTTTCCCCCTGATAACCAAATAGAGCCTCTGAGAACACGCGAGAGTTATTCGTTTAAAATATCATCCTCTCCGAACTTTTTTCTAAACATCTGTCGGTGCCTTTCCCCCTCCCCTTCTTCTATCGCATATTTTTGCGTACTGTATTTAAAAAGCTTCATAAATCGTGAGCTAACGTCATATTTCATTTTTTCCTTCTCTAAAGTGAAGGAGGTGAAGAGATTGAGTTTACATAGCGGCTCAGGTAGACAATTCATATTTCATCTCACCTTGATAGTAGGTACTTATCTAAGTAGTTCAATTCATATATCGCATTCAAGCTCAAAAACTCAACGTATAGATATATAGGTCAAAAGAGAAGTGCCGGTCAGGGAGATCAGATGAAAAAAATCTGTGTAAATAGGTCGACTTAATTTGAAATGCTTGCATACGAGTCTGCAACACATTGGGACATTTTATGCCTTTAGTTGAAGACAAGTATGTGTTGCAGACTCGTATGCAAGCTCTAAGAGCCACTCAGCTGATCCGTACCCTGGGCATCGTCACGTAAATGTGCTAAAGAGACTACATACGAAATTACAGCTTCCTAGAGTGTAAAACATAGAAATTAGCTTTAAGAGCCACTCATCTGATCCGGACCCTGGGCATCGTCAAGTAAATGTCCTAAAGAGGCTACATACGAAATTACAGCTTCCTAGAGTGTAAAGTATAGAAATTACCTATTAAAATGATTTAGCCACCGCTTCACAAATCAAACCGTTCTCGCAATATTTGGATCACCTGAAATGAATCAAATCATCAGAAATTAACAAGCGGTGGCAATCATGTTCACAATATCAATTATTGAGAATGACCACCTGAGTGTACACAATTATTCAAATAACCTTGTTCATAACTCAGCTTGTTGGCCACGCACTTCGCAGTAGTTAACATAATATGGTTGGATAAATCGATAGCTTTCGAACGAATGGTCAACGAATTTTGTGGGATGAAAAACAACGAAGTACCATTTCCCTAGCATCGACTAGGTTGTAAGTGGAAATCATCAAAATATTTTCGTGAGCAATTTTCTGTGACTTTTTTTAGTTTATGTGCCATAGCAAACACATAAAATGTCAAAATACCAGTTGTATTCGCGATCTCACTTCGACCTGCGAATGACGCGACACGTCTGGACTCAGTATGCGATCTCACATGGAAAATCGATAACTTGCTTAACGAAATGGGGGAAATCTTACCTTTCTCTCCAAAAATGAAGATCGTGCCGGGTGCAGCGAGCGCCACCACTCTTCGATCAACTGTCTGTCGAACATGCCCCCGGCTCCATTTACTCCATCATAATGCGCTTTTACGTGCCTCCACAAGGATTCTATGGTGTGTCAGCTCCAGTAAGTATGAATTTGATCAATACAATTTTCTATAGTGGTTTACTGTCTTGTGGGCATACCCCTCGGTGCTAAGCGTACAGTAGGCCTGCCACTTGTCCGAAATAATCACAGAATCAACTTTTTATCCCGTTTTCTATGATTGGCAGCAGAGTCATTTTGTCTGTTTTCTCTACAATGAAAAACATACGCTCTAAAATGTCCGCCTGCTTGCAACACATACCGAAGACCCATGGCCCTTGCACTCTTGTGCCATAATTCCGTTGATTATCTTACACATCATCGTCATGGGGTGTGTCTGAATCGGATGTGGCATGCTTCGTAAATAATTCGTGGAGGAGCATTTCACTGAATGGACCTGACACTGATTAGACACTTACTGGCCATATGAAAAGAGGAGGAACCGAGAGATAAGGAAGGTGAAAGGCCGAAGTTTGGCGTTTTGTGTTGTCCAGATCTTTGAGATCGCATATTGGAGGTTGAAAGTGTGATGAGATTGCATATACAACTGGTACCGATGGAAACAAATAACACGTCGATGCCATATCAAAGCCTGAAAGTTATAATGATTCAAATTGAAAATCGCGCTTAAGCTAAATTGAGCAGCTCTGATTGGCTGATGCATGGATTTTCCATGATGCACCGAGAAGATACACAGCGCTCCCTGAAGATCAAGTTGTGAGCTGGGTACGAGGTACTTGGTGGCCTTGTCTTGAGAAAATAGCTGGAGGGCTGATCCAAGTGTGTTCACGCGTATAATCATCATATTTTCCGGACTATCAAATAGTTATTATAAAAAAGAAGTATCAGCATTCATTACACTTAGTGATTAAACTCGTCAAGTGTTTGGATAGTATCCGAGAAGAAAGAGACCCCCTCATGCTCTATTCGCCATATTATATGATATACAATACTAGCAGAGCTGTGTAGCTGCTATCCTCGGCTTTTGACAAGAAATAATTTCAAATCAGGCCAGTTGATTCAAACTCAAATATGAGTCCTTCCGACCAAGTTTGCGTTCTCCGAATGCCAGAGCGAGTTGATCTATGGCTCAAAAACACCGTTATTTTCGCACTTTTGCTGTCATTTTGAATTTACGCCAAAAATTATCAAGTTACTAAGAAATCCTCTGTATGAAGAAATTGAAGAGAGTTTTATTCTGCGCCAAATTAATAATCTACTCAAACTTGAAATTTGAGTAGTAGTGTACCTAGTCACCATCGCTTGTCGAAATTGCATTTTTTTTCCATTGCGGGAACATTTTTTGCTTAAAGTGACTAATTGTGCAGTATAGTCTCTGAAGCGGTTAGTCCAAATGAAAAGCTTATTCAATGAGAGTTGTAGAAAATATTATTTTGTATCCAATGGATACCAGAAATACTAAATTCCTTCCATTTGGAACGCATTTATTTTGAACAAATCTAAATTGTCAACGGACCGCTCCTCCGACCAATACAACAGAGATGGCTCGTCTAAACAATGTTCATTTTGGTGCGGCTACTCAATTTGAAATTCGATTCAATTAAATGCTATTACTCGCTTCAATTCATATAAGTAATAGACGTTGTATCGCGAAATAGCTTATTCTGGCGTAAAATCAAATGAATGAATTAAATTGCGAAAATGTCTATGTTTTTCTGCTAAATTTCAGCTCGCACAAGTATTTGGAGTACGCAAACTTTGGTATTTCATAATCATATTGGTCCTCACAATATGCCATAAAATCGTAACCACCCAATCCCATGACTTATTGAAATCTGAATGAACTGATTGGGGGAACAACTAAATCTAATATACCATCAAATCTCAAATTAATAAATAATGATGGATTTTTCGTGACATCAGGAAATCATTTCATATTTACGTTTGTGCAAGTAGCGTCCTGCAAACGTAGCGATCAGGTAGTTGGTTAAGACGATATAAATACATATCGCTTATGTCCCAACATGGATTTTAATTCTTTTCAATACTAATGAGCCAAGATATCATAATATATTTATTTTCAACATTATTGTTAGTTCTAAACCTTTCAACAGGCCTTGACAACCCTGGGAAGATGAGGCCCTGAAGATTGAATCTAGCGGATTACAAACTCAAATCGTAGAGTCCTCATATGTACACTAAAACCAAAACCATTGCCTCCACAAAGTAAGGATTGGGGGAATTGTTTTTGAAATAGATCAAACAAAAAACCATATAAGAAAACTCACTGAGTACATCAGTTAGACTTACCTGAAATCGTTCTTTTTGCGTATTTATTTTTCATACACTTGAGGATTCATGACGGACCCCGAACAAATTACATCGAGCAGCAATACCGGATACTTATAACTATTTTTCATTTCATTACTGGGTTTATGAAGAAGTGCAAAATGATGTTTTAATGACTCAACTGCGCCAACTATTTAAAAAATAGTATTTGAGAAACAGTACCTACTATAATTTATTGAAGTTTAAAGTAGCGTATAGATGGGAAATTGTGTTAAGGATTAAAAGATGGATGCAAACCCTATCAGTAAGATAGGAATAGATAAGTCCACACATTATCGTTATCAAATAACGTTTAATAACAAATTTTATAGGATCATCAAACGTGTTTTTAGTTTGACAAATAGTCAGATAGTCAAACACATATTTTAATATGATGTTCTAATAAATTACCACGGAGAGTAAAATAGAATAAACATCAAATCGAAATAATATCATCATTGAAGATCATTCTGAATCCCACTGGTTATGTCTTCATATGTATTCTTCCTATCTGTAACAAAAGAAGAAAGAAACAGGTAAGATGTTGTAGAAAGCGAAGAAGTTAAGTAGTAACCTCACAATAAAATTTTATTTATTTATTTATTTATTTTTATTTTTTGTAATTTATCAAAATATTGCACCCTGCTTCCGAACGTACTGTGGGCTAAATGACATGCTTCAAAAAAAAAAAAAAAAAAAAAAAAAAAAAAAAAAAAAAAAAATACTGCACATACCTAAGTGATTCCAAATGAGAAAAATTCTTGAAACCAATTCCGTGCTTCAAATCACGAAATGAATTGGTACCTATTCTGCATAATTAAATAATAATACTTCAAAATTAATAGCATCTAAAAACGAAACCAAGCCTCCAGTAAGATTTCGGAAAAGCTCACTGACATCACACGGCCCGAAATCCAGTGCGAGCCAATTTCCGTATAATTTTCACGTACAATTTACGTTTTCTCAGTTTCCGTAGAATTTAATTGACAAGAGTCCTGATCTGAACACTGTAAACGCCAATCAACGTACTTAGTTAATATTTTGAATTTTGTTTCCTTGAAGAAGCCCCAGTTTCTAGGGAGAAATGTTGGAGATTAATAGAAATAAAACAATTTAAGGACAGAAAGGCCTTTTTTTGTAAAGTTTTGTTATAATTTGATCTATCCAAATAAAGAAACGTTGCTTATGGTACGTTGACTAGTGACAGTCCGTCCGAAACAAGTCGATACCGTTTGTATATAGACGAAGCCTGTTCTTAAATTGACCTCATGAGGGAATGTTCGTGATTTTTCAGATAATGAAACACATATTAACTGAAAAATTTTCAACTTTCAAACCTATGGAAAATGTAGAATTTCTAGCAATGCAACTTGCAATTTTATTTATTTTTATCGTATGTTAATGAAATTTGAGCACCTTTTTAAGTTTGGTTTTGAGAACTTTATGAAGTAGGTACTGTTTCTTAAAAGTAATATCTGGTGTAAAATATAGGTTAATTCATTGCAATTTCCAAATTGTCGATAGGTTAACGGAATAAAAAAATTTGTTGGGAATAAAGAGAAAATGTTTGAGGACTTTGGACTTCAACTCTTCTTTAATGGAGTAAGATTATCTCAAAGAATACTGAAAACGGTGTTTCGTTCACTATTTCATTTAAAAAAAGGGAATGGGGAAAAAAAACATGTTTTTCTATCGTCACATTGTTTTTTTCGACAAAATTATCGAGAAAAATCTGAGATGGGAAGCTTTTGGGAGAGTTGGATTTCTATATAAATAAGAGGGCTGAGTGGTTGGTGGTCGTTGCGTGAAAATCGACGAGCGAACCGAGTAAACAAGTGAACAACAGGTCCTGTCCGCACGACAAATATGTGCCACCGTCTGGGCCTCTTAATAGTTTTTCAAGATGATTCTGCGGTTGTTCCCGAACATGGGCGATTCGATGTGATAACATTGATAACAGAGCGATCGGCGGGTACGAAAAACAAAGTTTGAGCAGAAAGGCACCGTCACTTCCTTGAAAGGTTCGCTCGACGGTAGACGTCACTAACAGGAAAAGTAGCCGAATGGATGAAATAAATGATCACTATCGTTTGAACTGGGAGATGCGTTTCCTCTATTAGGACCACGGAATATCTTTGCTGGTCTAAAATAACTACTGGACCATGATTCCTGATGAAAACCTGTAATTGTACAGCTTGTTAGTTTTCTGCAGTAAATATGATGTAAATACGAACTATCTCATTAACAGAAACGATTAAGTAAAATTTCAACACATATCATCGATTCCCACTTACATTGAAACGCGGTAGGTACATATTGAAAATATTGCGTTCCATCTACACCGTAGACTGAGTTTTAGCAAACTTTCGTAGAAAATGAAGTTATTGCAATGGCTTCAACAATTTTAGAATCGAATTTTTTGAAACATTCCTTCAAGGAAATCTGTTTAGAGTGGACCTTGGTGGAGCATTGGCTCGTGTAACCAAGGCTCCATTGAAGCCACAGCAGAAGCCTCCTTCGCACGTACTTACTACCAATGCTAATCTATGGGTTGGTTTTTGGCAGGCTTACGGCGGGGAGGCTGCTAGAGTTAGATCATGAAGTTCACTCTGCTGTGCGCTCTTTGCTAGGCTTCCCACCTGGTGTCCCAAGTGCCAATATTCACACACCAGTCAAGTCCAACACTTTTTGTTAGGCTTGGTGAACACACAGACCCCTCAGACGATGACATTCTGACGTTTCTCCGCTGAATCCCCAGAAATATGAGACAACTGAAAATCAACTGGAAACTATTATCACAGAGTAGGTACTTATATTGATTTGTGTGCCTACCCGTCGATCAAACTATACCTATACTGTCTACCCACTATTATACCTATACCTATACTCTCCCATTTGCTAGCTTCGGGATTTTTTTTGTCATGGATTCGAAGTGTTGACATATTCTACGCTAAATCTGCCATATGTAAGAAGCGATTACAATAAAGTATGTAATAATACCTGTTATCAACTTAAGTAATGATATCAACATCTCAATTAGTGAAAAACCGACCTAATTGTAAATCAACTAAAAAACTCGTGAACGAGTTCCACTTTCTGCTTTACAAGCAGATACCATGTTACCTGGATATGTCTTCGATTGGGGATTTCATAGCGGTTGTCCTCAAGAGTTGTAAACAAATCCTTTAACTTTGGACCGTAGGCGACGAACTGTAGGATAAAGTATTTATTTTATAGTTGAAAATAACTGTGAAGAGAAGCCACTACAATGAGTTGTTGTTAACAGTCGACTGTTGTCAAGAGAATGAAAATGTTTCCTATCGAGTGGAGTAAATGATGCTATTGCTTTACGTTAAGAATATTGTAACCGGCTTATTAAAATTGTTTATAGTCCAATCAACTTAGTTTAGGAATGTAGCCAGGTACGTAAGGAGGGTGAAATTGGTAGCTTGAGATGTGAACATTTATCACATAAATCAAGCGCTTTCCAACGAGGGGCAAACGATTTTTGTGCGATGAAAACTGCGGAAGTTCCATTTCCCTAGCAACGGCTGGGTTGTACGTGAAAAACACTGGAATTGCGACAACAATCTTGCATTACGGAAATTTTTGGTTGACCCCCCAGAGCAAAGACAAATGTCAATAATTTCATTTAGTTTCCCTGGGCCACATCCCAACTAATTCCAACAAAACAACGGTTTACTGTCTTATAGAAATGTTGAAAATAACTGTGGAGAGAAGCCAATACAATGAGTTGTTGTTAACAGTCGATTGTTCTCAAGAGGATGAAAATGTTTCCTATGGAGTGGAGTAAATGATGCTATTGCTTTACGTTAAGAATATTGTAACCTACTTATTAAAATTGTTTATAGTCCAATCAACTTAGTTTAGGAATGTAGCCAGGTACGTAAGGAGGGGGAAATTGGTAGCTTGAGATGTGAACATTTATCACATAAATCAAGCGCTTTCCAACGAGTGGCGAACGATTTCTGTGCGATGAAAACTGCGGAAGTTCCATTCCCCTAGCAACGGCTGGGTTGTACGTGAACATCATTACAAATTGTTGCATAAACTTTTGCGTGACGAAAATTTTTGGTTGACCCCCCAGAGCAAAGACATGTCCATGTCAAAGAAAAAAACTGTCTCAATAACCTGGAACGTTTTGTGTTCAGTTGTTATCTACTGAATTTTTAACTCTTCTTTAGAGATGATTGTCAATAGTATAGTAGTAACATGAATTAGTAATCACGTTGCCAACTAAATCGGTAGCAAAAGGTTATATTAGTACTGTGAGTTATCGTCCCGTAGTAACGCACTTTTTTCAGAATGTAAAAGATTTTAATATTGTCTTATTCGCCGCATCAAAATAATGCTAAAATATAATTATTCGCGCAGTTCATTAGATTTGTAATGTCTAAAAAAATTGGGTTAAAATGATAATGAACGCAATGGCAAAAACAAAACGACAACAGTGTTGGAGAATTGGAAGTTGATTAGACCCATCGTCAGGATTTGTTAATAAGTATATTATTAATTCTATGTACTTTAAGTTCGAGTTGGTATTTCGAATGGAATATAATAAATGTTCTGTAGATAATGTACCTAATCTTTATCATGATTCTGACCAAATCATACTTGTGCTCACCACAGTAATTTTCCTGTTCCATTTCAAAATTCGCAACACCCACATAACGACATAAAACTACAGTCGCAAGGAATGTTGTTTTTCAAAATTTGATCACCCGCCGAGTTTCACCGACTTATTTGCTGGATTTTCTCAGGGATTTTATTTTTATTTTTCGAGGAAGAACTGAAAAAAAAAATAGGAAAAATACGGTAGATCCCGTCGGAATCGAGGTTTTCGCTTCCAGAATATCTGCGGGAAGGAGGAAGATGGCTATTTGACAATCCCACCAGACGTTGTTTGTCTCGGGGAAACCTTGACATCATTGGAGAGGTCAGAACTTTCTACGTTGTATTGTTTTTGAGCGTCGGAAAAAGGCTGGTCGCCCAACGTGACACCTTGGACGGAGACAGATTTCGATAACATGAAGAAGAATGTTCTCACATCCAGCCGTATATTCCTCCTATCAATATTGGATAATGAAATTACTGCTTGTGTCTTCTGGAGGTATCGCTGTATGGCATTGCTTTAGTGCGCCGGAAACGAGTACACCCAGGGTACCATAATTTACGATAATGATGATTTTATAATCATAAAATAGATTCCAGGTCATGAAAATCATGAAGGTAATGTTAATGCGGACCATTTGGCACGGGAAGTCTCAGGACAACAGTTTTTGCGCCCCTCCCCTGTCATCTGCATTTCCAAGACTGCCTGTAAGACAAAAATTAAAACATGGGTCACTCAGGATCTAAACGATGTCTGGAGCAGAGAAATAGTAAAATATAATCAAACTAGAATGCTTGTCACGTCCTCCGATCTTAAACGAGCATATTGGCTTTTAAGAAAAAGCAGAAATTCAGTTAATATGATCGGGAATCCTCCGGACGTTATAATTAATGTAGGATGCTAAATATTATAGATAAAAACATTTCCCATAATGTGCTGTTGCGAACTCGAGGAAGATTCCGCGGAGCACTTCCTTTGCAGATGGGACCGATAGTAGAGATATAGGACGGAGGCATTTGGACATCATATTGAACGTGCCGTCAGAAACATAGAGTGGACGAGAATTAAAAAATGTGTTGATCTAAGCAAAAGATTTGCTTGTGATGACTCCAACTCAAGGTAACAGGCACAATCCCATTTTTAAATTAAACGGGCCTCTAGTATGAGGGAGAGTATAAGCCGATTATGGTGCCTGGAATTCTTTTCCATTGGAAACCCAGAGGAGTGAGTGAGTGAATGAGAGGTTGCCAGAGTACACACAGGGTACCTGAGTATATCCGGATAAAGCTCCAGTACACCCGAGGTACCTGAGTATATCCAATCGTAAGTAGGGAAAAATGAAAAGTCACAAGTTGTGTGATTTCATCAAAGGCAGTTATATGGAAGCGTCAAAGTATTACAATATAATATACAATTCAATTATATAAATAGGAAAGAGAAAAAAAAATGTATAAGTAGTGTAAACCTGTACACTTACATTCGAACGCTCATTAAAACTGACGTCATCATCCTGGAACTGTTTTTTCGCATAAAACGCACGAAAATAACTGAGATATGGTTGATTTTAAGCACTGAAATTAATGCATTTTTCACCTCCCGACCATGGTTTTTTCCCCCTTTTTACTAACTAAAAAGCAGGCATCATGTAATTTTACTGTGTGCGTGCGCTTCCAAGTGAGAAAGCTTCAGGATAGGCCAGTTTGGAGCTTAAAATCAATCATATCTCAGTTACTTTCGTGCGATTTTATGCGAAAAAACAGCTCTGGGATGATGACGTCAATTTTAATGAGCGTTCGAATGTAAGTGTACAGGTTTACACTACATGTATAGATCATCACGTTACGGTGGGTGTCGTCAACATATAGACTAGGTAACTAAAATAAAAAGAAAAACAAAACGCTTGCATACGAGTCTGCAACACATTGGGACATTTTATGTCTTTAGTTGAAGACAAGTATGTGTATGCAAGCTCTAAGAGCCACTCAGCTAACTACAGAGACTACATACGAAATAACACCTTCCTAGACTGTAAAACATAGAAATTAGCTTTAAGAGCCACTCATCTGATCCTGACCCTGGGCATAAAGAGGCTACAAACGAAATTGCAGCTTCCTAGAGTGTAAAGCATAGAAATTACCTATTAAAATGATTTAACCACCGCTTCACAAATCAAACCGTTCTCGCAATATTTGGATCACCTGCTATGAATCAAATCATCGAAACACCAGCTCAATGAAATCATCAGAAATTAACAAGCGGTGGCAATCATGTTCACAATATCAATTATTGAGAATGATCACCTGAGTGTACACAATTATTCAAATAACCTTGCTCATAACTCAGCTTGTTGGCCAGGCACTTCGCAGTAGTTAACATAATATAGTTGGATAAATCGAGAGCTTTCGAACGAATGGTCAACGAATTTTGTGGGATGAAAAACGACGAAGTACCATTTCCCTAGCAACGACTCGGTTGTAAGTGGAAATCATCAAAATATTTTCGTGAGCAGTTTTCCGTGACGTTTTTTTAGTTCATGTGCCATAGCAAAGACATAAAATGTCAAAATGTTTACATATAATTCCGAACGGTCTTTGAAATTGTGGAAAACTTCGTGGTCCGATTTTAGTGTAAGACTGCTCATTCGAATCAGCACGGCCCCATGTTTGTTGCAAAAGTGTCGCCGTTCGTCTCTGTACCCGCCTTGATCGTGTTCTAGGCGGTCCTTATCAACGAGAGTTGTTTATTAGGCTGTGGCGGTAACAACAGTTGCCATCAATTCACGGTAAGTAAGAAACGTAGTGTAGTCACTAACATTTAGGAGAGTTATTTCTGAAGGAAGAAATTGAAACTGAAGAACAGCGGACTTCATAAATAAATCCGAACGGTCTTTATATACAATTCCGAATCAGCACGGCCCTAAGTTTGTTGCTAAAGTGTCGGTAAGTAAGATACGTAGTGATGGGGTATTTTCTGATCAGCTGAGTGAGCTAAATTCTTTCCTGTTCACTGTAGGAAGTTGAAATTTGATAGGTAGGACTTATATCGTTACTATAATGTGCTGAGTTCCTGTTAGATACTACTGTTATACGGACTAGATTAGGGCTTTCCAAGCCCTAACAGGCCTCTAGTATAATATATAAATAAATAAAATCGTCATAATTCCGTTTGAAGCGGTCGAGTTCTGTGGTTTCTGGACTACTGAAACTACTAAAAACATGACTAAGATTGGCATATTTCCCAGTTTATCAGTGAACTATCCATCAAGAATATATTGATCATCCCTGGTACACCTATTCTTAGAGTTTCGTTCTTTGGTACAATATTCTCAATCTTTGTATTCGTCATAGCAAAATAATTTTAAATAAAGACTCGATCCATTCAATAAATATCCATTTTTCCAATCTAGAGATAGATTTCATTGAACAGATTGATTGCCAACTGAGTGTCTAATTACAATAGGTAACTTTAAATTGTCAACATATATGGATACAAGATAAATAAACAGAAGTTTCTATTTATTTTTTTCTTAAGGTAAATAAATTACCTGTGCAAAAATATTCTACAATGGGATACTTGAGTGCGTTTCGATTTCTAATTTGCGCAATTCGAAACATTACTACTAAAAACTAATGTTCCCCTTAAGAGAACGCGGAGCTGTGGTCGCTCTCCGTGACGTACCCTACATAATGCACCTTTTTGAAGAGGTATCAGCTAATTGAATAAAATAAAATATGTCTATAATTTCCCATTCTACTGTGATTTCAGGTTATGATATATGATACAGAAGGAAGTAATTTTGAAAAGTAGCTTTTAGCCGAATTTCGAGAAAAAAGAAACAAATGAGGCTGTTGTAATGGCTCTAAAAAATTTAATGGGAAATTTCCAGAATTGTTTTCATAGAAATCCGTTTTGATCCACTCTGGAACGATTCCTAGATTTTAAGAAAATGTGTAGGTATGTCCAAAACCTACTTAAACTCAGTTTTTTTTTCTCTCTTTTTTTCAGCTAAAATTTCGATTTTCTAAATGATTATTTTTCCCGATATTTTTCTCTCCCATAGCAGGTACGGTTTTAAAATTTGCGAGATATTTTATGTTCACAGGATATCGAGGGGTCTTCGTAAATATGTTTTGACTTGGGGAAAAAATATTCGTAAAATGATTTCTTCGTGTTTTTATATAAAAATATGTAGGTATTAAAATCACAGTTCTTCACATATCTTGGAGCAGAAAAAATAAGCGTTATGGAGCGTTGGTCTGTTGATAAAATTAGGTAATTGTTTACATACCTATTGATGAACCGGCAGGGAAGGTTTTAGTTGCCTATACCATCTGATTTGGTAGTTATCAACATTTAAGTAGGAAAGCGAAGGGGATTTTGATACAGTTGGATGTAAACAAAAAATCACTAAAATGGTCAAGATTAAAAAAAAAAGAAATGTTTTCATAAAATTGCATTCCTACGCCGAATAACGTGTTAAGACCATAAATTGTAGTATAAATGATTTTTATCACAATATTTTGCAAAATTTTGCACATTTCTGTACATAATTTGGAAGTTTTTGTAGAAAGATAGTATAATGATTCAATTTTTTATATAAATATGTTATTGTGCGTAGAACACAGGTTATATTATGATTATGCCATTTTGATCAGTTTTCTTTGAGCCTTTTTTCATGAAAAAATTCGCTCGTGTGGTCTTGATGCATGACTAGGGATTTTTCTGAATTATTTGTCAATTCTTTTAAAAATTATTTTTTCTTTCTGAATGGAATAAAACCATTTTCGAGTCAACATGACGATCCGTTTTCAAGATTAGTAATTTTTCCCCGTTTTTTGGCCACATAGTCAGCTCTTGGTATGACAAGAGTTGTTCATATATATATTTTTTTTTCATGACAACCTACATCTTCTCAGGACAACTTCAGAGTTCCCACGGACCTCCCACTCTTTTTCGTTGCTTTTTCTTTGATGCTGCCCTCATTGATAACACACCTTTAAGCCTCTGATTATGGCCACAGGCACGGAAAATAAATATAAATGGTTTTAGAACAATTAATCTCTCCTGCTTGATGGTTTTCCTTGTTCGTCCAAAATTATTATCATTCCTTTTCTTGACCAACTAAAACTAAGTAACTAAAAAAACTTTATTTTATATCAGGGTGTCAGGAAATTTAACGCTCTTTCTAACGGTTTTCTTTGCTTTGAGTTTACAGTGATTCTAAGAGGAGTTATAGCCGTATTATGTGATAAGGTACAAAACATGAAAAAAAATCTTTAAAATTTCAAACGCTGAAAAATCTATCAAAACTCCCAAAATGAGCTAAAGTGTCCGAATCTTCGTTGAATTGCAGAATATTATTTTAAACGAGTCTCGCTGCCATAAAATTAGTAGTTTGAGTGCTATTTCAATGCACTCAAAATGCTCGAATTTCAAAACAATGTATTCTAAAACAATATATTTTATCATACAATTCAATATGATAATTTCTGAAAATTCGCTCACACGATCATGGTGCATACTAGAACTTTAATGACATAAAACACGAAAGAAATCTTAAAAATCAAATTACTCAAAAACAGCCTAAAAAAAAAAAAAATTAAATAAATAAATAAAATGAAAAAATAAACTCAAGGAGGAACTTTTGATTAGAAGTAAGCTCTAGAATCAAGCCTAGAAGTTTGTATCATTAGATTTGGGACACCCTGTCTAGATTTTCATTTATCGCAGATAAGCTTTCCTTCGAATTAATTTCGTTTGTTCCTTCATAACAAAACCCCGCCGTCTTTCCGGAATTATTTTTATCTCCTAAGTATCCCGTTGTGAAAACGACGAAACAACGAATTTCCCTTTGGAAGACCTATTTTCCATGGAATTAGACTATGACGATTCTTCGAATGAGAATATATAAGGGAAGAGTGGAACACTTGCTTAACCCTGGAATGTCCCGGCTAAATTTCCAATACTCTACTCCCCGGTGGGGTGTGTCAAACCCCAACTTTGAAAAATGTTAGAAAATTCAAAAATAAGTTACACTTGAATCAAATTTTATTTTTATTCTGTAATCAACAGTGTATAAGGCAAACCTCACGCTCTGAAGAAAAAAATAATAGCAGAAAGGTACCTCATTGTAACAAAATTTAAATATAAAATTAGCACATTTCAATTCAAAAAAAAAAAAAAATAAATAAAAAAAAATAAATAAATAAATAAAATCTACAAAACAATTTTCTGAGATTAGTTTGATACCACTTACAAAACCCAAGAACTAGAATGAAAGGGTAACATCAAATTGGCACCAAGCAATAGGATCAACATTCTCAACACTTTGAAGATATCTATGATGTTCACAGAAGAAACATCGAACTAGTTCTCCAAAACTGTCAGTTTTGACGCTTCTTCATCGGAGGCAACTTCTTGCAACTCGACATTATCTCCCTTCTTTGAATTTTCTCCGCCAAAATATACATGTTCTTCCTCCAACTCTTCCAACATGGCTCTCATGTCTTCAGGATCCGAAAACTTGCGTTTTTCAGTCATTTCTAACGATGAGCCAATAACAAAACTGTGGGAACGCCCACAAAAATAACACTTTCTATAGAGAAAATCACTAGAGGTTAACCCACACGGTGGGGTTTGTCTAACCCCAGGTACAAGAAAGTACTACACTACACAGAAGTCTTGAACGTACTAAGCTGGAAAAAGGCTGAAGCCTTTAGGGAAGAATTGGGGGGTGGTATAGAAGGGGGCGAGAAGAGCCAGACGTGCGGGATTCAACGTGATAAACTAACTTTAAATCCCGATTGGGGTTTGACAAACCCCACGGAGCATTCCAGGGTTAAATCAATAGGCAACAATTTTGACGTTTACATGTTTTTTACTTTAGCTCACAACTGGAAAAATTGATAGTTTGTATGCGTTAGGTACTTACTAAAATTTCTTTCCAATGATTTTCACTTACAATGGAGCCGTTCCTAGGGAAATTTAGTTCCATCAGGTGCAGTTCTTATCCGACGGTAATTGATCACTCGTTGTAAACCTTTCAATTTATTCTAAAATCTCACGTTGCCTTCACCGCTCCTAAAATACAAGCAGCTGAGCTACAAGGTTATTGATGAACTATAAAGTATAAACAATATTGTCGAGGTACAACTACAGTGAATTGATTTGGTAAGTAATAAAGCTGGCTTACTACTTGGGTTTATCTTTAACCAAAGAAAAATGGAAGCGAATGTTTTTTATCGATATCCAAGGGGGCTATTCTTTTTGTGCTAGACTTAATAGTGAAATAAGTTTGGTGGAACACGGAATAAATCACCGAAAACTCGCATTTTGCGTTTTAGACCATTCTGAACAACTTTGCTTATACTTGGGACTAGTAACCACAAGGAATGTTAACTAGGTTTGTCACCTCATGGAAAGAAAACTAATTGTAAAGTAAACAGGAAAATGAGAAGAATATATTTGGAAACGCTTGCATACGAGTCTGCAACACATTGGGACATTTTATGTCTTTAGTTGCAGACTCGTATGCAAGCTCTAAGAGCCACTCAGCTGATCCGGACCCTGGGCATCGTCAAGTAAATGTCCTAAAGAGGCTACATACGAAATTACAGCTTCCTAGTGTGTAAAGTATAGAAATTACCTATGAAAATTTTTTAACCACCGCTTTACAAATCAAACCATTCTCGCTATACTCGGATCACCTGCTATGAATAAAATCATCGAAACACCACCTCAATTACATCATCATAAATTAACAAACGGTTGCAATCATGTTCACAATATCAATTATTGAGAATGATCACCTGAGTGCACACAATTATTCGAATAACCATGCTCATAACTCAGCTTGTTGGCCACGCAGTTCGCAGTAGTTAACATAACATGGTTGGATAAATCGAGAGCTTTCGAATGAATGGTCAACGAATTTTGTGTGATGAAAAACGACGACCATTTCCCTAGCAACGACTCAGTTGTAAGCGGAAACCATCAGAAAACCAACCGTACTGCTTTTTGTTAACGCTTTTTTCGTTTATGTGCCAAAGTAAAGACATAAAAAAAAGTAAAAAAAATAGCGATTAACAACTTTTAAGGAGCTGAAATGATAACGGTAACCTACCGAAACATGAGCATTGCCGCCAAACTGTCCTCGGCATCTTTCATTTTGATGTCGTAATGGCGATGTTTGGCGGACAAAAAACACCGTAGCTCCAACTTAATCAGCTGTTGTTCACTAGTTTTTGGTCTGAAAACTCGGATGCTTACTAATTGATCCATGAATTGGCTAATCTAGGATGAAAAATAAAAGGTGGAACAATGAAAACTCTGACCCACGGTTGTTATCCAAATCCTTTGTTACTAGAATTGGGAGTTTATTCTCGTTGGTGGAACTGGCCCATAGTCTGAAACTCAAGTTATAACGAAGTTGGGAAAATCGGCAAGTATCACCATTCGATTCGATTTAGCGGGAAATGATACGTTGAAAACGGTCCCAAACTCGCATTTTCATAGAAGTTCGTAAGAAAAAAAAAATTATCTTTAAAAAACCACCTTTTTTAAAATAATAAAACATTACTGTCACCCCTATTAAGCTGAGTAAAAGTTAAATAAACTAAACCGTTGGAAAGCTGAGATATTCAGAAAGTTATTCCCTAGGAGCGACTCAAAATAAGTAGGTACCTATGTATTTTAGAGCAGAAAACGGGATGGGAAAAATCAAATTCTGGGAAAATGTTGAGGTATACATACACGTCTTTTGCCATTGATTTACAGCATAACTCATAAATTCCGAGTCACTTTGCACATAAAATTCACAAAAATGGCGTTCTACGTTGTATTTTAATGAGAAAGGGTCAGAGCTAAAACTTGCTAACCGTGGAATGTCGAAAAAGCTTAGGCAGATGTAAATCAGTCCAGGTTAAGGAATAGAGGACTCATCCAAAATTGGCTCGATGTTTAACTGTATTAAATTTCATTATTTTAGGATATAATTAATTGTTTAGGGATCGAACCGCTTCGTTTTTTATGCTCAACAACTTTGCTCCGTAAACGAATTACTGGAGGATGCAAGGTGAAGGGAGGGAATTATTTGAGAAAAACTTTTAAATGTGCACATTTAGCCATATTTATGCGGCCCCTATTTTGTATTCCACCAATATCACTAATAATGAACTAAATTGTCAAAACTTAATCAAACATTTTTCTGAAACTACTAAATATTTTCGGCCTCGGCTCCTAACCAATATTGGCATTGACTGTACTGCTGTTCATTTTGGGATGGAATGTACCATCACTAGTGACTCTCCACAAAGAAGTACTTAGGTTCATGCAGAACCCTTTGTTAGTATGTCAAATGTATTGGTGAAGAGGATTAAGAACGAATCCCGGTAGAGGTGCTTTTAATTTTATGTGGATACCTGCTGTAATCCGAAGCCTAACGCTGGGAACAGGTACCTAATACTTCTGCACCTCTCGTAGGAATATCCGAGGATCCCAGAGTCGATAAGGGACAGGTAGAAGGGAAGGAGACAGTCAGTGTTCAGACGACGAAGGAGAAGGGATCGCGAAGAGCTCTCTGGTCAGGACTGAAACAGGTGGGGCAGAGAAGAGTGGGAGCAAAAGGGTTGACAACTCGGTTGTTGGTAATAGTGAGTGACGACGATCGACGACGTCCCCATTGGGGTGAATCAGCCAGAGAGAGTGATTTGACACAACGAAACACGCGGTTTGCCGACAAATTTCGAACTTTCGGAAGCTGTTCCGAGCTCGGGTTACTTTTTTTGCATTTGTCGTCAAGATTTTTCTTGTAATGGAGCAGCAGCCGGATTCGGTTCCGAACCATCCCGGCATGCTGGAGCTGGAACAGACCGAAGGGCCGGAGGCCGGGCCGTGGTCGGACTTGGGATACGCGACCCGGGCCTACTACAACGCCGCCACCGCCACCCTTGATATCACAAACAACAACAAGCCAGGAATTCCACGATCGCAGCAAGGATTGCCTCAAGCGAGCGAAATTTGGAGATACGAGCCGCGCATGTGGGAGCAGAACGTTCCAACGCCGCTGCCGCAACCTTCGTCTTCTAGGCCTCAAGGTAAGAAAGTGCCTCAAGTACATACCAGTGTATTTTTCAGGGCAAATGTCGGAAATAACATCCTTCTACCAATTCACAAATTCCAAAAACAACCTCCAACAAATACAGCGAAATCCCAAATTTAAGGTAGTAAAGAATAAAAATTGTGATATTTATGCCTGAAAATAGTAATTGTCCTTTTTCACCATTGTATACTCTATTGAAAAAACTCTTGTTAGTTAACATTCAAAATTCAGAAAAAATTTCGCAAAACTGAACTGTTATTTTATTAAGAATAGTAACGTGAAAACAGATTGAGCCGGGATGATGGCAGGTGATTCTAATAAGCCATACATTGTCTTGTTATGCTCTATAAGTAAGGTCATTGAGTATTTTTCATGACAAATATTGGGGAAAACATTTGTCAATAAAGCCGTAGATTCTCCTTTCTATAATTCAATAAATTAAGTTAACAATGCTGATTACCGTACAGTTCAAAAAACGGTTACAAGCTATTTCGCTTCGTTTCAGAATAGCAACGTGAAAATAGGATTGAAATTGAATTGGTAATTTTGATACGGCCCACGTATATAAGTAGGTATTGGGTATCTTCCTACAATCAAGAGATTACGAAGAATAATATTTTTCACGTGGGTAGCTATAGTACTTAAAATTATGATAGTGACTGTTTTAATGTGATAACATTTTTATTTTATCCAAATTGAGCGATAAATGAAAGATAAGTTCTTATCTGTAATCTGTTTCTTGTATGGATGATAAGAAGCTCCAGTAATTGGATTAACCTTCCAAAAATCATCTGAATATGTTTACGGCAAAGTCACGAAAGAACTTGAATCTACCACTTTCGGGATTGAGTTTGGTAGTTCTTCAAAGGATCGCTCTGGGATTATTTTTATAGTTCAGCGCATATATTTTGAAACCGACCTGTTATAGCAATGAAGTATGTAGTACAGTGAAACTTGGATAATTCGAACCTCAAGGGTAAAGAAGTTTTTAATAAATTAAAATAAATTAAATTTTAACAAACTACAGTACGAAGTAAAGTACCTACGTACAGTAACATTGAATACTGTATTGGCCAACAGAATATCGAACAATAAATATAAAGACCTGGAATGGTACTGTATTTAACTGCAACCATAAAAAACAATTTATTTTTTTTCAAAAAAGGATGATATTTTGGCCTGTTTCCTTGAATTAAGTCTCTCGGCCATTATAAAATATTCCAACGCTTTCAAAGAGTTGAAGTATGAATCACTTACATTAATTCGGCTTTCAAAAAAACGTCAAAGTTCTTTTAGGTACGTGATTCATGGCGTCAGCTGCACTCGGCACTTCTTCTGCAGATGATCCAGCGATCTTGTCTCGCGGGCGGGAGGGGAAGGGGAGTTATCAGACTGCACGATGACACTGACTTGCATGCATTTGTTCTAACACAAACGTTTTGCCGAATATCATTACTAAAACGTATTTTCCGATAAATTTACAATTATTTTGAGTCGCAGCTTAAAATATTGTCTTAATTAGCACGCCGAAAATTCGAATTACCCACGATTTTTTAGCATTGTTTAAATAAAAAATGCTAGGGACCAAGAGAAATATTCGAATTAAAGAAGTTCTAACTATCCAGGTTCCACTGTATTAGCTACCTAGCCGTAGGTAACACGGGTGGCATTGCGTTTAGACAAAATGTGTTGTCGAAGAGATGATGTTGGGTGCAGGGCAGTTCGACAAACGATCGGAGGGCAAAAGTGCATCTGTTTGACACGCACTGTGAGTTCAAAAGGCGTATCACTTCGATCAACAGAGATTGTATTTTTACTCCTTTTCTGTGATGTTTATTGTCTTTCTATGATTCGGGTTGATTGGCACTGCTCCACACTTCAAGGATTATTTCAGTATCCGCCAAGGTTTTGCACTGATTACCTATTCCTATAAAAACTTCGTATCCCCGAGTCGGCAGTGTGTTTTCGTGCGGTGGATTTGCAAATTGATATTAAGTACCGGAGTAGGAGGGGTGGGGAGGCCATTGTCGTGGGTGGTTTCAAACTGACAAAAACTCGAGTTATGTCCGACGGTTCCTTGACTTTGCGTTGTTCGAATCGTCAATGTAGGGTTTTAATAAATACGGACGAGCATGGGTCGCGAATACTGTCGGTAAAGAGTGAACATAATCACGATCCTTTTTCAGGTGACACAATAGAGAGGGAAAAAATAAGTGCTAAATTAATTTGATAGTGAGTACTAACTTCCAATTATACTACGTATAAAAATTTAATAATTATTCAAATCCGACCCGTAATAATTAAAGACCACTTTGATGCAATTACTTTTTGTTCGTGTTGTTGTTGGCCTGCAAACGACCAAAACCTGTATAGTTTTGTCGCTCCTTTTTGGCCCGTCCTCTCGGGTTTTTTTGTCGAACTGATGTCCACTGTTTTTGTCGAAAAGATTTGATATTTTTGTCAAACGGATGCGCAGTTCCAAAGCCATTTGTCGAAGTGACTTACGCTCGGTATTACGTACCTACATCTTCCAGAAGTGAGAACGAGCTTAATTTCGGGAGAATCTTGAAGTTTCATCCAGATGATACCTATATCTTATCAATTCACGAATTCCAAGCGTTTTCAGCCCACTAAAGAATGAAAACTGTCCCCTGCTTGTGTTTGGGACTGAAAAGAGTACTTAGATCGTACAGTACTCACGATCATACAAGTACGATTATAAATTCTGGTGATCACCGATTATATAATAAATTCGATTGCACGTTCCTAGGATGTAAAAAGGAAAAAAGAGTACCTAGCTGTTTCATTCGGGATTCGGAACAGTGTTGTGAACATAAGAATCGGGATTAGGTTGGTAATTTTGAATAAGCCGAATCAATACAGTATCTAGCATCCAAAAGGTGATAATTTAGATGTAATACATATAATAATATACATAATTCCATAGCCATATAAAGTTATAATATTTAATGTATAATATATAACAATATACATAATTCCATAGCCATATAAAGTTATAATGTTTAATGCATCTAAAAGAAGCGTTCCTCCAAAGCAACCAACAGATGTTAAGTTCTTTCTACATTATAATGCAATTTATCTCATATACTTACCACAGTGATAGGTAGTACCGCTCACCTATCAAAAAGTGTGATAGGTTATATCCCAACTATATGAGTGATATGCGAAAAATCCTACCGAGTTTCATGGTCTTGTCTGTTTCTCACTAAACATTGACTTAATTATGAAGACCACTGCTGCGTACCACCTTAAGACAAGCTCCAAGCTTCATTTTTTAGCCACCATTTATGTTTTCGCTACTACAAAGTAATTTATTGGTATTACAGTGAAGCAATTTTAGTTATAAAAAAAGTCTGCCAAGTTGAGTGGGCTGTGAGCAAAAGGTGGTCTGATAGCTTCCTCACTCATTCTAACGTTGACTTATAGAATTATTTGAAAAACAAAGTAGGTACCGACGAGTCGAAATTATTGAATTCTAAATATAACAGTAATATATGTCTAGACATGCTAATAAACGAAAAATAGCTTGGTATATATTTATTTATTTAATGATTTAAACCGCATCTCATAAATAGGGCTTTAGTTCATGTTTGCGCATGCTCATACAGTACCATAAATTCAACGTCATTTACCATCTGATCATGGTGATGGAATGGATAGGTTCTACCTACACAATCGTTGAAATTCTTTGAAATTTTGGACCAATCAGAATCAGTCCATTAGGTCTCAGTGTGTCAACCAGAATTAGTTTTGCGCATGAGCAATAGTCAATAATAATCAATCAATCAATCACGACTAAATACATAGAGTATCGTCCTAAGCATGTAGTACAAAGTCGCCGAAGTTTGAACGAAATCGGACTCATATATACCTACTTGATAAAAAATAGAAGTTATAAGAAATTCATGTTTTCACATGCGCACCGGCTACTATTATTCTGATCGCAAGAAAAGTTGAAGGGGACCGTCAAAGAGCTAACCTACACAATCCCAGAAATTGCCAATAAAATCGGTCCATTGTTCTCGGAATTTTGCTTGTGCCAATAATTATTACTCAGCAAATCGCGATATAATTCATAGATCATCTTCCTCTAATATATAGCCAACAACCCCTCAAGTTTGAAATAAAACTGATAGTATAATGATAAGAAAACAACGTTATAAGAAATTCACGTTTTCGCATCCGCGAAAATTGATGCGCCGGCAATGAAAGTTTTAAGGGACCGTCCAGGAGCTGACCCGCAGAATATCTTGAGGATTTCAACAAAATTGGATAAAATTAGTATAGTAGGTATTTGTATTGAGTGTCACAAGGTTTTTATCACAGAAACGGGACCAAAATAGATCAGCGAGCATTTAAACTCAAAAACGCTGCGTTACGAGTATTTCATAATGGTTCCTTATTTCTGTATTGGACAGCCATTCAACTCAGATCACTGGTCTATAGAAAATTACTTATCAAACTGAGTCTGTGGTGCACAATCGCGATATAACTGGACGGTGTCAGATACCGATTGAAAATGAAACAAGGAACTAAAAAATAAATTAATATATGTAAAATACGTAATACCATAAATGGTATTATATACCCTTTTTCGGCCTTTTTCACTTGTAGGTTTTATAAATTAATAATGATTTGACAGTTGAGATGGGTGGTAAAGAAAAATTGTATAGCAACAAACACCTTTGGCTTGTGGTGTTATCATCTTACAACTACCTATCTTAACTAACAATAATATCTATTCACAATGTTACGACTATTTACGCTCCATTCAAACTGTATTTACAAATACATTCATACACAAACTTTACAGGAAATTAGCTCAAGTCCTTCCACATGTTGGTTTATTGCGGGTGTTTACATCACGGATTTTTTCGTGGAAGTTTTAGGTTTATTTCGTTATGTAACTATTTAACATATTCATTTCAAATTGTTAATGAAGTGAATGAATACTTATGCGACGGGAAGAATGGGTTGCGAGTCGAATAGGTACATTTGTTCTGAGTTATTTGAAGGGGGGGTAATATTATTATAGATGAGCGAATGAAGGATTTTTAATATGTCAACCTTTAAATCGCACCCTTCAGATTTGATCGAAAGTGATGCCAATCTTGCTGTCACGTCCCTGGCCAATGTACGATTTTTGAGCCCATTTTCATAGTTTTGTCCAGTAGTTCGGAGAAAAACTTCGGACATAAGTCGGACGGATTTTTTTCTTCGATTTTTGGAATCTGCCTATTTTGACACGTTAGCCAACAAATTTGTGTGTGTATGTGTGTGTGTGTGGGGGGGTTACACGTGTTTTTTTGGTCGGTTACAAATGTTCAATATTGGAAATATATATAACTAATTATGTATAATATATAACTACATATACATTTAATAAGTTTTGGAAATCCAACAAGATGGGATAATTACAATATAACGTACCAACCTATATGGAAGATCGAATCATTTCTAACAAATATACAGGGTGTCCCACGGAAGGGTAACACCCCCCTCCACTCCCCATGAATACAGTTAAAAAAATTGGGACCAACACCATTCTCCATAATTTTCTACATAGATCTCAGGAAAAATACCTACTTTAGCGCGCGCCACTTGCGACAGAAGTGGCGAAAATCACATAAACTTGGTTTTTTCAAATGGGAACCCCATTTTTTATCGCAGATTTGAATTTTACGTACAATTTTATTAAAAAATATCCCATCACTCGAATGTTTAGTGCTCGTATACGGGCACGATTCCGCTCTAAAACGTGCAAAAATTGTGAAATACTGAGTTTTTGAAGATATTCAATTGCCACATGTAGTACATGATTTTGGGGTATTTTTTCTTACTGAACCTCATAATGATGTTCATTTACTGGTATTTGCAACACCAACTTGGGAAAACACCGAAAAATAGACCAGGTTTGCCTTTATCTTCCTCATTTCCACATAGTACAAAGCGTACTAAAATGTAGATTTTTCGGTGTTTTCTCAATTCGGTGTTGCAGTATCAATAAATGAACAGCATCACGAGGTTCAGCACGAAAAAAATACCACAAAATCTTGTAATACAAGTGGCAACTGAATATCTTCAAAAACTCAGAACCTCTCTCACAATTTTCCCTCTTTTAGAGCGGAATCGCGCACTTTTGGAGCGGAATTGTGCTCGTTTGCTCGCATTAAAAAATCTAGTGATGGGTCATTTCTTAACGAAATCTCACGTAGGATTCGAATCAGCAATAACAAAAAAACAGGGGTTCTCATTTGAAAAAACAAAGTTCATGTCATTTGCGCCACTTCTGGAGCGAAAGTATTTTTCCTAAAATCTGCGTTATAAATTATGAAGAATGCCATTGCGTTGGTCCCAATCGTTACGCTGAATTAGCTTGTTGAATTGTTTGAAGTTAGCTTGAGTTCGGTGCGTTCGTCGTTGACAATTTTTCGGCATCTATTAAAACACGGAGGGATACTTCAAATGTGTTCTTGTTAGTGTCCTTGATTCATGCAATCCATTTGTCAAGATTTCTTCACCGTTATGATTTGAGTATCAGTAACTCTCAGCACGAGCGTTCAATCTAATGTTTTACTCAAGCGCTAATTCGAGTAATGATGCATAGGTAATTCGAATACAGCTGTAAACATCCAACACAGATAATATTCCGATGATAAATACTGATCTTGAAAACAGCGAATTAATCTATTGACATTAGTCGTGGGTTCCTAATGGATTGTCAAAGCTAATAAGGTTGTACACTCCAACCCTCAACCGGGTGACCGATAAGGATCAATATTTACCTTCGAAGCGACGAAGGGAACCAAAAATAAGGTTCCTCAACGAATATTTCGTACTATTTCGTATGCACTTTCTCTTCTGAGGTCAAAAGCGGAGTTAGGAATGGGGGGATTAGCCGTTTCAGCAGTCGTTCACCCGTCGCCGTCTGGAGGCGTCTTCAGGTGAAAGCACGAAGAGGAATGCCACAGCCCTTGTGAGGATTTGTAACAGGTCTCCGTCCCTAAACCTTCGTATGCCTTTGATAAGCCTCGAGCGAGGGTTTGACCGATATTTCAGCCACAAAAACTATTTCCACAAGTCATCTTTTGGTGAGACAGGTCACTCGAGTTTTGATTCTGGTAGATTCAAATATGACAAGTTCATTTTCCAACTCCTACCGTCCATCTTCTTGTAGAATAATCTAGAACAGCATAAAAGTCTTTTTGGTATTCATATGTCCAAGGATTTGAGCCATTCCAAATGCATTTCCGTCCAACAGAAAAAATGTCACGTTTTTCTTCACGCTAGTACAACCGATCATTGATACGGAGAAAATACCTAACTCCCTGATTCAACATCCCACAAAAATTGTTCAATACTCGTTGGAAAGCTGTAACTTTATTACTCATGACTCCAAATTTCGTCGGGGAAATTTATCCCTCCTTCAATCTCACTGATCCACTACTCTGCTGGATTTTCTTCCTAGTTCAATTGTTGATTTTTCTCGGAAATTACAGGCTTCATAATGAAAAGCTGATTGAGCTGAATCCTCTCTGGATCATCCTAGGAAGTTCAAATTAGAAAGGCATCCTCTTTCAGACATCGAGATACAAATGAAATTTACAGAGTTCATTGTTATTAGCTGATTGAGCTAGGCTCCCCCCTGTACAACCTAGGAAGTTGAAATTTGATCGGTAGCCTCTCTGAGACATCACGAATCAAATGGAATTACGGGCTGCAACCTGATAACCTCGTAGAGCTAAATTCTCTCCTGATCGACCTATGACGTTGAAATTTGAGAGTCTCTGAGACACCAAGAGACGATTGAAATTACAAGCTTCATCCTAATCAGCTTATTGAGCTAAATCCTCTCTAGATCACCTTTAGAACTTCAAATTGGATAAGGAGTCGCTTTGAGACATAAATAGACAATCACCATCTACAGAGTACATTGCGATCAGCTGATTGAGCAGCGTTCCTTCCTGTACACCCTAGGAAGTTGAAATTTGATCGTTATCCTCTCTGAGACAAAATGAATCGAATAGAATTACGGGCTTCAACCTGATTGAGCTGAATTCTCTTCAGTTCACCCAATGACGTTGAAATATGAAAGGGATCTTCTCCGAGACATCAAGAGACGAGAGAAATTGCGGACTTCAAACTGATCCCCTCATTGGGCTAAATTCTCTCCTGTTCGCTCTCGGTCGTTGAAATTTTGAAGGAAGCCTCTCTGAGACATCAAGAGACGTATAGAATTAAGAGCTTCTACTTCTTCAGATGATTGGGCTCAATTCTCGCCTCGTCCTTTTGGGACGTTAAATTTTAAAGGGAACCTCTCTGAGAGCTCAAGAGAAAAATTGAATTACAGGCGTCATCAGCTGATTGATCTGAAGTTCTTCTTGTCAAGATTGGGTGCAAAATGACCACCAAATGAATCGAAAGGGCTCTAGATATATTGTTAACCTCAATTAATTTCGGAACTCAAGACATCACAAGGCCTGTTTTCATCCACTGATTTCGCCTCTCGTATGGCACCTTTCTGGAAAGCTTAGATAGAGCTCCTTCAGTATAAAATCAAATAACCAGTTTCTTCTCAAAGCATGCTATAGTAGTGAACTCGTAGACACGCGCGACAATGACGGTGGATCATTAAAATGTACTTATGAGTAAGTTGATAATGAGTTGACATTGAACCAGTTCAGTGATTGATTGTTGAAGATGTTTGACCATGGCAATGATTAGCAATGCCTACTATATAACTCGTAATTCAGTCACAAGCAACAACAAATGACCCTTCTTCTACTTAGGCTAAGGCGTATAGTGAACTATCAAAGGTCGCCAACGCTGACAAGACGTCATCCTCCAGTTCAGATACAAATAGTTTCCAACTGAATAATGTCCTTGCATGAAAATTACGAGTAAAGAGAAACGCTTTTTCATTTTATCCCTCAATAGAATAAAACCACCATAGAGAATCACCATGACGTGTGTAATGTCTGAACATTATGGTAGGCATCTGGGTCTCTCAATAGTTATGTTGCAACGTCTAGCAAAACATATTCTGCAAATTGGCACTGGATATAATTATGTGTGGGGCCTTGGAAAACCGAGAGTCCGAGGCTAATTAGATCGATTTTGAAGAAACAGCAGGAATTTTGCCGGTTAGCTCTTAATTAGTTCTGCATACCTTAGGTTCTGAATCCCGTTGCGTTGATGGTTCACGGTGGATAGCTCTGAATTTAAAGCCACAAAGGAGTAATCATCTCGGAAGATTCTGAGAAGCAAAAACGACTCAGCTAAGGAGATTCGCGCTATAATACTGCTGAAAATTGAGCATACTGTGCCCTAAAATAATTTTTGAATTCAAAAATCTTATTCCAGGATCACACAATTTGAATATGAGTCCAATATAAAACCCATTGTGACAAATGGAGCTGAACGCTGGGTGCTCACAGCTAGAGATATTGGGCTACCTGCTGTCGGTGTGGGGAAAGGAAAAAGGATTTTCGGACCACTAAGCAAGAGAGACGCGTGGCGAATAAGAAAGAATCCTGAGTAGTGGCGCTTTACAGAAAACTGGAGTGTGCATGGCTGCGATACGTGGTATATGTCTTAAAATCTGATTTGGAAAGCTCCATGAGGAAGAGTGTTGTAGGCTATCCCGGAAAACACTTGCTAAGGTAAAAACCGAAAAAAAAACTTGGATGTAGGACTTTAACATTACCTACACGAGCGAGATATCAGGCTGAGGAAGAGGAAGACGATAAAAAAAACCACAAATAATATTACTAATATTATCTCTATAGCACCAAGTAATTAACACTTATTAGTAAAATGTCGTTGACAATGGATAATCATTTACTAGAATGAGAGTGTGATACATAACACATCTCTATACTATTTTAAACTGTTTAGTAACGTTTGACGCATAAAAATCATGGGAGCAAAACACAGCACTCACTGTACGAACTTTTCATGAGAACACCACTGCCATAGATATCTAAGTTTTCGTCTTTTCAGACGCCTGAGTAGATCACCAGCATCCTGTAACAACAAATTCTTCATTGATATTACGTGAAAGCCTCTGTTGATGGGCTGATGATGGGGTATAAATGATGTCGTTATTGGATAAGTGCCTACTGGTACGCACGACCGCAGTATTAATAATTCTGTTTTGCATTGAATAATTTTGAGTTGTACTATGCTCTTCAACTAATTCTATGCGTCCTTATTACAACAGTTGAGAATGCAACGTTGCCCAACCACCTTGGCAGACATTTTTTGGTTGGAGATGTTGTTTTGATCATCTTGGGCGAAAATTAACTCTCAGTCCAGTCAAATGAGAAAATTCTAGGTTAATATGGAGCACTTCTAATTGAATTTATCAGAAATAAATCCTAAAAATTTCGGCTTATATATTAATATTGATGGGCGTTACTTCTATTCAAATACTCACAGCTTCAACTAAACTACTTTATTACGATAACTTCCTACCTTTCACTGATTGACCAAAATTTGATACCTATAAGTTTATTAACTGTCTCCTTTCTTCTTTTGGCAAAACTCGAAGCAAGTTTTTGTTTCAATCAGGACACGTAACTAAAATAAAGTTCGCAGTTCAGATTGAAGTTATTCATTCTGCAGACACAAACGTGGTCTTATTTCCTAGAAGTTTCGGCCTAGACAACGTTTCAGCTACCTCTGATTTTATGAAATATTTTTAACACGGAGACAAACATTGTAGATTTATCATGCTATTAAGATAACGTTCGTGACAACATAGTAATTTTCTGGTGGTATAGTTGTTACCCCTTCTCCCGATCATACAAGACATCAGTCTTTGTTGACGTTATCTCCGAAATTTCCATCCAATTCTGCCTATGTATTTGCTGTCACATGCGTGGCCACGTAGAACGGAGTAGAAAGACGTCCAACAGGAGATCACATGCGATTCGCTTCAAGGACTCGACTTGTTGTCTAAATCTTTGGCCCTCTCTCCCGTTTTTCTTGTCCGGCTACAATCTTTCCATCTCAGCGTTCATCTATTTCCGAACGGAAAGAAACAAAATAAACCAAAAACGCCCGCGTTCACCGGTTTCCATCGATGGCTGCGGTATTTTTCAGAAAATCCGGAAAAGGAAGTGAACGTTGTAGAAAAAGGTGAAAGCACCATTAGATTGCAAGACTTTCAATCGGAGATAAACGATCGGACGATTCAGCGTTGTTAGAAACTAGATGATACCGAACGGTGGTGGGGGAAAAAATAAAACCTGAAAAAAAAAAAAAACTGCTCTGCTTCTGACAATATCGTTTGAATTGATGTCTAGAAGAAGGGCGTATGTTAAAAAAATGACGAACGAGAAGGAAGCGGTTTGGTATCGTTTATTACCGATAGATTGTAGTAAAATGCAATCAAAGAGAAGAGTCTATGTGCTAGATACAGATGATACATTAAAGGGCGTATGTCATCAACCAACTGAAAAAAATCTGAAAAACTGAGTTTAGAAAGTTTTTTCGTCCTCCTAAAAAGTTCCGAAAAATAACATGCGTCTTTCTTCTAGACCATTCGTTTTTATGAAACAGTGAGAAAAGGACACTGGATTCCGCAACCTTGGACTTATCGAAATCGGAAGCAGTAAATTTTAACAATATACTTATACACTAAAAACTACGAATTGAATTCAATAGCCTAAAACCAAACAAAAACTCCAAATACATATGAAGTTCTTCTGAAACATGTCAAATTGGTTTTAATAAAGCTATTAGAAGGTACCATGTGACTCTTTTATTAATTATAATGTGTATCGTCCATGATTAAAACATTTTCTACTACTACAATATATACATATATATATATATATATATATATATATATATATATATAGTTTTGATGAAAAATGAAAACACTCGCGTGTAATATTATTTTGAGGAGTTACAGAAGGTTGGAAAAAGATAGGAAACACTTAAATAAACTTACAAAATTGAGAGAATATTTCGCTGTGTCAGCGTCGTCAGCTCTAGTGAAGAAGTAGTCCCTATATATATATATAGGTATATATATATATATATATATATATATATATATATATATAAATGTGTATCTTCATAATAATGACCAAGTATATTGTTGAAGGAATTACTCAGCTTGATAAGAATGTCGCAGTTCATTACACTAAATTTTATATTATTCGTATTTACCTAGTTGCCTTTCTATATACATAGAGGCCTTAACATTTACTCGGTCATTTACAATGGTTTATCATTAGTATTATAATTATTATCGTTAGTTGTTTCCGATGATCGACGAATGAAGACGTATATTATTATTATTATTATTAGTATTATTAATTTTATTATACTATTTTATTTTTATTTTTTATCTAATTTTCGTAGAAAATGAAGCATTGCAATGGCTCCAAAAATTTAAAAATCGAAATTTTGGAAAAACATTTTTATTAAATTCGTTTTGAGACACTGAGACGAATTCCAGAGTTTAACGCTCTTTCATAGGTATACATGTATTTATATATATATTGCGTTACCAAATTTGTTTTCCAAATATTCTGATGATTTCCGCTTAGAGTCGTTTCTAAAATAGAACTTCGTCGTTTTTCATCCCACAAAATTCGTTGACCATTCGTTCGAAAGCTCTCGATTTATCCAACCATATTATGTTAACTACTGCGAAGTGCGTGGCCAACAAGCTGAGTTATGAGCATGGTTATATGAATAATTGTTTACACACAGGTGATCATTCTCAATTATTGATATTGTGAACATGATTGCAACCGCTTGTTAATTCTGATGATTTCATTGAGCTGGTGTTTCGATTATGTGATACATAGCAGATGATCCGAATATTGCGAGAACGGTTTGATTTGTGAAGCGGAGGTTAAATCATTTTAATTGGTAATTTCTATACTTTACACTATAGGAAGCTGTAATTTCGTATGTAGCCTCTTTAGGACATTTACTTGACCATGCCTAGGGTCCGGATCAGATGAGTGGCTCTTAAAGCTAATTTCTATGCTTTACACTCTAGGAAGCTGTAATTTCGTATGTAGCCTCTTTAGGACATTTACTTGACGATGCCCGGGGTCCGGATCAGATGAGTGGCTCTTAAAGCTAATTTCTATACTTTATACTCTAGGAAGCTGTAATTTCGTATGTAGCCTCTTTGAGACATTTACTTGACGATTCCCAGGGTCCGGATCAGCTGAGTGGCTCTCAGAGCTAATTTCTATGCTTTACACTCTAGGAAGCTGTAATTTCGTATGTAGCCTCTTTAGGACATTTACTTGACGATGCCCGGGGTCCGGATCAGCTGAGTGGCTCTTAAAGCTAATTTCTATGCTTTACAATCTAGGAAGCTGTAATTTCGTATGTAGCCTCTTTAGGACATTTACTTGACGATGCCCGGGGTCCGGATCAGCTGAGTGGCTCTTAGAGCTTGCATACGAGTCTGCAACTAAAGACATAAAATGTCAGAATGTGTTGCAGACTCGTATGCAAGCGTTTCTTTACACACTAAATAAGCAGCAACTTTGTGGAAGCAAAAAGATGAGACCGACAACTCAAACGGATCCAGCCATTTAGTGATTTTTTGAGCACATTTTTTGAAATTCGACCAATTTAATGTGCTCAAAAAGTGTTGTCTAACGAACTCATCCTTTCTTTTGAAATGCTTGATTTTTTGGAGAAAAAACGAAGTTTTTATCTCATTCTTATTAACAATGAAAAGCCTCTATTTGGCTTTAGTTAAAAGTAAGGAGAATTTTCTCATATTTTTAGGTCGAAACTAAATGTCACTGTTCTTCAACTTCACTTCAATACTGGACTGTATTGTAGAGCTCCGGACGGCACTCATCCAGCGTTCATATCCCCGCAGTGGCGATATGACGTCGAACAGAAGCCGCTAGGAGGCGATACGTCCAAATGGGCCCTGTCACCCGGTATCCTAATCGTAATCAGTTTTGAGATTCGAGTGACAGGTTTGTCCCAGCTGATGAGTCACCTTGTCCTCCAAAAGACCGTCGTTTCTTCGGGCGGCTATAAGGCGAGTGACGGATTTAGATTCTTACTCAGGGAAAAACTCGGTTGTACGCCCTAGAAATTACCAAACAACCATAATTTGGGTTTTCTGCGAGTTACGCAATACTAAATTAAGTCATTCGAACCCTGTCACCGCGAATTCATGAAGGAAAAAATTAAGGTAACTTCAAAAACCTCAAGATTCCCATTTCTCACAATCCGCCATGTGGTAGGTACCGTTTCATTAGGTATCATGATTTACTACGTTGATAATTTTTAAGGAATTTGGAGAAGAAAAACGATAATTTAAAAAAACTATATAAATCAGAAACTCGTAAACGAGTTCTGCTTCACAAGCAGACAACACGTTACATGGATATGTCTTTATTTTTAAATTAATTTATTGGTTTTATACAATTTATACAATTTTTTCCTGGACACACCAAGATCTGAAGATGTCCTCAGTAAGAGGACGAAACGTTATCAAATAAAACAATAAATGAAATAATTTCATTTATTTTCCCTGGGCCACATCCCGACTAATTCCAACAAAACAACGGTTTACTTATAGAAATGTTGAAAATAACTGTGGTACTGTGGGTGTGGAGAGAAGCCACTACAATGAGTTGTTAACAGTCGACAGTTGTCAAGAGGATGAAAATGTTTCCTATGGAGTGGAGTAAATGATGCTATTGCTTTACGTTAAGAATATTGTAACCGGCTTATTAAAATTGTTTATAGTCCAATCAACTTAGTTTAGGAATGTAGCCAGGTACGTAAGGAGAGGGAAATTGGTAGCTTGAGATGTGAACATTTATCACATAAATCAGGCGCTTTCCAACGAGTGGCGAACGATTTCTGTGCGATGAAAACTGCGGAAGTTCCATTCCCCTAGCAACGGATTGGTTGTAAGTGAACATCATCAGAAATTTAGAACTTTTGCGTGACGAAAATTTTTGGTTGACCCCCCAGAGCAAAGACATATCCATGTAAAAAAAAAAAAAAAAAAAAAAAAAAAAAAAAAAAAAAAAAAAAAAAAAAAACGCGGCAGGCCGCTTGTACTTTCTCTTTTATGAGAGAAGAGCTACGTGCATTGGAAATGTCTCAGTAATTTAAATGTTTTTTATTGCCTTAAATAAAATAACAATTGGAAAACATAAAATAATTATTGACACACAATAACTGAATTTGCTCTAAGCCAGTCTCGACGATGACCAATTCTTCCACGAATATGAATTCACGGGTAGGTAATTTTCTGTTATAGTACGCGTCTACAATTACTATAACCAAGATTAACTTCTCAACCAAGTGACAACAAAACAAGCGGCATTGTTAACTATATCCATTTATAACATAAATATAAAACTACGACATGAATAGAAGAACAAGTACGAAAAAAATGCGTGATAAATCGAGAGCTTTCCAACGAGTGGAGAACGATTTTTGTCCTGTGAAAACTAAAGAAGTTTCATTTCCCCAGGAACGGCTTGGTTGTACGTGAAAATGAAAAGAAAACAACACCTAACTTGTTTATAGGTTGCGTGACGTTTTTCACATTAAAAATGTCTTAGTCGACGGGTCAACAGGAAATTTTGTTACGGAAATTTTGTTTCGCAAAGAAAAACGGACGGTAGAAGTACGGTTCTACAGTCAGATCATTATTAATGATTAATTTTACACATTATTAGTTGGTATTACACATGTTTACTTAGCAATATTAGTTCATAACTGAGCGTAGTAAATCAGCTTTCCTTGGCACTACAGAGGCTTAGGGATTATGAGATGCTGTGATAAAATGAGAGCATTCCAAAAAGTGGCTAACGATTTTCCTGCTATGAAAATTAAGGGAGTTACTCTTCCCTAGTAATGCATTGGTTGTACGTGAAAATCAATAGAAAACCTCAAGTTGACGTGACGCTCGTGACGTGACGAAAACAAATGGAAATGTCCTGTTAATCATTATTAAATGATAAAAACGTCACGCAACCTATAAATAAGCTAGGTGTTGTTTTATTTTGATTTTCACGTACAACCAAGCCGTCGCTGGTTTGATTTTCTTTGCGTAACAAAATTTCGGGTTGACTAAGAAATTTTCAATGTCAAAAAAACATGTTTCATGTTTTCGCACTTTCAGTGCAACAGGGCCATATCTCGAGATTTCAATGATTTTGGTCTAATTGGAATCGCCTCCGTTGGTTTTATAAGTAGACTCGACCCTACATTAAAATCCCATTTTATAAACTAATTAACAAAAGAAATGCCCCTGTCACATTGACCACTTTTAAGATATTTTAACTCCAACAAAGCCACGGCATGAAATATGGCCTTTGATGCATTGACTAACTTTCTAGTTTCCATTGAATGTGGCCTCAATACGGAATCATCTTCTCAAAAACTACTGCATTGGAAAATATAGTATTTCATTCAGATAATTGTGTTGGCCAGAACAAAATCAGACCAATGTTAAGCACCTATTTCTATGCAGATCAGTTATAATTGACCATACTCAAAATGAAGGAGCTTCTATGCATTCGACGATAGGAAGAGAAAAGAAGAGAATGCTTCGAAAATCAAAACAAGAAGATAGAGCTCTGAAAACATCCCAGTAGTTGTAACCACATCATTGGGTTACGATTTTGAGAATGGCAAAAATAAAACATAAACCGAATACTGCTGAAGTAGGTACTGGACTTGAAGGAATTGGACTCTAGCATTGGATTCAATTTAATTGTGAACGCTGAGAAACGAAAAGTTCTCTGGAAGGAATTGAAATTGAATGTTATTCAAGTTGCAAAGGGTGAATCTGTTTTCCGATATAATACTGACTCACTATCGAGTTGTGAATTCATGTACTATCGGTGGAGATAAAAAAAGGAGATAAATCTGATAAATCAATATTTTCTGATTTATCAGTCTTTTTTTTTTCACTTTTTTTCTCTTATCTTTCAATTCAGATGTGCTACAAATAGATTTCATTTTGATGACGGATTTTCCTGAAGAGGAGTGATTGAGGGAGAAATGAAATGTGCTCTTTCTGCTATTCTCAACCGATTTTGATGTTCCTTTTTTCGACTATTGCTTCCTAGTTTGCATGGCAGCAGAAGCTTTGTTTTCATTTTCAGAATGAAATAAAAATTTTGTGCTCCAAAATCAAACATTCCACACCCATTTTGCGTTTCATGGCCTACTGAAAAATTTTGGTTTCGTGCCCGTCTGCCCGTCCGTCTGTCTGTCCACATTTCCTAGCCACAACCATAACTTCGACAATTTCGATTGGATTTTGAAGAAATGTTCAGGAATAGTGTGGGTTAGTTTCATCATGACTGAATCAGCGGTACGCTATGCGCATGCGCAAGCGTTTTTCTTTCTACCCGTTGAACGACGGAAGATGAATGTCGGGTTTAAATATTTTTTGCCCCCGTGCTTCGTATTCCCCAAAACTAAGGAGGTTTTAATTATTGGTTGCCCAACACTCTATCGTCATGATCATGGTGAAAACCGTCCATTTCTGAAAATATAATGGTGACATACTATGAAGGACACAAGGAAGCTTCTGTGCCATATTGCAGTGTATTTTACAATGTTGCTCGAAGTATTTGGTCTCTCTGCTTAACCGTTTTCAGTACCTAAATTGAAATTTCTTAATGGTCGGTTGTAGAGAGGGGGGGGGGGAGGAGTATTGAAATATCACGATATTTCTAAAAGCAGTTCATTCTTTACTATGGTTGTGAGATTTGATGGGGGGGATTAACACTTTTGTTTTTAATCATCTTTTCCATGCTCTTTGGGCCTGAAAACTGAAAGAAAACTTTCTGTAAAACTCCGAGGAAAGTGGTTCACAGTCACTATGGGAGACTGGGCCGGGGGAAGGGTGGTCTGGATGCGTAGAGAACTACCGTTACGTCACGTTTCGCCGATAGAGCGCTCTGTATGTGTGTGTGTGTGTGTGTGTCTGTCTGTCTGTCTGTGTATCTGGTAGTGTGTCCGCAAATCCTTGAAACCAGCCTAAAGCTCACGATTTTCAACCGATTTTGATGAACATTTCAGGGATTGTGCAATGGTTAGGGTAAGATTAGATAGCCCCCTATCAATTTTTGTCCCAAAATAAATTCTCCATTCTGCGCATGCGCAAACTTAACTTCAGTCAATCTCGTTTCCCAGGTTGGCTCGAATTTTCAATTTAAGCCCATACGCCTGTTTTTCTCATGTTCAGTAGTTAACCTGGAAAATCACAACTGAAAGTTCTGCATCGTATTTCCAGGTTTAAAAACCTTACTTTATGTTTTTTGGGGTGCTGAATCCGAATATGAAATAGAATTTTAGTTGTGTAGCTTCGTTCAGGCGCAAATCTTGTTTAAAACCATTTAAAATCTGAAATCGCCAGAAATGATGTTTTTCAACACATTAAAAGTTATTTTTATCTGTAACGAAAAACTATAGGAAAAATCCAGTTGCAAATTTGAATTCTTCATTAAAATATCCTATAAAAGGGGTCTATAAAAAGTTTTAATAATAAAGAACTAACTTTCAAATAATCATTTAACCTTACCAACATATCTGACTTTGAATGTGACCTACATAATCTCATCTTTTGAATCTATGAAAAAGAATTCGATGAAATAAATATGTGTTCTCTATAAGATTTGTTAATGTAGAATTCAAATTTGCAACCTGGATTTTGCTATCGTTTTTCGTTTCAGAGAAAAATAACCCTTAATGTATTGAAAAACGTTGTTTTTGGCGATTTTTCCGATTTTTACTGAGTTCGGTTTCATATCCGGATTTAGCACCCCCAAAAAACATAAAGGGAGTTGGTTATACCTGGAAATAAGGTGCAAAACTTTTAGTTGTGATTTTTCAGATTACTGAACATGAGAAAAGCAGGTGAATGGGGGGCTGTAACTTTGAAATTCGAGCTAATCTGGAAAAACGGCTTCCATTTTCTGATTCAGCGATGTTGAAAACTTCCCCACTACACTCAGTCCACTGTTACTCGACATTACTTTTTTTTGTTCCCCAGTGTTATTCGTCCAATATTTCCAATACATTTTTAAACAGATGCAGTTGATATACCGACAAAAAGCGCTGAATATCCTCCTTTTCTCTACATTGAACTTCTGTACTGAGTTCCGCAATACATTGGATAACACTTCTAACTCGTATTTTCTGTTTTCGCCCAAGAATCCAGCGGAAACCGGAGAATGAGGCAAAGAAGGGGAAGGGGATGAATATCAACGAAGAAAAAAAAGGAAGCTTTTCAAGAACCGGAGCAGGTTTTATATGCAGGTAGATCTGTATGAATAAAACAAAAGACTCCGAGGCACAGCAAAACAGGAAAAGGCTCGGCGGGTACTGAAATCCACCATACACTTGCGGTGGAAAAAAGTGGAATGCCCCGTTCGAAGATTGATTTCCTCCCACTTCCTCGTGCGTACCTATATAGATCTGTAATTTATTCCAGAATAGAGGGAGTTGGGGGTGAGAGTCTTCTTTTTAGCCTAAGCTGAGGGTGATTGAGTGAAGACTTTCGCTTGTCATCCTGGAGACGCTGTGGGGTGAGGATGGCCACGCTCCAATAAACCCGGTATTTATGGAAGAATGTTCAAATGCTCTGATAAATAATGCATTTTCTCTACCCAAAGGAGGTGTCCTTCTTTCGATATCAGAGGGACGGCGGTGTTACTGTTTGGATTTTATGAACTCACGACATGTTGAAATGACATAATAGTCATGTATTGAAATGCACTAGAATAGAAAGGGGAGGCAATTCTTGATGATTTCAATGGGCATCGGTGAACCAAAAAAAACCGGTTGCCGGTTGTTGCTTAGGTGAAATCTGCAAGAAAACATCGCTGACCGTTCTTAGTTATACATACCAAATATTAGGCTGTATAGGTGATATTCTCAAGACTTCGATACTAGCGCATCTTTACATCGAGGCAAGACTAAAATCCTAACTGTCAAAGTCAGGGTTCTCCAACCTACGGCCCGCGAGCAGATTTTGACCGGCCCTCGGAAAAATTACAAACTGAAAAAAAGATTTTTTTATTTGAAAATATATTTTCCTTAAAACACTTTTACCGGTAACTACGAGTACAGTAATCGTCTCTATTTTTGTCCCTTCCGTTCTCGATAAGTGTTAAGTTATCTGTAAACCAGCAGCGATCAGCCATTCAACGATGGTCAGTGTTTTGCACGGACTGCACTGTGGTGGTTAAGGTGGTTAAGGACAGAAAGCTTACCCCGACTGTACCTATGGCAGGTAAAATAACTCATCATATTATGTTAAAAATGTAAGGGCATTTTAAATAATCATTGACATTTTTAGTGAAAGTAGGCCTAAGTAAAAATCATTAATAATTGTCTTACTTGGGTCTGGTACATTTTATTCACAACATTATTTTCAACTATCTTAAAATATCATGATTTGGGTTATCCAACAACAAAGACATATAAGGGAATATAGATACTTAGAAAACTAAGCCCAGAATATATCAATAATCACCACTGAGCACTCTTATTTAAAACAAAACTTTGTGAATGTATGGGGGGGGGGGGGGGGGGATATCAGTAAATTGTTGGCCCGCCTTGTCTCAAATATTTTATAGTGTGGCGCTTCAGTAGAAACGCTGCAAATTATTACACAAAGGTTTATTATTTATGTATTAGACAGCCCTTCTACGTAGATCTCTGGTCCATAATTATTAAACGCCGCTTATAGTATATTTAGTATCGGAACTCGGAGCTTCGGACCTCACAAATGGGTTCAATCCATTACAGCAGCGGAATCTCACAATTTTACGCTTTTTAATATAGGTAGTTGATAAACAAAACAATTTATTACCAAGTCATCTTTCCAACACATAAAAGTGTTACCTATACTGTATATTGATATCATCTAATTGGTCAAATTTCAAAAAATGTGCTTACAAAATCACTGAAAATGGCTAAGAATTGTTAAATTGATATTTTTTAGCATAAGATTGGTCAAATAAAGTTTATCAGCTATGAAATAGAACATTCAAAAATTTATGTACGAAATTATGCTAAAAACTTGAACTTCATTAAATTTTGTTTTAAAAAATCTATAAAGTTGCAAAAAATAGCCTAAAATCCAAAATCTCTTTTTGAATAGAAGAGTATCATTTAGAATACTTCATTTTCCATAAAATTAATAGCTAACATTTTCTTTTCACTCATAAATCTCCAATTTCTATACAACTTGAAATATACAAAAAAAAGACACTTTTTCACCTATTTTTGGTTCATAGCACCCATGAGAGTGGAGCGATCGAGCTGGCGAGAAGTTAGGACCAACTAGACCCCAAGTGGAGTCTATGTGCGAAAGAACAGATTTTTTAAGTCAATTCTAAGGCCTTTTATGGCCCGGACGGCGGACGGACATTTCAAATTTGGATTCTACGCACCTTGAAACGTAAAGTGACAAAGTTTGAGGGGGGGTTATAAAAATTTTTTGCTGTACCATCACATAGGCTTATTATTGGAATGATAAACCAAAAAGTCTTAGTTATCACACCTTGTTGTCATGGCGATGAGTAAACTATGCAAATCGGCGCCATTAGTAGCCACCACTTACATACCTATACTTACCTAGACATCTTACGGTTCAGTATTTATGTACCTAGTTCCTAGTTCAGTATTTTTTATCATGCCAGGCAATACATTTTGTGCGAATTATATTTAGCTGTATTCTGGCAATAACCTGAATCGTTATGAACGCAAGATTAGTTTGTGCGGTCGAGATCCCAATGAAATCTTAGTCGGGGAGTTGTCAATAAAGTGTAACAAGTTCCAGACATCAGCCGCGAAGATGTGGATTACCTATCTAGTTTTCAGAACTATTCTTTGAATCAATTAAGAAACTAACAATCTGAGTCCTGTGAAAGTTGTCATCTGAAAGGACGTGTCATGTGAGCTCTGCTAGACGGGAATATTACATAATGCATTAGGAAAGGTAAGTAGGTACCTAGAGGGAAGGTATGTCTACGTAGTTTTCTTATATTATTATTTGTTGTTCACGTTATTTATGTGAATTTATAAGTTCCCTAATTTAACCGTCCTTCTTAAGTAGTATCTTAATATATTTTCGTTTGTCTATACTTGCCCTCATTTATTGTCATCTTGTAGCTTTTAATTGTATGTGATGTGATTGTTACCATCGTGCCTTTATTCTGTTAAATTATCTATATTTTATCTTGTTATTGGGCAGTTTTTTTAAATAATTTGATTTTGTTGCATATTGTTGAATCTTTGTAATTTCTTGTAAATTGGCCATCGCCCGTGAAAATAAATAAATCAATGTACCTACCTATTTCCACAGACGAAAACCGCACAAATGCGCAAAACGCACGCTAACTTTTTTTTTTTTTTTTTTTTTTTTTTTTTTAAATAACGAGAACCCCTACTTTTTATCGCAGTTTCAAATTCTACGTCAAATTTTATGAGAAAAATCACCTCCCACACGATTATTTTGACCGCGTGCAACCCTTTCAACGCATGAATGAATTTGCGCGTAGTGGTGATTTTTGGGGAAATTGACTATGGCCGTAAAGCCCAAGTTCTGAACATGATTTAACACTAGTTTTTAGCGCTGAATCCAGTGGTGATATCCGTTTTCCGATTAGCCCTGATTCAAGTACAATTTTATCCAGGCAGGAGTTGTTGTTATTTATTGCGTATGTTGTTGTCACCTGTCGTTATAACGAGTCATTGTTAGTTGACAAATTTCGCCATTATGTTCTCTTGAAACCTACCTATAGGTACTATCAACAACCAAGATTAAACTTCAACATTGAGAGAGGGCTGCCCGAACGTCCATGATTTCTGCTTCGATAAGGAATCATCGTTACTTTCCCGATGCCACAACTCTCGAAATATGCGCCCATTTCCTAAATTTTGTTTCCGAGTCTACCTATAAGTAGCAAAAGTATTGTTCAACACTTCCGGAAGAAAAAAATTTTTGTTCTCCAAAATCAAAATTTCCACTCACATTTTACGTTCTATACCATTCCTAACAACTTTGATTCCGTGTCTGTCTGTCTGTCGTGTGTCCGCAAATCCTCCAAACAAACTTATTTTCTACAGTTTTCATCCAATTTGGATGAAATTTTCAGGACATGTACGGGCTAGGGTATTGACGGTTTCCTATCCGTTTCATCGTTCCTGACTCAATACTTCACTCTGCGCATGCGCAAACGTAAATTCTATCAAGCATAATTTTTTACGCCTTAGTCATCCGATTTCGCTCAAATTCGGATGATAGTTGGGAAATGACGACGATTTCACTTCCCATATCAATTTCTACATGATTGTAGGTATCAATAATAGCTACTGCGCATGCGCTAATGTGAATTCCTTGTAACAAACTTATTTTCCACAGTTTTCATCCGATTTGGATGACATTTCTAGGAAATGTACGGGCTAGAGTGTAGACTGTCCCTTATCAGTTTCCTCGTTGCCAAATCAATATTTCTCTTCGCATGCGCAAACGTAAATTCTACCAAGCATTATTTTTTTACGCCCTAGTCGTCCGATCTCACTCAAATTCGGATGATTATTGAATGATAATGATAGTCATCCCATATCAATTTCAACATTATTGTATCATTAATAGCTACTGCGCATGCGGTAATGTAAACTACTTGTATTGACCCTAATTTCCACAGTTTTCATCCGATTTTGATGAAATCGTCAGTGAATGCGCGGGTTAGGTTGTAGATGGTCCTCTACCTATTTCATTGTTCTCAACTCACCAGTTCATTCTGTGCATGCGCAAACGTAAATCACTTTGAGTATCATTTTTTCGTTTCTTTATTGACCAATTATGAAGTTTCACGCAACTTTTTGATTCACTCTTCTCCGCTATGGAATTTTCCAAGATCATTTAAAAATTTTCATTGATCTATGTGATTGATCTACGTAAACGAGAAAGCTATGTGACACACCTAGCTTGGAAGACGTTTTTTGTAGTAAATTCTAGAAGTTAGAGCAGTCTCTAGCGATGGGCCTTGCGACTTTACAAGAACAATGCCCTGAGACCGTTAATCAGCTTTCGAAGTGCAGAATAGGGAGCAACTCCTTACGCACCACTAGTTAAATTCGAATCTCAAGCACAGAATGCCTTAGTACCAAAAAACCATTTTCCCAAGTACTGCATATAACAATCAGTACCTACAATATGGACTAAATCTTTGGTGAATTTAATGAAAAAATGGTTTGTTTCCAAGAAATAAAGCGTTGTACAATGTTAGGTACATAAATTTCGACGGTTAGATCATAAACAGCAAAAAAATGTAAACTAGGGCATCACCCGTGAAAATGAATCAAATAAACAATAAACAACTATAACAGTTACTGGCTTACAAGTTAAGTTAGTTAACACCGATAGTTATTTCTGATACTGTTGATGACTTAACAGTCGAAATTAATTTAACATCGTATAACTCTTCGTTTCTTAGAAATATACATGGCTTTTCTATTAACTTCCGTTTTTTTAAACCTTTGTACCATCAACAATCCCTGCATCTTCAAAATACTTGTATTCCACGGGACGAAGAGTTTTCTGATACTATATTTTAGTCTCCGTCTATAAATCTGTCAATTATGTACTGAACATATAACTTGTTGGACATAACTATGCTTTTTATTAGCGAAATTCTGACAAATACCTATTGTATTTGATATAACAATGTGGACCACGAATAAACTGGTAGTTAACGGTACGTAATGATAAAACGCGAACGGTCTCGAAAGGATGTGCCAGACCTAATTTTGTGATGACAGATAGCCATCCAGACGGAGAACCAGGTGGTAATGGTTTATCTACAATTCAATCTGCTCTGAAAATATTTTTCAGGCCGTTGTAGACTTGGAACTGAAGGTATCTACCGCAACTAGCTTACAAGTTTGGCGTCAATTAAGATATTCGAGCTCAACAATTTCCAATTGCTTATTGCGTTTCTAGCTTGAAACTCGACTTTATACCATCCTGTAGTAATGAAAATGGGAATCCTTATTCGAAATTTCCCTAGCCATTGAAATTTACCAAATAAAACGACTAATCCAGTTCAGAGTCAGAACTGAGAACTACCGTAAGCGAACTGTTCTGAGTGAAAACTTTTCATACTGAGGCCATATGAAGGGTATCAGACGATAAGGAGTTGAGTTGGAGAGATATGTACATCGACACAATTAACCTCCTTCCACAGTACGATGATGGATTTGTGCTGAAAATAGGCACATTGAGGGCTTGGGCACCAAATCTGAATATGACATAAAAATGTGAAGTTCCGATCAATCAGAAAACCATTTAATTTTCATCACCAGAAGATGGTATGCATTTCTCTTCTGTACAAATCAATACTTTGCTATTAGCAAATTGGCGTAGAAAATGATGCTATTACAATAGATCTCAAAATTTTAAAGCCAACATTTTTGGAAATTTTCTTCAATTAATTCCATCGAAGGCATTCTGAACCGAATCCTTAAACTTAACGCTTTTTCATACGTGTAAGAAATCAGATTCATATATACATATTAGTGTGTGAGTTTGTGTGTCATTCCAGCCGATAAATTCCATTCCGTTCTCGCTCCAAAACATCTAGCTTCTGAAATGGAAAGATGAGTTCATAGGTCAGCACTTTTTGAACACAATAAATTGCCCATGTTTGAAAGAATGTGCTACAAAATCACTATGAAGGGCTAAAACCTGTTAAATTTCTACTTTTTAACAGAATTAGAATCAAAAGAAGAACTAAGATCAACGATGAACTAGAACATCTATCACAAACAACGAACATTTAAAAACGTTCGCTCAAAATTGAGCTGAAAATTCTACGTAAAAATTGCTAAAAACGATAAAACCTGCAAAAATCCATGTTTTATTATTTTCAGAATATTATTTAGAACGATTTGCTGTTCTTTTTTGCCATAAAATTTATATTCACTCAGTGGTAAAAGCAGTGTAAGGTAGGTACTTAATATAATAAGATAATTTACGAAAATTCGCTCATTCGATCATGCTACATGAAACGAACTTTTTTTGTAATTCAGCTCGCCCATATACAAAACTAGGCGGTTACCCATGCGTCGAACGGACCCATCACATTTACCGGGTAATTTTTTCCAAATGTACTTACCTTGTCATTTTCACCCAGCAGTCCCCAAGAGGATTCAATTCATCGTACCAGTTAGTTTCAAGTTGTACGTAATTAAATTTTCAACTGAACGTCCCCTCTCAACTAAACAACTCAATATAACCTTAGTTACATTAAAACTATTCCCGACCGACAAGGCGTTTAATAAGGCGTTTTTCATACCAATTTTCGAAGAACTATCTTAAGGAATAAAAACAGCTCGGCTCAACCCACCAAAGTCGTTTTGAATTCGTTGAATTTTTTATCGAAAGTTCTTTACACATGAACCCACGCCATCCTCATTTGACGTGTAAAGCTCGACGCATATAAGATTTTTCCTTAATTACAAAGTTGTATATTAGGGCGACGTCGCACAGAGGTCCGATTAATGTGTTTCAATAGGAAAAAAGTCAAAATAAAAGTTTTTGAAAAAAAAAAAAAAAAAAGTCTTAAGCATCCAGGGTGGTAGGTAGGAAGGCCTCAAATCGACGATATTAATTTACTTGGAATAACCCTCTCTCGGTAACTCAGTGCCCACACTTGAAAGCACCAAATAGAAAACTAACGTGCGGAATCACGAAGGATAGTATTCCTCTGAAATATAATATTTCATTTTTCCCCTTCTTCTGATCATCTTGGCAAGAACTGAGATGTTTCTCCCGAAGGATATAACGAATCGAGTTAAAATATTAATTTTTATTTTCTATCTCTTATTATCAGAAAATGGATATTGAAAACCAGTGGCATAAAGTAGTCAGTTTAAAAAATTATGAGTACCGGTTTGTAAAGTCTCGAAACTCGAAGCCTCCTTCGCAGAATTTGAAGCTGAGTTTGAATTCGTAAACCATAAATTCCGCAAATCTCTGCAAATATCGATTTTCTTAAATTTTGGAAGCGATTTGCATAATTTGAAACGGTGAGTTTTCATTTAAAAATGGCCGTGGAACGTGAAAGTGATGTGAAATACGGTCATTTATACCTTCCTAGTTTCTAACTATAACTTGAAATTGACTATTCCATGGGTTTTAATTAAACTAATGCAAAATTACCATCCATTAGACCGAAATCACCTTATTGTTATTTATAGCTTACTTCATCAATTAAACGATTACGCCGCAAAATAATGTTTTCTCTCTATTTATCTTACTTTTATTAGTTCCCGCAAATAGATAGAGAAATAGAACCGCAAAATGCTTCTACTATCGATTTTCGTAGTTTGGGGTATTCTCCTACAAAAACCCGCAGGGTTGAAACACTGTGCGTCATTAGGGAAAGCCGAGTTCTCGATGAAGGAATAAGTCTGGAGGATTGTAGGATTGTTGTATAGCCAACGTGTTAACCAGAGTTCCCAATAATGCTCATGTACAATTTCAGCTAAATATAGGTACAGTATTTTTCGCGTGATTGAGTAACACACACACAGACACAGTTACATTTTTATATAATAGTAAGTATAGATATAAATTTAAGACCGCCATGCAAAACAACATAAGTGCCATTTTTTGAGAAATACGTTTTTTAACGGATTCGGTCCTTATGAGCCATAATACAACTGCTCATGAAGTTTCTGAGCGATAGCACAACTCTGAGCTGTTCGTTTATCAATTTCATACCAAACCAACCTAAGTGCCCATTCTGTTGTACAACGTTAAATGTGTTGCTATGGTTCCTCCATGATCCCCCGATTAATGATTTTTACACGGGAACGAACTAATAATGAAACAAGTGAAAAATAAGATTCTCTTCATTCGGTTTAAGTTAACTTTGCACACCTCCCAACTGTATTGTAGCAGACAACTGACGTGTATTAACCTTGGGATTCATATCGACGACAGTGGTGAAGACTTCTTCTATTTTTAGGAGGAGACAGAGGGAATTCAGGGCTGTAACGAAATCGGCACTTGTATTCATAACTACTTACTCAGCAAATGTTAAATCGCCCAAAACAAAAACAATCTTTTGGTCAAATAACGGTGGGGGGTGAAATAAAAAACAGGGAATCTTGGCTATGTTTGTGCTAAAGTCGGTACCTAAACAGTTTTCACGACTGGATGACCCTTGCGAAAGACAGTGGATCCACTACCCTTCCTCCAAAAAATTGGCTGCCGGGTAGATGAAGGTCGTTGAAATCATGATTTCATGGTTATCTCCAAAAAATCAAGATTTTCATTTAGACCAGCCGGTTACCCGTGCAGTTTTTGGATAGGTATCTTACGAATAAAAACTGCTCGGCTCAACTCGCCCAAATCGTTTTGGTATTGTCGAATACGTTATCGAATTCGATACCCGTGAACCCTCCCCATCCTTATTTGACGTAAGTTCGACGCATGTCGGCTTTTTCCTTCATCACAAAGTTGTTTACGTTCTTTCCGGGAAAGCCGAGTTATGAAGTAGTAAGTCTAGAGAATTGTGATATTATAGTATTTGTGTTAACCAGGAACCCTATAAATATCCATGTACGATCTCAGCTCAATGGGTCCAGTAGTTTTTACGTGATTGAGTAACACAGTCACCATTAAATATCTATGTAGGTACCTAATAGTATAGAATATATCAAAAATGAGAGAAATTTATGTTTTTATTTTTTCAAACTGTTTTACGTCTCATGCTTTCCTTACATTTTAACTACTTCTTTTAAATACAATTGGTGCAATAAAAGTTTTATTTACCCACCTACTTCATATTCAACCCTTTCTTCAACATTTTGTGATATAAGAATCAGAACACAGGCTGAAATGTATTCAATAGACTAAAATTAGACCTTCCTGGTTACCTAAATAAGTTAAGATTTGTTGGGGTCTTGAGGTTCAGTCATAAAGTGTTCCACGATAATTCTAGGCTAGGGTATATTTTTATACCATCCTCAGGGCTTAGATAGGGGGTGGGTTAAACCTCAATCATATTTAGGTGCTGGACACATCTTGAACTTGACTTTCAAACTTATTGTAGATCAATTAGTAGATCATACACAAACAAACGTATTGTAGATCAAACAAATGCCGAAAACTTTTATTAAACCTGAATGAAGTATAATGAATATTTGAAATCTAATGACGGGAAACACGCGTGAAAATCCTAAATATTCATTATACTTCATTCAGGTTTAATACAAGTTTTCGGCATTTGTTTGATCTACAATACGTTAGTTTGTGTTTGATCTACTTATTGATGTACAATAAGTTTGAAAGTCAAGTTCAACATGTATCCAGCACCTAGATGTGATTGAGGTTTAACCCGCCCCCTATCTAAGTCCTGAGGATGGTATAAAAATATACCGAAACGTTGGCCTAGAAATATCGTGGTACACTTTATGACTGAACCTCAACACCCCAACAAATCTTATTTTGAACAAAGCAGTCAAGAAACCGAACCTTACCAAAATAAGTTATGCAAGGGGATGAGCACTTGGGGTATTTTGGTTGGGATTCGCTAAAAATAGGATAATTGATTTTAGTTGTTGATTTATTTACTAATTAAACAATAATAAAATGTACAACAGGCATGGAAAACTACAAAAGACATTTCATTCTTTATTTTCATTATTTTTTTTGCTCGGCTATGAACAGTTTTTTGGGGTCTGCTGGACAATTTTATAAATGACACTTCGGATATTTTGCATATGGCGGTCTTCAATTCCCCATTTCTTCTCTTGCAATAATCATGTGAATGATTTCTACAAATAAAGTTATTTGGTTGATTGATTGGATTCTCCATTCCTGCGTTGCCATTCAATTTTTTAAAGATTTCTTCTCTCTTGCATCTTCCAGAATCCGAAGCGATCTCTCGCCCCAGCGGATCGGGTACGAAACGAGCGAGAACGGCCTACACGAGCGCCCAGCTGGTCGAGCTGGAGAAGGAGTTCCATTACAACCGATACTTGTGTCGGCCGCGGAGAATAGAAATGGCCGCTCTGCTACGCCTCTCCGAGCGCCAGATCAAAATATGGTTCCAAAACCGACGGATGAAATACAAGAAAGATCAGCGAACGAAAGGACTAGCCGGTGAGTTTGAAATATCATTTTTTACATTTATATTTTTGCTAAATTTAATATTTTCCAATAAGTGCCTACGTATTTTACATTGCAATTGCCAAACATATGGAGTAATCATCAGAAGTTCATCCACATCGTTACCAAGTAAACAATGATGATACGATAATGGAGTTGAGTCTCCATACCTATAACATACCTAAACTTTCTTCTTAATGAGTACATTTTTAGGACGGCTCTTTGAAGCTAGGCTTTGTCACTGGAGGAACGACCTATTGGAATTGATCCATGGGGTACAGGACTAACCAAGAATGATATATATATATATTTATTTATTCATTTATCTATCTAAAAAACATGCAAACAAATCAATTTCAGACCATTCTAAGACCGCATCCGTTATGAAAACCTGTGTGTGTGTGTGTGTGTGCGTCTGTTGACGCTGTCCAGGCCACAGTTCTCAACCAATTTTCAAAATTCTTTCTATGTTCGATTCCAATTTTAGTCTAGCTTTGCAAAAAACCTTGAGAATTTTTGTTTACTGTAGGGGTGGAGGGGTACCTAATTACTGATTCTTTCAAGTGCTACCTTAGCTACGAATCTCGACCGGTCTCGTGATTCTTGTTTTGTTCAACTAAAAATGAGATCTAGTTTTTGAACGTATGTCAGTAGTTAACAATTTCATCGTGGTAGGGGGTAGACGGAGGGGGATCATGATAGTGATAAATCATGATGTTTCAACTTTTTGCGTCCGACTTTCATGATTATTTTTTGTTCAACTATAAATTTGGTTCAACTAACCTATAAAAAAAAAAAAACCGCAAACAAATCAATTTTAGACCATCCTAAGACCGAATCCATGACAAAAACCCTTGTGTGTGTTTGGGGGGGGGGTCTGTCGACGCTGTCCAGTCCACAGTTCTCAACCAATTTTCGAAATTCTTTCTACGTTCGATTCCAATTTCAGTCTAACTGCGTGAAAAACCTTGAGAATTTGGGTTTACTGTCGAGGTGGTGTGTGTGTGTGTGTGCGTGTGGGGGGGGGGGGGGGGGGGGTAATTACTGATTCTTTCAAGTGCCGCCTTAGCCTCAAATCTCAATTAGATCTAGTTTTCGAACGTATGTCAGTAGTTTCAAATTTCATCGTGTTGGGGGGTAGATGGAGGGGGCGATACTGATAAATCATGATGTTTCAACTTTTGCGTCCGATTCATGATTATTTTTTGTTTAAATATGAATTTGGTATAGTTCTTGAACGTAACTATGTCAGGAGTTTCAAATTTCATTGTGGAAGTGGTCGTTATTTGTTCGATTGACAGTCCAGTTATGCAACCTTGGAAATTTCAAATTTAATGTCGGTGTTGAGGGTAAATGGTGAGAGAAGGGAGGTTAATTCCGATAAATCGTGATATTTTTGTTTTAGCGAATTTTCTTAGAAAATAAAGCTATTGCAATGGCTCCAAAAATTTTAAAATAAAAATTTTCAAAAATTTTCTTCATTGAAATCTGTTTTGAGGCATTCTGAAATGATTCCTGGATTTTAACGCTTTTATATATATATATATATATATATATATATATATATATATATATATATGTATATATATATATATGTATGTGTCATTCCAGACGATAACTCTCGATAGAATTGAGATAAAAACTTCGTTCTTTCGCCAAAAAATCAAGCATTTCAAAAGAAAGGATGAGTTCGTTGGACAAATGTACTTAAAAAATCTCTAAAAAAGGCAAAAAACCGCTAAAAATTAACAAATTTCTATTTTTTAGCAGAATGCTACTCGAAAAAAATTAATCGAACATGAACTAGGACATTCAAAAATTTAATAATGTTTTCCCACATTTCAGCTTGCATTAGCTTTCTACTGCATATTATTTAGATGCCGTTGTATTAAAAAAAAAAGCAGATAAAAAAATAACAAACATAGGAAGGTAACTCTAAATTGGAAAGATTATTTAAAACATTTGAACCTTCCTCAAACATTGGTGTACCAGTGGTTTCCATTTAATTTTGTATCTTAAACTTAGTAATATTTTCGAATTTTCTTGTAGGAAATCAATATAACTAAGTCATTTTTATAATGAATGTGATGTTTTATTCGTATTTTTGCTTATGGAAAGTATTTTGGTATAGTCATGTTATTATGAGGATAGTCCCAACTACTGCATCATTACTGTTAGAAAGGGCGCGGATGTCCATCGATATAATTGAGGAGCTGACATGGAAAAACAGTTAAGTCCAAAAATCAAATTTCATAGGAACTCCCTCTGAACTCTTATCAGATTTTTTTGGACATAATCTCTTCTCCATGCAAAGGTCACACATTTATTCAGGGTGCGATCTAGCATGGACGGGAGGACTTATGGCCGTTGGCGTGACCGTTTACTTGTACTTCGACGAAAAAAAATGGCCTTTCGATTTTTGGACTTAACTGGTTTTCCATGTCAGCTCCTCAATTGTATATTTCATCCTACATTTTTAACAACACTACTTTTTGTAAATTGTGTACTTTTCTCTAGAATTCTTGACCCCTCATCCACCAGGTGGGGTCTTCTTGGACCCCAGTAGTTATGCGTTGGGTTCCTGTACAAGGATCAAGGACAATTATTTCTTATTTCAATAAAATAAAGGGTTCACTCTTTTTCATTAAGAAACTATCAATTTAGCTAATTATTTTTACACTTCAAATGACTATTAAATTTCGATAAGTAATGATGTTGTTCCTGAATTTTAGAGTAAAAACCAATAACAATTTCGGAAACCAATACGATTGGAACAAGAAACTGCTTGATTGCTTTGAAAGCAATATTAGGTATGTATATTATTTCTGATATGAGTCAGTAAATAATAACGAATTTTCGATTTCCTGAATACTCTAGGAAGAATAAATTATTGATACCTAATTGACACCTTCAACATAGGTAAATCTAAACATTACTTAAATATTATTTGTACATATACTATGTATTTATAGAATAATGTAGGGGATTTCGCATAAAAACCAACCTTGTGTGTGCACTCGGATCAATGATTTTATTTACATTTTCAAAATGAGCATTCCCATAATTCATTTCCAGAGATTATATTGATTTATTCTTACTAAAATGAGTTATTGTATTTATTCAATAGCACGCTTTACAAATTGATGTAGATATGAGATCCCTGAAATTTAGTTTTGAAAAATGGAGTCTAATTATACATACTGTAATGTGAATTGATTGAATCTATGCAGAATGTCATTAATTTTTGTTTTATTTTTTATCAACAGGTCAATCTGAAATATCATCAAGTGGCGTTGAAGCGAATAGAGAAGGAGGGGGCGTGAGTCCGCCTTTGTCAAACTGCTCCAGCTCTCCGGGCACTGGGATGGCGCCGTCAAGCGGGCGCGGCTCGCCCATCACGACGACAGGCGCCGGCGTCACCTACGCGCCCTGCCCCCTCCCCCAGTCCTTCACGCCGCAGTGGAACTGGGACTACGGCGCCACCCTAGCGCCTCCGCCGCCGCCCCACCACCCTCGGGCGGGTTACGACGAAGAGCAGCTGTTCTCGTGTCTTCAGCAGGCGCCGCCGCCGCCGCCACCCCCGGAGCAGTGGGCGCCCGAAGAGTTCATTCACAATCAGCACGGCGCCGCCGCGGGGTACGTCGTGAAGACGGAACCCCCTCAGGAACAGTTCTACTGGCAGCCCCCACTTCACGATTCCGTAGCGGAGTTTCAGCAAAAGTTGTCTCCTGAGCAGTTCACTGAATTGTAAATAGGACTCAATTATCGTATAATTGTAGATATAAAGTGAATATTACTCCAAAATCTGTCAGAACATGAAATTCAAGAATATTATAAAAATAATAGGATAAATATCATTATAAAGACTGGCAGGAATCAACATGAATATTGGACGTGAAGCATGAATATCTAAAACAATACCTCCAAAAAGTCAATTGAATTCTTTGGAATATGTCTAGGAGTTTTAGGGTTGTGACGGATTTGGGTACTTCTTCCTTCTCAATTCGTGAAAAAGCTGCAGCTGGGGATATTTCTGAGGTTGTTTAACTTCCAGAATATCCTCTGGGTGTTGCAGGTTAATCGCCTCTAGCCCCTTTGAAGGAGGAACTACTACATTTCCATGACCTCCATTGTTTCATGTTAGCAAAACTAAGTTGCGAACCACACTCAACCCTCTAATATTGACTGTCCCCCCTCCCCCCTCCTTTACATAACACGCTCTGCTACCATGAGACAATGGAGGTGATGAAAATGAAGCAGTTTCTCCTTCAAAGGGCAGAAACGATTATCCTGCTACACCCAGAAGATATCCTGAAGGTTAAATAACCACAGCAATATCCACAGCTGCAGTTTTTTCAAGAATCGAGAAGGAGGAACTACCCTAATCCATCTTAGGGTGCTGAATCCAAAGCTGACTCAATCTGTATTTCTCCACGATGATCTCTTGTTTACTGAGATACACCACCGTTATCACATTTACAAAACAAAACAAAAATCCACTCTAAATTCTAGAAAACCTGTTAAAATATTGAACAGAAATTATATTTTATTGTTTTTGAAACTATTTGACCATACGGAAAAGGACCTCAGATTGAAATTCCGCACCTCACCATTAGTACCTAACATAAGATACAGAATTACGCTCATCAAATCACGCAATAAAATAAGTTTCTAAGTGCTTTAGCTAAGCACTGGCCAAATTCTTCAATGTTGGGAATACTGGCCGAATTCCTTTGACCTCTGGAAGCACAATGAATTCCTTGGAATCACGAATCTATTCCTCAATTCCTTTCTTTGCTCATCGAATGAAGGTACCCCCTTGGTCACATTACTAACCTCAATTGCCTCAATATAACTAACCTAAGTTCACATCAATTTACATCAATAACTTATTCATTGGCATTTTTAATCACTCCTGCAGTACTATCACATCAAATAAACAGGTATCTATCGCCTTTCCTCGATTCTAACCATTAGCTCTTCACAACGCTCTTGGTCATAATACTGGCAGCCCCATTCACCTCAACAACTATCAACCCAATTCAATATTATCAACTTATTCAAGAAGGAATTTGATGAAATATCTTCTCAATTCCATGTGCCATAAACGCTGACCAACTTCCTAAGTTCTTTGACTGTTGGACCATCACGGCACTTCAAAGAAACACGTACCATCGCCCTTCCCACGATTCCAACCATCAGCTCTCCATAAAACTCTTAGTGTTATAGTACTGACCAAATTTACAGGTAGAGAAAGAGATTATCGACCCACAATATGTATGTTGTCAAATTATCAGGATAAGGGTCAAAAACTAATAAAAGTCCTTATTGCCGAACTTTCGGTTTATATAAAACCATCTTCAGGGCTCAAGGATCTTTCACGGTGTCGAAATATAGGACACGGTCATGGATTTAGAAGTCAATTGTCATATAACAAAAACAAGAAATGGTTGCAGCTGAGGCTGACAAGGGTTGGCACATGAACAGGACTCAAAAAACTAGAGGCTAAAATTGTAAAAAATTGAAAAAACACACTGCTGGCAAGCATACAGAACTAAACTCAAAGTTCTGAGTACTTAGTACAAAGTACTTACTCAGTACTTTGAGTTTAGTTCTGTATGCTTGCCAGCAGTGTGTTTTTTCAAAGTTTTTTCAATTTTTTACAATTTTAGCCTCTAGTTTTTTGAGTCCTGTTTATGGCCAAGCCTTGTCAGCCTCAGTGGCAACCATTTCTTCTTTTTGTTATATGACAATTTACTTCTGAATCCATGACCGTGTCCTATATTTCGACACCGTGAAAGATCCTTGAGTCCTGAAGATGGTTTTATATAAACCCGAAGCTCGGCGATAAGGACTTTTATTCGTTTTTGACCCTTATCCTGATAATTCGACAACAGACCAAATTTACCTCGTAATAATTTCAGCAAAAGCAATTTAAACAATCATCAATTCAAATTAATGAATATTAACAACTTATTCAAGAAAAAAGTGACTAAAATTGCTTCTCATATCCATATGGCATGAAATCTTGAAATCTGAGCAATTTCCTAAATATCGCCACCACTGACAAGATTTCCAAGTTTTTTGAATGCTGGTTCAACAATAAACGACACTTCAAAGAAAAACGTACTTTTCCTCAATTCCAATTTACCATCCGCTCTCTATAAAAGGCTTAGTTTTGTAGGTACTGACCCAATTAACCTCAGCAATTATCAACTTCATTAATTAGTATTATTTATCATTGCTACTCTCCTATCACCAATGATTTCACGGAACTGAAAGGAATTGCATCACATTTTCAACTGCTATCAACACTGAATAAATTCCTATATGGTAATGGAGTAAGACTGGAAAGATTCTTAAGTGTTCAGAGCGAGGGATAGAAAACCAATGTCACTTTAAATAAACACGTAGAACTGTATAGATAATTCCTCAATTCCAAACTTTCCATAACACCCTTAAATATAGTACCAATCCCGTTTCGATCAACAACTATCAACTCAATTAATTAATATTAACTCATCATTGATTTCAGGGAAGTTGAAGGAATGACCTCGAAGTTCCGATTGCCATGAACACTGACCAATTTCATAAATGTGGACACTGGCCTGATTTCCAAATGCTTTGATCGCTGGTTGGAAATGACCCTACCAATAATCAAGAAATATAGGTACCTTTCATGAATTCCATCCATCAACTCTACAAAATCCCTGGTTATTGTATAGACCCCTTTTACCTCAACAACTATCAACTCTATCAATCAATATCAACAACTTATTCATCATTGACAAGCCCACTCACGCCATGATTTCAAGAGAGAGGAATAAATTGTTTCATGATTCTTTATGCATGATTCATAGAGAATAAGTGCCTACCTCCTTCTATTCACTCGAATGAGTTCCGAAATTTAATGGACACATGCCAAGCTCCTAAGTTCGTGAACATTGGCTAAATTCCTACGTTATTCGACCTGTCTAGTTTAACGAGATAATCAATGATAACTTCAAACAATCTCGAATCAACTTTTCTTCAATTCTATTATTCAGCTCTTCACAACGATCTTGGACATGATATTAACTCCATTCACCTCAACAACTATCAACCCATTCTATAACTAACAACAACTTATTCATTATAGAAAATGGAACTTAACAATGGAACAGTACCTACAACTTTTTATCAATATACGAGGAAGAAATGGCCTCGCATTCCCAAGTGCCATGAACAATGACCAAGTTCTTGTCCTGTCATGAACGCTGTCCAAATCTTTGAATAATTTGGTCGACAATCAATGACCCTTCAAATAAACACGAGTCTAGCAATGTTCTGAAATGGTCTCCATGACAAAGTGACATGACAATTGGCAGCTGGTGCTGTTCATGGCACTGGGAACCCAAATCGACGTAATAATATATACTTATTCAAAAATCCAAGATCCTAAATCATATTTATTGTGTATCAAACAATATCTAATCAAGTTACACTAGGTAAATACTTATTGTACGTCCTTCGGTTGGAATGTCTTCCCCTTTTCCACTAGGTTTATAATTACCACTATCACAGGCAGATACGTAACTCTTATCAGCAATTTCTAACAGTTTCATTGTTCAATCTAGAGAACATAGTTTTGAATTTAACCACGACTGCCATATAATGTGTACATTACCTACTACAGAACCGTCAATATCAATTAGATTCGAGAATTGAAATCTCATAATTCCTCTAAAAAATCACATCATTCATATATATATGGGGAACTGACCAAAATAAATTGCCTATAATCTTAATAAAATTGTTCATTCAATTAATGTTTCGATGAATCTTTCAGTGTCCATGAGAGATCGATTTTACAGGAATACTTCACATATGGATGTAGATAATATACCTACCTAGTACTTACATATATGCAATATTATAATATACATATGTTAATTGTAAGTTTTGGACGTTAACATGTACAGATTAGGTCAATTCTGTAATTTTAATTATTTATATTCGTCGCATGTAGGTTGCTAACAGGGTATAAGCTACTTCAGGACTATGAATTCATCATATATATTTATTTTGGATGCGACGAGAAAAGTGAATTGTATTTTGTAAAACAAATTTTAAATTATATTCCTCGTCAAAAACACCATCTTTGATTTGTACCTATATTTCCCAGTACTTCGATATTCTTGGTAAAAATGTGAACAAGCTAAAAAAGAAAAAATCCTAAAAAATCAATAAGGTATTAGTCCATATACAGTGAGGCTTCCTTCCAGGGTGAAGAGATGATTTTTATAAATAACGAGCTGTTTCATCCGTTCATTGCACAGGTTGACTTGAATATACGCAAGCCCTCCCCCTCCCCTCACCAATCACATTTTGGGACACCCCTATGGATCTAATTCAAAAAAGTCCTTACTCATAAGTACTGACTTCAACCCTCCTAGGTTACACCTTTTTTTGTGACACGGTACTCCTACACTCTGGGGTCAAAATTGACCCCAAATGTATTTTAATTTATATAATATACTCAATAAATAGTCGTCTTTATATCGTTAGATCTTGGGCAAATCATCACCCACGTACAACTTGTTCAGCAGGTCTCGAGGAAGCTGGCTCTTCAGGGTATCCAAGCATTCCTACAACAGGAGAGTTACAAGAAAAATATGTTTATGGATTTACTCACCTATAGTGCATAAAATGCAAAACTCAAGTTTTTGAACCAAAATGAACCCTGACCTGTGATAGCCCATCAACTAGACACATTTACCCAGTTGAGAATCTTCACCTGAGTCACCTAGTAGGAGTGGTCTAGAAAAAGAAATATCTAGGTACTGACTAAGTACCAGATTATAAAAATACTTATTTTCTATGAGAAAATGAAGTGAATCATGATATAATCTGACTTACCTTGTGAAGTACTACGAACTTATAAATAAATCCAACATACACACTGACGTCAATGGCTACCCCAACAGAACAAAATTAGGAACGCAGAAAACTCACTGGGGTCAAAAGTGTCCCACAAGAGATTCAAAATCCTCTAGCTAGAGGTCACAACGTATACTGCCAGATGTTATCACTTCCTTGCCTAGCCAATGCTACCAACCAAATTTAAAAATACCCCTTTTGGCTAAAAAATAATTGTAAAGCCCAAAAATCATACAAAATATATTCGGTGGGGTCAATTTTGACCCCAGAGTGACCTCGAAGGGCTAAGTACTTACTAAAAGTACTTACTTATAAATAACATATTAGGACCAAATTACTGAGATCATCCCCCACTCCCTCTCCACAAACACCCCCCCATATTTCAGATTACCCAGTTTGTTCAGAGATGACAAAGATACCCCATTTGCTCCACCCCTCCCCTAAAACACCCCCTGCTATGGTTAGATTTGAAAAATTTCAAGTAGCCTGTGATTTAAGTTAGAATAATCCAAACATATTCGCCCAATCAGATTCCCAGTTCGTTCAACGGTGTCCAAGATACCCCATTTTACCCCTTCCCCCTCCCCTAAAAAACACGTTCTGGCTAAAATTTAAAAAAATTCAAATAGCCTATAATTTAAGTTGGACTGATACAGACATTTTCAACCACTCATATCAGTTGTCTAATGACCCTTGTAACCGTGAAAAGCAGACAGACAAAGAAAAACTGAGAAAATGGGACCAATCGTCTAGAATTGCATGAAATGGAAAAGAAAAGCCAAATTTCATTATTCTAATCAATGTACAGACAGACATACTTAAGATTTTATTAATATAGATAAATTCCTGATGTAACCAAGTGACTATTGGATTATCCAGTCAGAAATTATACCCTATAGTTCATACTACATTGGGCAGTACTTTTTGAACACAGTAAAATGCTCAAAATTAAAAACAAAATCTTAAAATTGGGAATAATTCCTATATAAAAGTTCCAATCATGCAGCATGATCGCATGAACGAATTTTCGCAAATTATCGTATGTACAATGTTAAACTGTTATGAAATCTAAGCATTTTGAATGCAAAAAAAATTCAACTAATAATTTTATGGCAAAAAACGTATTCAAAAATGAAATCTGCTACTCAACTGCTCTTAGTCATCTAATGAAAAACGTAAATGGGCCGAGTCCATGCAGGTTTTTTGAAGGCTTGGCGATTCGCGAAGGATATGTAATATTTTAGTTTATGATAAATATATTTGATATTATTCAGTTTGATTATAATTTATATTACTGTGATATCATGCATTGCATTTGATTCATAATATATACTTTTCTCGTGATTATTACTTCAAGAATTGTTTACATTGATATTACACAGTCCCAACATGATTGGGCATCAACTGGGACTACTTCGCTTCAGCCCAACGTATAAAAATACAACTGGTGATAGTATTGTCATACCATCAACCTCATTATTTGGGGTCAAACCCTACCTCCGGGGCTTGTTTTGTCCCGCCCTCCTCTTTACGTAAAAAATATCGACGTTATTTCATATTTGGTTAGTGATATTTTAAAGCTTCCTTCTATTGATTTTTAAAATAAAATCTGAGGGAAAAAATTATTTTAGAAATGGTAGCGAAAGAGATATATATGGTATGGGAATTCCTCCCATTGGGTGTCTCCAGGTCAACACGTTAAGTGATTTGAAACAACCAGTTTTGACAGCTGAAAATTGAAAAGGGAGAAAATATTGTTTTCTTTATAGACTAATTTGGTTTAGCTCATTCGTAAACGTTTTTGTAAGAATGGCTCTCCCTTAATTCTGTGCATATATGGTGGGAATTAGGGGTGAGTTACATACCCTTTCGGATATGTGGCGACCGTCCCTGACCTTACAACCCCGTTATAGCCGCCCCAATACTTCGCCGCATAAACTTTATTTCGTATCTAGTTGGTTTGTTGAGCCAGTACCTATAAGATCCACCTCCCGGACCTAAATAAGCTAACCCTGGAATGAAAAGAGGAATAATGGGAGGAGAAAACGGCCTCACGAAGAAAACGAATAATAATCTGGCCGAGTGCCCGGGAAAGAGAAATCTTCCTTTTCCTTCAGATTGAAAACGCGAGAGAGGGGTGAAGAAGTACGTGGAAGTCCGTGGAATATAAAACTCTTTCAAGAAAATAATAGCACCTTCCCCGACTCCTCCCCCTCTTTTGAAACTCAACCTCAAAAAACAATCCTTGGCTCGAGCGATCTCCTAGTCCCCTGTCAGCTGGTAGAAATTATTCTGATTATGCTAATCCGAAGCCAAAGACCGGGAGGGGTTCCGCCTTGGAGGTAAGATTTATAAATGGGGAGGAAGGAGAAAATTACTTGAGGTATAGTGAAAAAATATAAATATAAACCATGCACACGTTTATTTTAATTCCGGTCTTATTTATGAGATGGAGCGTTTTGTTTTGGGGGGAACGGAGGAAAAAAGTGTTGGGCAACATTAGGGCTCCGATTCCGTTTTGGAGTCTTTTGAGGGAGCGAGGGCTTTGAGATCAATTTTTCTCGCATTTCATGTTTCAAAGCCTTTCAAACAAATTTAGAATGAAGAGTCCGTATCATGTAATGACTAAGGCTTGGATTTTGAATATTTTGCATGTTTTTTTCTGAAGCCCCAAACCTTCATAGAAGTTCGTTTCGAGTGTTTTCAGACCATTTGCAATCCAAAAAAAAAACGAAATTTATTGTGCATGTTTTGGGTTATTTTCCAGATTTGTGCATGTTTCACGCTTCTCCCAGAAATTTAAAAAAATTGATAAAAAATTGATTTTTTAGCAAATTTTCAGGTACAAACCAAACATTTTTTTAAAATAACTAACTAAAACTAGTGGTAGTTGGTTTTCTATAGAATTTTTCAAATCGAAATGGTATGATTGGTTTCACTCAAGATTCAAATCCAAAAGAATGCAGGAAACCAGGCTGTCTGGAATGCGAATTGACGGAGGATGTTTCGGCTGAAGAGGTTGCAAATTACCAATTTCTACCCATTGTCTCCTGTGATATGGAAAGGTCATTTTCTACACTAAAGACATTTTTAAGTTAGAACAGATGTAGTTTCAAGGTTGGCAACCTAGAGAAGGTATTAGTTGTAAATTGTAATTTCAATCAGCAAGTGGATCGGAGTGAGCCAGAAAGAATAATGCACCTGTAAATATAATGCGAACATTTTTTAAAAATCTTTCAGCACGTTAATAAGCTTTGTATAATTTGACAATAAAACATAAAACTAGTACCTATACTATTTTGTGAAACACTGTTCTTTCCTTACAACCCATCCCATTGCTTGATGAACAGCAATTGATCACGGAAAATTTATTTATATACTCATAATATAAAAAATTTTAATTTTTTAAATTAATTTATTTATCAATAAATTTCATCAACTACTTTTTCAAGGATTTTTCCGTTCAAATACTCTTAACATTTTACGTACATATTCGTTAAAAGGGGGTTTGACAAGCATTCTTGGCAAAAAGTTAAGTCTTCTTTGAATTATTTTAAAATTACATGTTTTTGCATATTTTGGCATTTTCAGTGCATGTTTGGCGTCAAATTTTTGCATGTTGATCCGAGCTCTAGTAATGACCTATCATTATTGTAAATACGATGTAAAGAATTTAGATACATACCAAAATGCAACTCGCGAAAAAGGAACAATATAAAACAAGAGTGATGGTTCAGGAATACTGCCCAGACCTTCGAGTCTACAGCATAGACCTCTCAGTGGATTTACATTACATCTGAACCAGACCAGTTACGGTCCCGGTTATTGTACCCAAGACCCGATGGGCTCTATAACGAACTGTGATATCTGATCTGTGATACATACATCTAGTCATAGTTTTATTTCACTTTGCTGATTGTAAATAGTAATGTATATTAAGTTACAAGTGTATACAGAATCTAGTATTGGTTGTATTTTTCATTTTCGGGCTATTTAATTACTATCCGTCAATGGTCATCGTTTTATCCCTTCAAGCAGATTGTGGCATTGTTATTGAGATCGGACGAATAGGGCATGAGAAAATAGCGGTTGATGGATTTTACGTTTGTGCACGCGCAGTGAAAAAGTCCAGTCTCAATGCATGACCCCATGAGCGAATTTTTGAAGAAATCTTCGACATTTCAGTCGCTATTGATTGTGTAGAGAAATTTTAGTTTATGATTTTGATAGACAAACATGGAATCAAATTATTAAAAATAAATAGGAGGATTGGACAATGTTTCATGCAAATATTACCGATTTTTACAACTAGCGAACGGCATTATTTCGATTTTTGACTGATTTTTCAACTTTGAAATTTTTGAAAACTTGATACATATTCTTATAGGAAATTTTACGCTGATTCCGAATATACCACATGTTAGTATGCTGAAAAAATTATTTCGCACAACAAATCGCAAAAAACAGGCTATTTTGAAATTTTTGACTACATTTTTGAAAATTTCAACCCGAAGATGTAATCCGATCATGCTGGCCAACGAACTTGAACATTCGTTTTGTGTCCTTAACATTTTAAAATTTGTTTGAAGTTTCTAGCACAATTCTACGGACAGTTATCGTCTGGAATGACACATACATGCATACATACATAAAAAATCTGCATAAATTTTTTTCAAAAATTCACATTATTCACATTCTACAAATTTTGAGGTGAGTGCAATAGCTTAATTTTCTTCAAAAATTCGCTAAAACAATTAATTTCTGAGTAATGAAGTCGGTAGGGGATATGCTCATTCTAACCCACTCTCATTCCGCGAATACGTAATTGAAATCGTTTGGTAACTAGGAATACCTAATACGTGTTGCTTCGAATTCACATTCGCGCTTCCGCAGCAGCTTTTAATGGAACGATCGTGATGATATAATATGATTAAATAGTATTTAGGTATTTTTCTAACTAGGTACCCTCCAAATTAGAGCGAGATCAAACCGCTAGAACGTGAGAAAATTATGCTTGATTACGTTTGCACTTGTGTTAAGTATTTGTGTACGATAAAACTGTCAGGGGACCATATCAAAGCCTATCTCACACATTCCCTGAAATTTTCATCAGAACCAATTGAAAAATGAAGAAGTTGTGTGTGTTGTAAGGATTCGGGGACATATACACACAACGCGCACAGACAGATACGGAGTCATAGTTGTTTAGAATGGTCTGAAACGTAAAATAAACGTGTTAATTTTGATTTTGGAGAATACAAATTTTACTTATCCTGAAAGTGAAAACTAAACTTCCAATAGAAGTACTTTTTATGTAAACTTGGAAGCAATTGCATGAGACATGACAACTGCAGTTACGCAGACCAGTCGGAATTAGCATGATGACGAAGCTGCTAGTGGATAATCAAATCGAAGAACATACATAATATATCGGTACTATAAGCACTTGTCACCTTGTCAGGTGAGATCATTATACTACAGCAAAGTGGAACAAATACTGTTGGTACGCAGGGGTAGATGCGGCTGATAAAAACAAAGATACGTCCTCCTCATCTCCCCGCACGGAGTTTTACCCCGTGACGGGGGGAGGGACCTATTACCCACAGACTCATATAGGGGTGGCAGTAGTGGGATTCACCCCATCACTAAGATGGATGGCTTCAACCCCCTTTTACCCGACTATCGCCCTCTTTTCTTCTTAACAAGACAAGAGTAAACGGCAGAAGGCAAAGGCACGACCCCTTCGGCTCGGGGTTACGATGGTCTTCTTCCATTCATGCGGATGGCTCGAGTGAGCCATCAATGGTCCCGTCGACATCAGACAAAAATTATGAGAATAAATTATTTTTCTCATAAGCAATATCTCAGAACGACTTACTATTAATTTCTGAAAAGAGTCCAGTCATGCAGCATGACCCCATGAGCAAATTTTTGAAGAAATTTTTGACGTTTCAGTAGCTATTATTGATCGTGTAGAGAAATTTTAGTTTATGATTTTGATAGACAAACATTTTCATGGCTGATATTTTCTAAGCCACAGTCAGTATTAAAGCTACATCAAGTCCTAAAACAGTTGAGCGTAAAACATTACAAAGAGCGACAGAGAGAATCGGAGGACGGGATATTTCAGAGTAAACTCATCAGTTGTGATTACTTTTTTTTTTTAACAAGCACCTACTACCTACGTTTTAAAAAGCATGGTTCTAGGATTGGTTATACAGGGATACTTCCATAAGAGTAGTTCAATCTGAATTTGGACAATGTTTCATGCAAATATTACCGATTTTTACAACTAGCGAACGGCATTATTTCGATTTTTGACTGATTTTTCAACTTTGAAATTTTTGAAACCTTGATAAATATTTTTATAGAAAATAAAATCGCTGTTTCCGAAATAAAAACGCTGATTCCGGATATACCACATGTTAGTATGCTGAAAAAATTATTTCACACAACAAATCGCAAAAAACAGGCTATTTTGAAATTTTTGACTACATTTTTGAAAATTCCAACCCGAAGATGTAATCCGATCATGCTGGCCAAACGAACTTGAACTTTCGTTTTGTGTCCTCAACATTTTAAAATTTGTTTGAAGTTTCTAGCACAATTCTACGGACAGTTATCGTCTGGAATGACACATACATACATACATGTTTACATAAATACATACATACATTAAAAAAATTCATTAAACTTCAGAATAGCCTGAAACGGACTTCTGCATAAAATTTTCTCAAATATTCACATTCTACAAATTTTGAGGCGAGAGCAATAGCTTAATTTTCTTCAAAAATTCGCTAAAAGGTTACGGTGTTTCTGACCCATACATGTATTGTCTTGCTTTCCTCGCCGTATGCAAAGGTTGTTTGATCAAATGTTAACAATGATGCTTGAGCTCACATTAGCAATGCCAGTCACCTTTTAATTCCTATTGGAATCTGTGTGAGTTCAGATCGATTCACACTGAAAGATGATTGATAATACTGACGGTAAGTGATATTATAAAGTGTGTATTCCTTTCATTTATGAACTTTGTCTAGGACTCGAATATAATCATACTAATTTGGCGTAAATTAAGTAAACATTCCTCACCATTCTTCTACTTCGGTAGAGAATTTCTGGGATAATCCAAAACCAGGTCGAAGATTTTTTCTCTCTGTTCTGGGGGACCAATAGAAAATATTTAAATTGAGATAAACTGTTAGTAAATACGTGTGGTTTTGACAAATCAAAATTCGACATCTATACGAAAAAAGAGTTATTTGTTAGCTAATTTGCATATTTATGTTTTATGTTATCCAAAAACGATAAATTCGTTATTTATTTTACAACGAAACCTAACATAATGTTAATTAAGGTTGTTTAAAAGACAGAACAAAACGAAAACTGTATCTTGATTGGGCTCACATTAAACATGGCTTCATTTTGCTGCATAACATACACTAGATCTGTGTCCCTCAATTGTTGCTAGTTATAATACAGGTGGGGCGCTTGAAACGGGACCAGCGAAGCGATTTGGGGGTAGTTTTTGAAAGCTGAGTTTGTCGAATCACTATAACTCCATCGTATACGTGTAGCTTAGACTTTTGACAAGGACTACTCACTAGGTTTTCCGAAATTGAACTGTTTTAGCAACCCTGGTTAGAAGCCGCTTCGAATTCGCTCCAATAATCTGAAACACCTTCTAGGTATAATTTACACCAATTCGATCGAAAAGGTAGGTTCAACTCAAATTTTTAAGACACTTTTAGCGAATTTTCTTAGAAAAAAATTCAGTCACGAACACAAAGCTTCCCTACCTTCGGTAGTGAGCAAGCAAACGATAATCATCAGTAACACTTGCATACTAGTCTGCAACACATTGGGACATTTCATGTCTTTAGTTGCAGACTCGTCGTTGTTGACTCGTCTAGTGTAAAGTATAGAAATTACCTATTAAATTATTTAACCACCTCTTCACAAATCAAACCGTTCTCGCAATATTCGGATCACCTGCTATGAATCAAATCATCGAAACACCAGCTCAATGAAATCATCAGAAATTAACAAGCGGTTGCAATCATGTTCACAATATCAATAATTGAGAATGATCACCTGTGTGTAAACAATTATTCATATATAACCATGCTCATAACTCAGCTTGTTGGCCACGCACTTCGCAGTAGTTAACATAATATGGTTGGATAAATCGAGAGCTTTCGAACGAATGGTCAACGAATTTTGTGGGATGAAAAACGACGAAGTACCATTTCCCTAGCAACGACTCGGTTGTAAGCGGAAATCATCAGAAATCATTGAGCATATTTCGTTACGTAACGTAACGTGACATAACGAAAATTTGGTTGTGTGCCATAGCAAAGACATTAAATGTCAAAAGCGTTTGACATATCCATGTCAAAACTCGTAAACAAGTTCCACTATCTGCTTTACAAGCAGATACCATGTTACATGGATATGTCTTTGATTGGGAATTTCATAACGGTTGTCCTCGAGAGTTGAAAACAAATCCTTTAACTTTGGACTGTAGGCGACGAAATGTAGGATAAAGAATTTATTCTATTATTCTTGGAGACACAATAAGCATACTATACATACTATTAAAGTCATTTCTCCAATACAGGCGCTATCATTTTTATGTTCATGATAGCCTGATTTTTCATTAATAAATGAAATTATATCATTTATTGTTTTATTTGATAACTTTTCGTCCTCTTACTGAGGACATCTTCAGATCTTGCTTTCTTGACATTGAGTTGACTTGGTGAGCCACTGTTTTATTTGACAAATCCGTTATATTCGGATGTTTATAAATTTTTTCCAGGACACAACAAGATCTGAAGATGTCCTCAGTAAGAGGACGAAACGTTATCAAATAAATCAATAAAGAAATAATTCCATTTATTTTCCCTGGGCCGCATCCCGACTAATTCCAACAAAACAACAGTTTACTTAGGTATAGAAATGTTGCAAATAACTGTGGAGGGAAGCCACTACAATGAGTTCTTGTTTACAGTCGACTGTTGTCAAGAGGATGAAAATGTTTCCTATGGAGTGGAGTAAATGATGCTATTGCTTTAGGTTAAGAATATTGTAACCGGCTTATTAAAATTGTTTATAGTCCAATCAACTTAGTTTAGGAATGTAGCCAGGTACGTAAGGAGGCGGAAATTGGTAGCTTGAGATGTGAACATTTATCACATAAACCAAGCGCTTTCCAATGAATGGCGAACGATGTCTGTGCGATGAAAACTGCGGAAGTTCCATTCCGCTAGCAACGGTTGGGTTGTACGTGAACATCATTAGAAATTGTGCCAAACTTTTGCGTGACGAAAATTTTTGGTTGACCCCCCGAGCAAAGACATATCCATGTCAAAAAGTAGTTTTTTTTCTTGAAAACCACAACGAATTGGTTCTTTGAGATCGTTTATGAAGGGTGTACTTGTAATCAACAATTAATTTCCTGCCACTTTCCATGTTTTTAATTTTTTTGTCAATTATTCCCTAGAATTGATGCACTGTGCAGCATACTCACTATCATGACGATTAGCTCTTAAAATCAATCAATTGCCTTTCCTTGATGGGGGTTACTCGAATGAAAGAATTCCACTGAGATTAGGGGTCCCCCTTGTCTTTAATCGGATGGACTTTACAACTTTCAAGCATATTTTATTCTGTAATTTATGAATCGGTAAGAATTATCCGAACATAAAAGAACAAAACCAAATTAGAAAGGTAAAATTAAATAAAAATTAGCAAGTATTAATTAACTAAAATCAACTGACTTTGTACATGATTAATCTATTTTCGTTAGATGTTCGTGATTCTGTTTTGTTCGATTTTGTACTTTGTCTTGTATTGAAACACGATGTCAGGAGTTTCAAATTTCAAGATGACAGGTGGATAGCGGTAAATCGTGATACTTCTTGATAAATTGTGATATTTTTGATATTTTACATCGATCCAGATTTCTGTCCAGTCATGCAAACTTGGAAGTTTCAAAGTTACGGTCGGATGAGGGAATGCATGGTGTGGGGAGGGGTATGATATATATATTTTTTTAAATATTCACCAAAAATATATGCAATCCATCGTATATATGCGTATCCATCGTACATAATTTAATGTATTACTCACCAATATGTATGTTCATTTTTTAATTTCTAGATCCTGTAGATTTGTTTAAATCTGTTTAATGGAATATAGTATAAATATTTGTAAATTCCATCCGAAGATTTGTTTAAACGGATTAACATACGTAATTACGCAGAAATTTGAGTCATGCGCCAAATACATCATTGAGATTGAGGTAATTTAAATGTATCAACAGTATTGTTGCCGGCTGCTAATCAATCAAGAGGGGGCGGGGTTGTCACTCGGCTTCTTAGTATGTAAATTCAAGACTCCCAAGTTGGAGCAGTTATGCTGCTGGGGAAAGGGTCCGCCTCAAGTTTGAAACACTTCGGGGGGTTGTGCTCAAGGAAGGCGAGGGGTTAACATATTGGTGTAACTTGGGACTTCAACTCTCGGTCACGTAGACCCAAGTTTTGGCACATGCTCTCCACCTGTAACCCCCGTCCCGTTTGAGAAAACCGCCCCCTTTTCCCCGACGGCGTTTATCCCCGGGTTTTCGGAGGAGTCACTCACCCGCCGATGTTCAGGGTGAATGTTAAGCCGGGCATTCACTCGCCGATTTGTAGTCCAACTCAGGATCCGACATCCGATTTTCATCGGATACAAAATCAGTTTGATAAGTTGGATGAGTCGGAACTCCCGATCTAACAACTTCCAAAACGATCGACGACTGAGGTCCACTATATCCAACAAATACAAGAGTTATCCATTCTTAAGTAATTTTTATCATAGTATTCATCAATGTTTCGCAATATTATCACGTCAGAGTGACTGACGCGTTCAACGATAATTTTTTTTACCCATAATTTTCCCCGTTTTTGACATTTTATGTCCTTACTTTGGCACATAAACGAAAAAAGTAGAGATGAGTCGATACCAAAATTTATCGATTCCCGATACCGATACCGATACCTAAAAAATCGATTCCCGATTCTCGATACCGATACCTTCGGCGTATAATACCTAACTTACCTGTAGGTGAAAAAAGAAAATTCCTCTTGAACTAGTAATATATTCAAATTTTATTGTACAACATATAACTTATACTTACGAAAAATTGATCCCAATATATTTGCAAATGAGGTAATTTTTAAATATAAACAAAACATGGATAATAAAACCTTTATTCTCCATCTGTTCTACGTAAGGTTTTTGTTTAAAAAGACCTACATTTTAATTCTGTCTGGGTCCAGACGATTTTGCAGATGTTTCCTGCCGTACCTACTAAAAAGTCTCTCGCTAAAAACAGTGGGACGATTAAATTCTAAATTTCAGACTTATATTTTCATTCAAGGCTTTAGTTAATTTGATTTGTGCAAATACAAAATTTGATATATTTTTGTTATCTATCAAGTATCAATTAATAGGCAACTTTTATTGCCTAGGATTGATTTCTTTCTGAATAAAACAAGTTAAGCAGACTGACTTGGTTTTTTAGTTTTTCGTCGGTAACTGTAAGGTATTTCCAAATAAGACCTACTCTCTAGGCTTTTAATAATACTACTCGGCTCTAGGCTTTTATACTTGGAAAGCATAGCTTTTTCTAATGCTTCTGTCGTCACAAACAAAATAGCACAAGCCTACTTTTAAACAAAGTTATAATTAATAATTGTAAGTTGTGTTTTGGACAGTTCATGTTTCGCAACTGCTAACTTCACACAACGGTTGCACGGTACAACCATCTTTGTTGTTAGATGGTTGCAATAGTACCGTAGTGTAATAAAACGCCCATCACCGGGCGGTATCGGTATCGGCTTTAGGCGATCGATTCTCGATACCGATACCAATGCCTAATGTGATATCGTGATATCGAGAATCGGTATCGGGAATCGACTCATCCCTAGAAAAAAGTGTTAAAAAAAAAGTAAAAAAAAACGTTAAAAAAAGCGTTACGGTTGGTTTTCTGATGATTTCCGCTTTCAACCGAGTCGTTGGAAATGGTACTTTGTCGTTCATCATCCCACAAAATCGTTGACTATTCGTTCGAAAGCTCTCAATTTATCCAACCATATTATTTTAATTACTGCTAAGTGCATGGCCAACAAACTGAGTTATGAGCATGGTTATATGAATAATTGTTTACACACAGGTGATCATTCTCAATAATTGATATTGTGAACATGGTTGCAACCGCTTGTTAATTTCTGATGATTTCATTGAGCTGGTGTTTCGATGATTTGATTCATAGCAGGTGATCCGAATATTGCGAGAACGGTTTGATTTGTGAAGCGGTGGTTAAATCATGGCTAATTTCTATGCTTTACACTCTAGGAAGCTGTAATTTCGTATGTAGCCTCTTTAGGACATTTACTTGACGATGCCCAGGGTCAGGATCAGCTGAGTGGCTCTTAGAGCTTGCATACGAGTCTGCAACACATACGAGTCTGCAGCTAAACACATAAAATGTCCCAATGTGTTCCAGACTCGTATGCAAGCGTTTCTTTGTCAATTTCAAGTTAGTAGTTTTTATTCAAGGTTCTTCCCCATTATAGGTAACAAGTAGGTAGGTACTTACCTACCTCTTCATTGGATATCGCCGTGGTGCGGAAATAGCTGAATCCTGATGGTTTCCGCGTACAACCGATTCGTTGCTAGGGAAATGGTACTTCGTCTTTGTACGTCTGAGGCCAAAATAGGATTATTCTCTTCCTTATTTACGCATCATAATTGTAGGACATTTTCAACGGAATCACAACACGGAATTTGGATTGATTTGGAGCAACGATGTAGGGGGAAAAGCGGATCGGAGGAGACTGATGTTGAAAAAAAATGGAGTTGGACGTCAAGTTGGAGCGTTTGCGGTGAAACGGATCCAACTTGTAGTCTTACTGACTGAGTCGGACGACGAATCGGAGCGTGAATGCCCAGCTCTAGATGGAGACGTATAAGTAAGGAACTTGTACGAATAAGTAAACTACGCTATTATATTCGTAATAATATATGGAAATATGGAACTTGTCAATCTTGTTTGCCATCGCTCCTGTTCGGAGGAAGCAACCATTTACGCGAATCTCGAAGCCATGAGTTGTTTTTTCCCTTGGATCACGACGTGGAGAAATTAATAGGTACAGTAAAAGGTGTTGAGTTTCTTGAGGGTTGGTCGAATGAAAAGTCTATCTTCTCGTCCAAAGATTCAAAATATTCATATTTCTTCGCCAGGTCTGATAACAGAGGATGGGTAGGTCACAATTAGGATCGTCCTGGAGTTGGGTGGTTGGACGGCCCTAACAACAATAGGACGATTCTAATTGTCACGTGTCCATCCTCTGTTAAGAGCCCTGAAGAAGCAATGTAAATATTTCGAAACGTCGGCCTAGAAAATAGACTTTTCATCCGGCCAACCCTCAAGAAACCCAAAAATTTGGATGGAACTCAGTGGTAAAGAAAACCCAGTATGATTAAGGTACAATTCGCCGAGCATGAAAGGTTCCACCCAACCCGTGGCTTCATTTCTTTAACGGTGAACAGCAGTTTTTTTTTTTTTCCTTTTTTTCCGGTGAACCAAGTCGTTGGTGGTGAAAGTTGTAAAGCAAAGGACCTCTATATTCATAGTAATTTCACACCTATATGTGTACGAAGAAGAAAAACGCTGATTGACCGAAAATAATACATTTTTAAAGTAGACTCTGTCGGCCACCTTGGGACCACAGCCTGGTCGGTTAGCATTTTGGCGGGTTAATCCAATGAGCAGGCATTAAAAAATTAAATGATAATAAATGAATAAAATTAAATGAATACGTATATGGGGCGTGCAGACCTACCAGCACAGTACACACTGTATACAGTTCGTAAACAAGTATTTATTTGTTGACTACGATCGGCAAATACCTTTTTCTTCACTTTCTGAGAATATCAGCAAGCGCATGTGTGGTGCAAAAGTCTTTTGTAGAAAATGAACGAACAATGAATTAATTTTAGTTCTTTTAATTTTGGTTCTCTTTTCAGTGATTCACAGAAAGGAAGAGCAGGAGATTTTCCTTTCCTTCTCATCACCTTCCGGGTGGACCATTCAGTTTCAAGATATAAAAACAGATCTGACTAAAATCGGAAAATATTTTTTTCTTAGCTTCATGTTCGAAGAATGTCTACCCAAGCATGTACCGCGGGATGCGAGGCACAATTAATTCGTAGGAAGTGAACGAAATGAGAATGATTTTTAGGTATTTTAATTTTGATTCACCGACAAGCTATTCCTAGAAAAATGGAACGAAATTTTTTTTAATTTTTTATTTTCATTACCTTTTAAAAAGTCAATGCCACGCGGAGATACGCAAATTTTTTAGTGACCCCCCAACTCTTTATCTTCCAGAAGAGTAAAGATCCAAACATATTCGCCCAATCATATCCCCTGTTAATCAGGATATCCCATTTCACCCCCTCCCTCTCCCGTAAAACACCCCCTTTAGCTCAAATTTTAAAAACTTCAAATAGCCTTTAATTTATGTTGGACTGATGCAGAGATTTCCAAGCACTCATATCAGTTGTCTAATGACCCCTGTAACCGTGAAAAGCGGACAAAAATAATGACAGACAGACAGACGGAGAATATCTGAGAAAATGGTACCATTCGTCTACAAATAGCATGAAACGGAATGGAAACGCAAATTTCATTATTCTAATCAATGTACCTACGGACAGACATACTTACGGTTTTTTTAATATAGATTGGTACTTAGTTAATTTTCAGTTGGTCGGTCAGCTCGTCTTAAATCCTAGGAAAGCGTAGGTGTGTTATTTAATTTATCTAATTTCTCTCCGATAGGCGTCTACACCTATGTATATTAAGATAGGTACCAAATGTACAATAATATACATACTTCGTTTAATAATTGTATTCAGGTATTCTGTGTGGAAGAGCTATCAAACTACTGAAATAATATGCCTTTTTGTAATAATTTGCAGCTGTTTATGTCTTGGAAAGGTGTTCATCAAAGAAGGTACGTCTCTAAAATTCGTTCTCCACCGGCGAATATGTTTTGGTGGGTTCTTACTTTTAACACGCACTGGACCCATGACTAATACAGAGAATTGTGTTTTCCATCCTTCGTGAGAGTCGCCTTGGGCTGTCGGTTGGGAAAAACACTCCTAATTTTTTTCTCTCCCGTTTTTCCTCTTGATATCCTTGCGAGCCTCCGCCCTTCACTTCAAGACCCTCAGGAGCACGAGCGGCGTATAAAAATGGTAATAGCTGTGGTATCCGCCAGGTGGCGCTGCCTGCGCTCCACCTACGTGAATGGCACGCAAGATGCCTCTTGGATTTGTTTGCGCATTTTTTGTGTGTTTCCTTCCCACGAACCTTCCAACCTTTGCCCCTTCTTTCTCGACCTAAGGGCCTAATTGTTTTTATATTATTGCCATGTGTCGTGGGTGTTTCCCCGCATAGCAAAGTAGGTGAGGGCTGGGAGGTTTTAAAATTTCGCCCTCCGCCGGGAGAAAAACGCAAGCCTTTTAGGTGTTTGAATACCCAACTTGGTCGGCCAATGAGAGTCCACGATACGTTTGCTAAACGGTTTTCTGAGCTATGAGGATTAATTCTGCCGTGATAATAAAAAACATCTCAAGTCCAAAAAGAGCAATTTTTCAGGAATGCACTTTTAAGTTTTCTGCACTTCCCTTGCTAACAAATTCCGTCCAGTTCACCAATATGACTTCATTTATTGACCATCACTACAGGTTACGCCTCTGAATGCATTAATTAAAATTCATAAAAGAAATCAATTATTGAGAATGCTCATAACTCAGCTTGTTGGCCACGCACTTCGCAGTAGTTAACATAATATGGTTGGATAAATCGAGAGCTTTCGAACGAATGGTCAACGAATTTTGTGTGATGAAAAACGAAGAAGAACAATTTTCCTAGCAACCACTAGGTTGTAAGCGGAAATCATCAGAAAACCAACCGCAACGCTTTTTGGTTTATTATTTCCAATAATAAGCCTATGTGATCGTTTAGCAAAAAACTTTTATAACCCCCCCTCAAACTTTGTCACTTTACGTTTCAAAGTACGTAGAATCCAAATTTGAAATGTCCGTCCGCCGTTCGCCGTCCGGGCCATAAAAGGCCTAAGAATTGACTTAAAAAACCCGTTCTTTCGCACATAGACTCCATTTGGGGTCTAGTTGGTCCTAATGTTTAACCATCCCGATCGCTTTACTCGCATAAATGCTATGGGCCAAAAACGGGCGAAAAAGTGTCTTTTTCGAGGTTTTGAGTGTTAGACTGACGTACAGCTCACGCCTGGCATGCTTGGCAGGGGGTCACGGTGGGTGGTGAGGGGGGTGAGCGGGGGGTGGAGTGAGAGGAAGAACAGAGGTGGAAACTAGAAAAGAGACTGGCGAAATACTGGCGAATTACTATAGCTGGCTATCTGATTCAGAAATAATAAACCATTATGTAATAATTTGCAGCGTTTTTAAAACGCTTTTTGTTAACGCTTTTTTTCGTTTATGTGCCAAAGTAAAGACATAAAAACGCTTGCATACGAGTATGCAACACATTGGGACATTTTATGTCTTTAGTTGCAGACTCGTATGCAAGCTCTAAGAGCCACTCAGCAGATCCGGATCCTGGGCATCGTCAAGTAAATGTCCTAAAGAGGCTAGATACGAAATTACAGCTTCCTAGAGTGTAAAGTATAGAAATCACCTATTAAAATGATTTAACAACCGCTTCACAAATCAAACCGTACACGCAATATTCGGATCACCTTCTTTGAATCAAATCATCGAAACACCAGCTCAATGAAATCATCAGAAATTAACAAGCGGTTGAATCATGTTCACAATATAAATTATTGAGAATGATCACCTGAGTGTACACAATTATTCAAATAACCTTGCTCATAACTCAGCTTGTCGGCCACGCACTTCGCAGTAGTTAACATAATATGGTTGGATAAATCAAGAGCTTTCGAACGAAAGGTCAACGAATTTTGTGGGATGAAAAACGACGAAGTACCATTTCCCTAGCAACGACTCGGTTTAAGCGGAAATCATCAGAAAACCAACCGTAACGCTTTTTTCACGCTTTCTTTAAACGCATTTTTTTAACGCTTTTTTCGTTTATGTGCCAAAGTAAAGACATGAAATGTCAAAAACTTAATTTTTAGAATCGATTGTAATCTATTTTGAGCAACAACAACTCAAGTCAATGATGATTCTATCTTCCAAAAACTAGGTAACTATCAAGAAAAATATTGTGTTAGAAACAAACCCAACCGCAAATGAAGCCACGTATTTGAAGCACAAACAACTCATCCTAATCACGTAAATTATGTGGCAAGTTGAGTTGTTCTTACTCAAACAAAGTAACGCATTTAGCAAACTCAGGTTGTTTCTAGGCAAACTTGGGATGTTCTAAAAATAATTCCGAAAACTTGAGATATTTTTATCTGAAAATGTTGGACTCGTCAAAACAGAAATTTGACTTGCCTTATGGCTTGAAATCGTTGGACCCCTCAGTACCACCGTAGTATAATTGTATTCGCAGCTCAAATTTGAAATTCGAAGGCAGTTGGGAGAATAAGATTTGAGTAGTCCTAACACATGCACAAAAACACTAGTTATTGATGTTAATTGTGATTAATAATACAGTCAATTAAGAGTAGGTAATGTTAAGAAGACGTGTTGTTTTAATCACATTTACTTTTAATATCAAGTATTAATATTATTATAATTTTAATCATAATTAAAAGTATAATTTGGAGATAAGATGTCACTAATGATTATTAGAATAGAATATAATAGTTTATTTGCATTAATTTTTTTTACATGAATATTAAAATATAAAATAGTACAAAATACATTCTTAATCCAGAAGTCTGAAACGATGGTGCTGCCTGACGCTAGGCTTGGCCTTTGTTGTCAGACGATGAGTCTGCTGCTATTTTATTATTGTGATAAATAATGCAGTCAAGAAAGCGTTTCAATTTGAAGACATGGTTTTTTTTATCACTCAGACTTTATTGCCCAAATAAGGAATCCATAAAATGTAGAATTTGGAGATAAGTGTCCCAAGGACTGCTAAATCCGTCAGTAAAGTGATGATGTCTTAAAAATTGTTTTAAAGGTTTAGGCCGCACCTCAATCAGAAGGGTCATTAGCGGCATTGAACAAGGTGTCCAAAGGGACACTGGAAGTGGTACGATTCTGAGAGGAGCCATGTTGCCATACTTGACTAAAAAGGAGCGCCATCATGGACTACACTGGAGGGGGAAAATGAGGGGTACAGTGATGACCAAAAATAAAGTAATACAACTAAGACTAAATGTGAAATATGCTAATAACTATATACATGTTACTATATACAATCAGCAAAGTGAAATAAAACTACGACTAGATGTATCTAAATATATCACAGATCAGATATCACAGTTCGTAGTAGAGCTCAGCGGCTCTTAGGTACAACAACAGGGATCGGACGTAGTCTGGTCCAGGTAGAACCTCTACCCACTAAAGAGCTGGACTCAGAGGTCCACAAGGGCTGGGCATTCTTATAGAAAGTGGCGGATGGACATATCACCCCACACCTCGCAAACACAACATCTAGAGCTTCTGCACTAAGCAGGTGTCTGTGAGTAAGACGGGTATGACCAGTGGCAACCCGGTTAACTACCGTCTGTCTTAACTGTTAAGAGTAATGAGCAAACTCACTAATGTTTATTGTCATGAACAATACAGTCAATAAAGAGTTTTGATTAGATGACATGTATTTAATTACACAGACTTCGATGCCCTAATGAGAAATCCATAAAAAGTAGAACGTAGAGGTAAGTGCCCCACGTCCGTCAGTAAAGTATTGACATCAGTTCGGACTGAGTGGCTCGAGTTAGGGGGCAGTACATGAGAACTGAGGGAATAGTTACATAAGAGCAGTGAAGAGAACTGCATTGAGGGAATTCGAGTTTATAGGCTGTTGCAAACAATCTAAAAACAATCAAGATAATTTTCAGAGTACATGATGGGACGTCACTAATGAATTTCTTCAACATTCATACCAAGTGAAAGACCCTGTTCCTATAATTAAGTATAAATAAAGTAAGAAAACTTAGATTGACTACATGATGATGATCTCGCAAGCAAATGTTACCTCGTTCCAAAGAGAACAAAAGCCATTTTGAATCGGCCATTAAACCGAACCATAAAGTTCAGAGCTCCTCCTCCCGTCCTTTTGCTCGCCGTCTTTTTCCTTATTCCCCGAAATAAAATTACAGCTTAACAATTAGTGGGTCCACTTTAGTTAAATTATATCTAACAGACTGAGGAATCCTCTTCCGAGGAGTTTAATTCTTGAATAACCCGCTCCTAAGGCGAACGTCTCTTGTAATTAAATCAATATTCATGAGGAAAAGAATTAGCTATGCAAATCCGGCAGGAAGCTTCAGACTGCGGCTGCCCCTTTTAGCATGGTTTCATAATGAAGTGACTATTAGGATCGCGAAAATGCCATAAGTTCTACGAGGACTTTGGTGAGAGGCTATGCCGGAAACGGTGGAAATCCATTTGGTGGAGAATCCAAAACTACCAAGCAGGAGGTTCCATTAAAGAATTACATCAGTGTTAGTGGTTTGCGCAACTTCAAACTGAGTACGTACTACACATGTTCATAAAGACCATCCGCATTGCTGACGACTCAAAAAGAATAACACTACTAAACTTCGCGTTCGCAGTAATTTTGGCAAGCACGGATCAGATAAATATATATGAACATACGATTCTTTCTTTCGATATGAAATTATGTGTATGATCTATCAAGGTATCAAGATCTATTCAGTTGTGTTCAATAAATTCTGGAATAAATTAAGTGTTCTTTCATTTCCTATGCTTCTTTTCAGTCATCAGATGTTGATTAGAGCTGACAGTTAATATCACTCTTACTGCATGTGTTTAGGTTTCCCCATTTGAGTGTATCATTATTACAGAAATATATCGCATTGATACTTTTCATTTCTTTACAGAAATCGTTGGTGTCTCCACTCCAGTGTTTTGAAAAAAAAAAAAAAAATAAATAAATAAATAAATAAATAAATAAACAAGTAAATAAATAGTAATAATAATAATGATAATAAAATAAATATATATGATAAAAACTTGCTCCCTTTGACCCCACTGGGGAGACCCCAGGCCCACTTTTGCTTTCTCATTGAGCGTCAGCTAAACATTGGAAGAACGTGGAACACGCTTGATTTCAAGTTTCAACTTCAAAGGTTGAATAGCTAAGAACTTAGCCCCGGGTCACACTTAGCTGATCTGAGAGGCTCTAGACTTCATGATTCGTTTTTAGAAGTCCCAAGGGGAACCATTTCAACTTCACAGGTTGAGTAGCACAGAAATTAGATCCACCGCTGCTATAGTCTCGTTTTTAGGACGTCCCTCTGAAGTTAGGCTTCGTCAACAGAGGGACGACCTATTGGAATTGATCCAGGAGGGTAGGGGACAACAAGAATGAGAAAAAATAACCGCATACAAATCCGTTTCTAAGACCAAATTTGTGGGGAAAAAACATAGGTATATGTGTGTGTGACACAAATTTTGTCTATACTGCCCAGGCCCCAATTCTCAACTGATTTTCGAGATTCTTTCTTTTTTCAATCCCAATTCCAGTTTAGCTGTGCGAAAAACCTCGGAAATTTAGGATTTGCTATCGTGGTGTGGAGGTGGAGGGGATAATTTCCATTTTTTTCAAGAGCTGCCTAAGCTACAAATTCCGACCTATTTTCGTGATTCATATTTCGTTCCATTATGAATTTGATACAGTTTTGGAAAGTATGTGAAGATTTGGATTTCCAAATTTCATCAAGAGAGTGGGTGAATGGAGGGGGTAATTCTGATAAATAATGATGTTTTTCAATTTCTCCTCCAATTTTCGTGATTCTTTTTTTGTACAACTATTACTCTGGACTAGTTTTGGAAAATTCAACAGGAGTTTCGAATTTAATGATAGAAGGTGGTGGATAACGATGAATCGTGATATTTTTATTGTATTCATCAGATTTCCGTGGCTGTTTTTATTGCTTGTTCGATCCAGATTTTAGTCGAGTTAAGCATCCTTCGAAGTTTCAAATTTACTGTCGGTGACGGAGTTAAATTTGGGAAGGGGGGAGGGGGGTGGATTTTAGAAAAATCGTGATACTTTTGATTTTCTCTTATTTTAATTCTCACTAAAATGATATACAATCCATTGATATTAGCAATTTCTACTTATCTCCAAAACTTCTGTTCATAATTTGATTGAATTGAGTCAAGTGTAACGAAAAATAATCGATCTATCAAAGCCGTTTATGCTGTTATACCTACCGCTTATTTATTAGTAATAATAGTGTTGGTAATAGTTTTATCAATATACCGTTTAATAATAGTGTAGGTATATGTTATTGTTTATAAATTTTATAATTCTTATCGATTATTGTTAATTCGTGTATCTAACCAGTGTCAAATAAAGCGAGTCATGAATGAACTAAAGTTGATCTTGACATCCTACATTAGTCGAAATTCAATTAATTAAATTCTATTATGCGTGTCAGATCAGGCAGAGAAATTTATGGTTCTATCGTTGTCAGCCCGGTTTTAATTAGATTTTCTGGAATTACCCTGTCTGAATTGGTTGAAGAGCATTTCTAAATTCCCCAAGAAGAAGAGCATTTCCTGATTCCTCCATCAGGGTCACTTAAGAACAGCGAAAATTCGATTTTATAAATTGATACCTATTGACTAAGGCTCGGATTTTGCATGTTTTGCATGTTGTAGGTTTGTATGTGTCCAAACCTTCATAGAAGTTCGTCTTGAGTGTTTTCAGACCATTTGCAAACCCAAAAAAAATGACATTAATTTTGCATGTTTTGGAGTTTTTTTTTTTTTTTTTTTTTTTTTTCTTCAGATTTTTTCATGTTTCGAAATTTACCCAGCAAGTAAAAAAAAATGATTTTTTTTTAAACAAATCAAACTTTAGAAAAAAAAAAAAAATAGCTAACTAAAACTAGTGGTAGCTTGTTTCCTATAGAATTTCACAAACCGAAATGGGGTAGTTGGCCTTACTCAAGAATATACGAAACCAGGTTTGTACGAAACCAATTGTTTGCGAGGATTTGAATGGACGCGTTTGTAAGAGGTAATCCTCTTCCTTACCTGCCTTCTGTTTGGCTCACTTTACCTAGTCTCTTTATTATAATTGACTATATTTAGAAAGTCAACCCTATAGGTATTATTTCGCAGGTGTTGAAACCACTCCCCTCTAAATCATTCTAGTTATGTTCTCATGAAATCCGGGCCTGACAGTTCATATAGTTTTTTGCAGCCGTGCGTTAAGTTTCAAACACAGTTGTTAAGAATATCTAAAAAATTATTCGAGAAGTGGATAAGGACTCAGCCTTCACTATAGACATGGGAAATATCTTCTGTCCAATCTGTGGATAAAGGGTAAGTGTATATACATTTTTTTTGTTCATATATTAACGACGAATAGGTCGGCATTCATCATGGGCTCCCCGAAACCCGAAAAGGAAATCAAAATGGAAATATTGAACGAGGTAGGCATCAAGTGTATATTTACAATATACAGGGTGTCCTAGAAAGTTCCTCCTAGAAATGTTTTTAAAATGTATTTTCGAGTAATTAGCGAATTTTTGAAGAAAATTAAGCTATTGCTCTCGCCTCAAAATTTGTAGAATGTGAATTTTTGAAAAAATGTTATGCAGAAATCCGTTTCAGGCTATTCTGAATCATATTCTGAAGTTTAACGCATTTTTTTATGTATGTATATATGTATGTGTCATTCCAGACGATAACTGTCCGTAGAATTGTGCTAGAAACTTCAAACAAATTTTAAAATGTTAAGGACACAAAACGAAAGTTCAAGTTCGTTGGCCAGCATGATCGGATTACATCTTCGGGTTGAAATTTTCAAAAAAGTAGTCAAAAATTTCAAAATAGCCTGTTTTTTGCGATTTGTTGTGCGAAATAATTTTTTCAGCATACTAACATGTGGTATATTCGGAATCAGCGTAAAATTTCCTATAAGAATAGGTATGTATCAAGTTTTCAAAAATTTCAAAGTTGAAAAATCAGTCAAAAATCGAAATGATGCCGTTCGTTAGTTGTAAAAATCGGTAATATTTGCATGAAACATTGTCCAAATTCAGATTGATCTATTTTTATGGAAGTATCCCTGTATAACAGAAAAAAAAAAAAAAAAAATGTAATCACATCTGATGAGTTTACTCTGTGAAATATTCCGTCCTCCGATTCTCTCGGTCGCTCTCTTTAATGTATAAGTACCTCCTAATAATAAAGTATGTATAAGTACCTCCTGAAAATAATAAAGTATGACTACCTCCTAATTATTTTTAATAATTTGATTCCATGTTTGTCTATCAAAATCATAAACTAAAATTTCTCTACACGATCAATAGCGACTGAAATGTCGAATATTTCTTCAAAAATTCGCTCATGGAGGCATGCTGCATGACTGGTTTCTTACGTTCAAGATTTTTTTCGTGCTTTCTACATTTGAGTAACTAAAACTTCCTTAAAACCCATCCCTATGCTTGAGAGATTTTAGATGAAAAGCACTTATTATTGATGAATGCAAAGTTATTAGTATACGCATAATAAAAAAAAAATTCAATTTTTAAAAATCAATTTATTTATCAATAAATTGCAATAACTATTTTTTAAAGGTTTTTTCGTTCAAATACTCTTTTTCGTACTTATTCGTTAGAAGGAGGTTTCATAAGCATTCATGGCGAAAAAGTTTGTTTTCTTTGAATTATTTTAAAAATATATGTTTTTGCATGTTTTGGCATTTTAAGTGCATGTTTAGCCTAAAATGTGTGCATGTTGATCCAAGCCCTACTAATGACCATAGCAAGTTGTAAAGGGAAAAACTTTATCATTTAGCTATGTTCTTATATCCGAAACTACTCTGAATGAATTGAATTGAGTCAAGTGTGACGAATGATGATCGATTTACCAAAGCTGTTCATGCTGATATGCCTAAGATCTCTTATTTATAAGTAATAAACGTGTAATATACCGTTGATTGATAGTGTATATGTTATTGATTATAAATTCTATAGATTTTATTCATCATTAATAATTCATGCGTCTAACCAGTGTCAAATTAAGTGAGTTATAAATAAATTATATTCGAATTTTCACATCCTACATTAGTCGAAATGTTGGTTAAAAACACAATAAATAGTTCATGGTTTAAATTAAAAAATTATTAGATAATTGCACCCATTCCACCCACTACGCCGAACGCACGATCGATACAGCCCGCAACGCATTAATGCGTTGCGCTAACAATTTGCCCCTCACGTTTCCCAAATCATTGACACGCGTATAGTAGTGTATGTACCAATGTATCTCACTCACAACACGAGTTGAAAACGTTTCCACGTGGAACGGGCTGTAAGTTGGGTGTTGAAGTTGACGGAAAGAAACAATATTAAGATGGCGTTTACCTTAAGAAAATGGTAGTTCAAAATTGTACAAAAATCACCAAAAGTGACACTGAATATGTTGCCTAATTGCAGTTAAGTACTGTTTAGCTGTGCACAAGTGATATCCGATTCCTCCATCTCATTCATGAAAGTTTAAGGGGTCCTGAGCAGAATTATAACTGAGATGTGCACGAAGTCAGTTTGAAACTGAAAACCATCAACTGGACCTACGGGAACTGAATGTGATTGAGTATGAAGCATCTTTCAATATTATTGAATTAATATAAACGCCATTAGAGGCTTGGATCATGCAAAATTGATGGACTAATCCGATTCGGGGCTAACCTTTATACCGTTGAAAATTTCTTCAAAATCGTAATGAAGTTTAGTCTAGTTTTTCGTGAGATAATGAGTTCCCGGAGAAGAAATTTACAAATGGACTAAAAACGAAGTGAAAAATAAAAATAAAATAAAACAAAATAAAAATAAACAGTTTGTGAAAGAAGGAAGAAAGTTTCAGTCATTTATTCATATATATACATCGCTTTATATGAAAAAGCGTTAAACTCTAGGGTTCGTTTCAGAATGTCTCAAAACGGATTTTAATTTTGATTCGGAAATATCATTTCAATGAAGAGCTAACAAATGAGAAATTCAACGTCTCATCAAGCTCCTACTTGATACATTGGGGTCAATAGCACTGATAAGGGAGAAAAAGCTATAGTTCCAGATACGTGTGTGACACCGATGATAATTGGAAATATGGTATGAAGTATAATGTATTTTAGTTCGATGGAATGGGTTTGATTTGAATGTTATTGTGCTACACGTTTAACGGAGAAGTTGTTCGTTTCTACGATACTAATAAATAAACACTTAATCAACCTCAAACTTGTACAAGTGATTTTCGGTCCCAACATTTGTAACTTAACCTACTTTCTATTGATAAATGCACCGTTTCACTACATCATTTATATTACCATAATTTATTATAAATGCAAGGCAAATACATTTCCAATAACATTAGAAGGAGGACCTATATCTATATCTGGTCTAACGCTAATGGAGGAGAAGTCCGTATGTTAAAACTGATGCTGACTGATTATTATAAATAAATATGATATGTATTTCATATGTATATAATTATATTTCATAGTAATCACAATAATAATTGGTGTTTACTTATTGATTTGATGGGAAGCACTGCCATTTAATGAAGTTGTTGACGCAGATGAGTCGTCGGGCTTGTCTTTGCTGTAGGTAGATCATTTTTCAGGGCTGACATGAAGTGTGCAGTATTCCCAGACAAATACATACATCTGAATGTATTTATGGGATAGTCGGTCACCGACATTTCTCATTGCAATGACTGCGGTGTTTGTATCACGAAATATATCAAGAAACAGAAGTGGTTCTCACTCCGCTACATAACCAGCGAGCACCGCACAAAGATTTCAATTTAGTTTCCGTGTATCTTTTAACATAGTGAACTGACTCGGGAGAAGCGGAGTCTCATTTCCTGCATTGAGCTTTATCTAAGTTTGAAGGAAGCGTCCTCCTTTTTAGGAGGAAATCATACGAAAGAGATAACACACCTTCCTTACTCAAACCGCCCTCCACTCCGTTTATTTCCTTGGGGCCACTGTATTTTATTTTTAAGGTCCTTGAAAAAACTGGGTAAAAAAGGGATCTCAAGAAGCAGAATGACGCTGGGATGCGAACAAAAATCAATATCGGTGGCCGAGTTGCTTTTTTGCGTTCTCACTTCAGATGAGAATTCTCCGATTTAATCGAAAATACGAAGAAAAGTGTATCTTTTAATGTTGAACGCTCGTTTCGAATTTGAATTTTAGATTCCCCTGAATTCCATTTTTCAATCTGTATGTGGTAACTACGGTTTTCAAGGTATACGGATTCTTCAAAACTTGAAGAATTTGATGTTGTCTTCCACTAATATATTTTCTACACTGTATCAGATTTCGATACTTCTTAGCTTTTGAGACAAATTAAAACGCTTCAAAATATTTAACAAAGGTTTTTGACATGGATATGTCTTTGCTCTGAGGGGTCAACCGAAAATTTCCGTCACGCAAAATTTGTGTCACAATTTCAGTGTTTTTCACGTACAACCCAGCCGTTGCTAGGGGAATGGAACTTCCGTAGTTTTCATCGCACAGAAATCGTTCGCCACTCGTTGGAAAGCGCATGATTTATGTGATAAATGTTCACATCTCAAGCTACCAATTTCCCCCTCCTTACGTACCTGGCTACATTCCTAAGTTGATTGGACTATAAACAATTTTAATAAGCCGGTTACAATATTCTTAACGTAAAGCAATAGCATCATTTACTCCACTCCATAGGAATTCATCCTCTTGACAACAGTCGACTGTTAACAACAACTCATTGTAGTGGCTTCTCTTCCCAGTTATTTTCAACATTTCTATAAGTAACCGTTGTTTTGTTGGAATTAGTCGGGATGCGGCCCAGGGATTTGTTTAAAGTTAAAGGATTTGTTTACAACTCTCGAGGACAACCGTTATGAAATCCCCAATCAAAGACATACCCATGTAACATGGTATCTGCTTGTAAAGCAGATAGTGGAACTCGTTTACGAGTTTTTAACGTGATATGACTTAGCTCAGGGGTTTTTGGATAGAAAGTTAGGCAGTCATTCATTTTCGTGGCAGTTTTTTATTTTAATGTGCCAAAGCAAAGACATAAAATGTCAAAAATCGCCATTTACACTACGGCCATCTTTTCAGAAGATATAGTTCCGGTGGAATTCTAACATCGTGAAATCGAGTTTATTGTAACTCCTGTCATCCAATAAATATTTATTTCTATCTCTTCTACACACATTACTGGTCTAGAGTTATTAAGCTCAGTATGTAAGAGAAATTAGTTCCTAAGGTCCTTAGCTGATCAGTTCGCCTCCACACCATGTAATGGTACAAACCACCAAATAGCACTTTCAGGAATGCATTCCCATAACTCTTCCACCACAATAATATATTTTTCCAACATCACTCCAATTAACCGAAAACCAAGAAACTACAATTGATAGTCGAATTACTATAAATAAATATTGTTATTTCCATTATTTTTCATTGTATAATAATAGCCAATCTGCAAATCGAGTGGCACATGAGGGTTTCTAAATTCATGAATATTACGCATGATTACAGTTTTCTTCCTCACCACCAGAAGTGAGGAGGGAAGAATTGTACTTCTGCAAGGAGCTGAAGAAATATATCATCCTTAATAATTGAAATTATAATGCTTACTTGCTATTTGCGGTTTTAAGATTTTTGAACAACTCAGTAACTAGTCACATGTTTGTCAGCATTCCTGTCTACGAAAACGATTGGATACTCTGTAAAATCGAAATTGATGGAACTATTAAAAAGAACATGAGATTCCCTATCCTTAAGATGCAAAATAAAAACTTTTAAAGCCAAACCATTGAATGAGAAACTAATAAACATTCAGAATTCCAGGTCTCTAAAAGCTGAGGCTGATAAGGACAAGGTTATTCCATAAATTACAAAGGAATGGGCTCACAATTTGCAGATGGGAACATGGAACGATAACTATTTAGGGAATAGGTTTTTCAATGCATTCTACCGTCATTTGTATGCCCTTTCTCCTTCTTCAACATCTAAAGTCTAGTTTCCTAAGCCGACATGGTGAGGGATACATGCTAACAGTAGTTTTGAACCAAGTTTAAAAATTAAACCGTGCTCGGTTTAAAACTTGACATGTGTCCCTGGCTCTAAAAGCGTTTCAGCAATTAGTTAAACTTCAATCCGGGCTGTCGAGATTCTGACAGAATCCATCAGGACAGGTTCCCCCTTGAATTACAGCGAACATTGGGAACAGGCCACAAATGTTTTAAAAGAAGCGTGAAATGAAAAGAATGACCAGGCAATCCAACGCAGCCAAGAAATAATCGCCACCCTGCAATCTGCAGCGAGTTCTTCAGCAAATTATTGATGCTTCAGCGTCCCAATGGCTGAAGGTTCTCCCAAAGGTGGCAGACAGTTACGAATTGTCGGTCACAGAATTTCAAGATGCGCGAGCATTGCGGTACGGCCGTACACGAATTGGATTGCCCGAGACCTGTGATGGCTGTCGAGAGAGATTTGATGTTACACATGCCTTAAATTGTAAAAGAGGGGGGTTCGTCAAACAGGGTCACGATGCAGTACGTGACGAAACGACAATGTTAGCAGACCTGAAATGGGGAGGGGCAGTCATAGAACCTGTGCTACGAGAAGCTGAAGACGAAGTTCCTGCCTTAATAGCTGACATCAAGGTGGAAGGGGTATGGGAAAGTGGGAGGCCGGCGTTCTTCGACAATCGCATAATCAATGCCAACGCCGTTTCTCACTCTTCCCATACCTGGAAGCAAGTAGCCCGATCAGCAGCAGCAGAGAAATATAGGAAATATGACCAGGCAGCGGAAGACCGTCGAGTTTCTTTCACCCCCCTCAATCTGTTCAGTGGATGGAGCGCTACACGACGAGTTCAACCAGTTTTTGAAAAGGATGGCTCACAATCTTGCCGGGAAATGGAGACGACCCTACTCACAAGTCTCTGGGCCACGGTAAGAATTCAAATGGCCATATTGAAAGCTGGGACACGGAGAATGTTGAGGTCCTTGGGAATGGAGGATGGAGCTAATCTCCCATAGTTGAGCGATTAAGTTTTAGTAACCTTATTTTTGTTTGATTGTTCTGTCAATGAATTTTTACCCTTGTCCAAAAAAAGGATAGAAATAGAAAAAATCGTTTATAGAAAAAAAAAAAATTAATTAAAATGTGGCTAGGAATGTTATTAAAACTTGTTATTAAGCACTGTCGCAAAATTTTTTCCTCACAATATTTTAGGGATCCCAATACGTTCGCCATCTATGATTTTCCTGGAAGATATCAGTACGTACATATATGTACGATAATCGGTGAACAAGGAAAGTTGACTTTGTTATGACAGCTAAAATGAGCATGATGTGGTACGTGATACGCGATCGGCAATGAAAGATACTTTGACTTCATGGAGAGGCCAACAACCTGACATGGTCATCAGGAGGCACCAGGAAGGGGACCTTCCTTGAGTGAAAGCCGCCCAGAGGCACTCAGGACCACGTGTGTCCCATCGGCATTAGAGTCAAAAGCATTAGTTTCGCCCAAAGTTGAAAACCGTTTGCGGACAAGCATCTGTCACCTAAGAGAAAGACAGTTTAGCATGGACGCCCCGAACACTGCGAGGCTAATCGTCACGGTAATCACTTTCATTTGTCTGAGTGCTTTCAACGTCTAGAGCCTGTGGTGGTCATCTCGAACTAATTCTGAAGGTTTAAGGTTCTCGTTATGACTCTAACGTTGGGAAGGGGTCCTTCAAATGTCAATCTGATAGCTCACCCACACCATCCACCTGCCCATCTGATGTCTGATCTGACCCATTGTGAGAATAAAATGAGAAATATTCCAACATCGCACTTGAGATTGTGTCGACAGATCTTAAAATCGTGTTATTTCTTTGTTTTACTTGAATTTCTTCGTCTACGAATTAACAGTCTCTACCAACCTGATCGAACTTTTGTCTCCAATCGAATCTTTTTCCTATTACAATATGATCTAGATTGGTATGTTACATCCAGTTAAGGATATTCATGAGGGAGAGTGCTATATATTTTTAACATGTTTTTTAGCATTCCTCTTTTATACATAAATTGATGTGTAACATTGAAAAATGGCTTGCCACCTTGAATAAGGCCTGTTTGGTAAGGAACAAGTATTATCCAAACCCTGAGCGGATGATTGGACGACGGAGGAACATGAAGCTAATAAGATGATTTGCTATTCGAGAAAATAGTTGTTGAAGACCCACCACAGACAAAAAAGCGCTTGAATAGATTTTTGGTATTCAGACAAGGATTGAGGAGCGATCATACTTTTCTTGCATGCCCTCACATAAAATATTCGGTTAACTGTAACAGTATTCATTCGGTTCCACAAAAATTTGGAAAGCAGGGAACAGATCCCAGAATAGTTTTCTACCTTTGTTTTCCTTGAAATTCACTGTACTTATTTTAATCAACAGTCTTTAATAAATCAAAAGTAGTATAACATAACTGTTTATTAAACTTATATTACATATGATGAAGTTGAACTACCTATCGGGAAACATTTCCCTATTCACATCTTATGAACAGTTGTTCAATCTACTTGGCTATTTCTTTATTGTTTATCTGTATACATATGTTAAACATGTTTCTTAGCATTCCTCCTTTATACGTACTTAAGGTGACATGGGAAATTTATGAATGACTAGCCACCTTGAAAAGATCATTTTGGCAAGGAACATGTTTTATAGAGGACTGAGTGGATGATTAGACGCTAGAAGAACTGGCAGCTTATAATTGATAATGTCTTATTCGGAAGAATATTGGTTGGAGACTTACTGGAGACAAGGAACCGCTTGGGTAGGTTGTTGGCAATCAGGTAAGAATTAAGAAGCGACCAAACCTTTCTTGCATGCCCAATTTTAAAATATTCTCCTAACTAAATGTGTATCCATTCGATTCCATTCAAATTTTAAAAACATTTTACAGATCTCCGAATACTATATTATAACATAATCTCTTGTACTGCAACATAGTCTGGAAAGGTGTTTCATAACCTGCTAATGGTGTGAGGATGATGAATCAGCGCGCCCACTTGAAATACATTTCCCAATTCGTTTCTTTTATGAATAGGTAGTGGTTTCAATATATCAAATTTTTGAATATTCACCTGCTTATATATGTTTAAGATGTTCTTTGGCATTTCTCTTTTATACTTACATAAGATGATGTGTAACATCCAAGAATGACTAGCCACCTTGAATAAGGCCATTTTGGTAAGGAACAAGTATTATAGGGGACTGAGCGGATGATTGGACGACGGAGGAACTTGAAGCTAAGTGATAATGTGACATTCGAGAGGAAGGTGGTTGGAGACCCACCAGAGATAAGCCCAACTTTCGATAGGGTAGTAGTTTTTGAGGGATGAGAAAGTTCCAATTAAGGCTTCTCAACTTTTTAAAATGTTTAATGCTTAGCGCTTTCGCCATTATCGGCCTCGCCAGAGCTTGTATTTAGTGGTTATGTACTTCATCTTTGTCTGTTTTGGGGCCTCCTCAGCATCCTAGAAGGTACCTTTAAATTGGAATGTTTCGTCATATTTATTAAAGGGAAACTGTGAAAATCTGGTGGTTTTATCACTCATTGTCTGGTAGCTCTGTCCTTATACGTTTAAGGGTGTCTATATAGTCAATTTGATTTTAAATTGAGAAAGATAATGGAGGTTGGAAAAATTTTTGCTCTTAACATTGATAAAAAAATTTCTCTTTTATTCGTAAATAAGGTGATGTGTAATATCGAAGAATGACTAGCCACCTTGAATAAGGCCATTTTGGTAAGGAACAAGTATTATAGGGGACTGAGCGGATGATTGGACGACGGAGGAACTTGAAGCTAAGTGATAATGTGACATTCGAGAGGAAGGTGGTTGGAGACCCACCAGAGATAAGCCCAACTTTCGATACGGGTTCATCATTACTCATTTAGGAAGGCGCCTCATCAGCACCACGAAGGGAAGCTCTCCGCCTCCGCCGCACACCGGCGATAGGGACGGGGGGGCGTTGGAACTCGCGCTTGCTTGGACTATCTTATCAAGGCACCATGTATTCCTCGTTAAGTTATACTGGCAAGAGGAGACTGCCAACCCTCCGGTGTTTGGGAGTAATGTATGTCTGCCTACTAAGTGGCTTCCTTATCTCTCTCGCTCTTGCGTTTCTCTCTTCACTGGGTGAGTGGTGTGGGAGAGGGGTGGGTGCTGTTCTACAATCTCGAACCTTATGTTATGACAGCGTTTCACTCCTTCAACACCTCAACCTACCCCTATCCCGAGCTCTTTACACCCACTTTCTTTTTTGTAAAGAAAAAAGACAATGTTTTCTGTCCTAACAACGACCATTGTGATACTTTTGAACGGGTCCTTCAAAAGACCATGGTTGAGTTGATATCGATAAAACATTACATCCATTATACTAAGAAAACCTACTTATTGACCACCTTAGGGGCTTCTACGCTTGCAACAAATGTAGCGCAATTCCAAAGAGATTACACTAAAAAATTTGTACGCTACGCAAGGCATTAAAAATTGCCTCGTGTTGCGTCAACGTCAATAGCTTTGTTCGCAGTGCCGGTTGGAAACGGTTACCAACCGTAGGCGACCAGGTTTGTTATTAGTTTAGTGCGCATGCGTGACCGACAACTAATTTCAAACCGTTTGTAACCAAATCTGCACTGCGAACGGGTTTGACTAAAGTTAACCGTCGCATAGCCTCCAACAGCTGTAACCTGCTTGGTGGGCTCGCGCCATCCTTTGAATAGGTAAACATTACATGTAGGTATGAATAAAGAACCTGAACCGTAAAGAGATGGCCTGCAAGACAACAAACAGGTTGAAAAATGAAAAATATTCATTGTCAACAAACCTTCCAACAGGAATAAGAAATCCATGCTCAACTTTTTCTTGCCTCCAGCTGATGATTTTGTGGGAGAATGTGGTGTTTATCTCGCGGGAAGGATTTAAATCGATTTCGAAGTCGACCGTCGTTCTTAATTTTTAATGTTAATAGCTTTACAAATAACTCTTCAGTTGAGATTGAGTAATAACATTTTACTGTTTGATTTTGTATTTTGTTGCTATTCAGACGAAGATTCCCATTCTACGTCGTTGTCACCAATAAGATTTTCCATATCACACAACTAGTTGGAAACATTCAATAAATAACCGTAGAAGTAAAGCGAGGGTAAATGCAAAGGTAGAACTTAGTGAACAGTGCACGTCATGCAGATGTCCGACAGCTTTCTCATCTCGTTCAGCTGGCTTATCTTATCATCTCTCAGCTCGCTGAGCTCCCGCTGCCCTCCGTCTCACAGTAAAATGATTTGATTGGCTACTTCGAGTAGCGGTGTGGTGGGGGACAAACCGTCAGATCGGTCAGCAGAAATTTCTCTGACCGGTCTAACCGATCCACAACGCGTTTCAAACTGGTTTGGTGGTCACTGCGAACGGACCACTATGGATGCTATACAGTCATAGATTTCCTCAAATGGACACTGCGAACGCCCCAAACGCGTTTCCAACCATTTCTTACAGGTTTGATGGTCACTGCGAACAAACCTAATGTGTTGCGAGGAATATCTGCGTAGTGTTGAACAATTATAGTTGAGCAACAGAAATTCGTCAATATTTTCGTTTACACAGGACAAAACACCAGTTCGTTAACATTATCGTTTAGGCACACGATTTGAAATGTGCTGCCTGTATCTGGGTGCCTGTATTTGGGTGAAATGAGGTATTTTGGACATCACTGAATAAACTGAGAACCTGATTGGTTAAGTATGTTTGGAACGCTCTAACTTGAATCACAAACTACTTGAAATTTTCAAAGCTGATTTTTAGCTTTAGATTCGGAGCTACTCTGACGTCATACAATTGTGTCGACAGAATCAAATGAATAATTAACACTGAAAACAAACAAAGCTAAACCTCTTCTCGATGACCCCCAAAACGCTCGATCCATCATTGGACCCTTCTCTTTCATTAATCGTTCCTCGAACAATTACACTTTTATTAATTCTCGAAGTAAATGAATTCTTAAATTCTATGGGAAGGCTATTGAGGTAAAGCAGGGGTGAGCGGGAGGGAGACAAGTGAAGCATGGAGTAACGATTTGGCGAGGGTGGTGGGGGTTAGGGGGATGAAAAAAAAGTAAGGTTCAATCTCGATCTGAGATTCGTCGGAAGAGAAAAGAAATAACGTCGAAAGAAGAAATACTCTTTGCAAAAAAAAAAAATCCCCTCCTGGTTCCTCCTTTTTCCGAGCTTTTCTTCATCCCTTATTTTAAATACCTTTGTCGATCCTGTCATTAATAGGGGGACCAGATAAAGGTGATGGAGGTGGGGGAGCGGTAATGGTGAATAAAGGAAAAGATAAAGCAAACTCCTTCTGGAACCGTTTATTTTCTGGGGTTTCGCTTTTTCTAAAAATTCGAAATGTTAGGCCTACGCCGAAAGGCAAAAAAAGTTCCAGCCATGCATCTTGGTTGTATGAACGAATTTTCCTAAACTATCGTATCATATTCATGTTAAATTGTTTGAAATTTTAGCAACAGATTTCGGGCTGACGTGATATGTAATTAATGTGGCTACAATTCAAATTGCTATCGTTTCCTATTTGTTTTTCTGCCCTAAATAAATATACATAACTATTTCGAGGTGCACCCAAGGAATAAACTTTCTAGAAATTGCATCGTTTCAACGGTTAGGCTAGTAAATTCAACATTTTTTGCTAATAAAGGGAGAAAATTAAGTTTTAAAAATAAATATTACAGTTGTCCCAATAAAGTCGAGGGTTTTCTTGAAAACCGACTCGCTATGAACCTATGAGTCTGGGGTCAGTTATTACTTTATAGTTTTCACGCTAAATGGAATGGTGACACTAGCTCATCTCCCCAAACCCGTTATTAATCAATAATAACAAATAGGTAATCTAAATATTGTTAGTTAAAGTATAAAACGTGGTTATACCAAATTTGAAAAATTAAGTTTCCTAGTTTTATTTTCCAAAAACAGTGCTCAGTTTTCAAGAAAACTCGATTTTATCGGGGAAACAATAATATTCACAATCAAAACATAATTTTCTTCCCTATTAGCACAATACATGTAAAACGATGTAAAACTCACTCTCCCAACCGTTGAAAGATGGAATTTATTATACAAAGAATAATTATTTCTGTATTAAATAGCCCGTCTACGCAGATCATTGGTCAATAATATATCGAACCCCGTGAATATATATCATCAAAGCAAACTTCTATGCCTCTATGACCCCTCAATTTTACGTATTATACTAGACAAATGTAAAAAAAATTAAGAAAAAATGTCAAACAAACGGTACGTCGAAAAGGAACGGAATCACACTCAGAGGTACTCCAACTCATCTGGGCCCCTCCAAACTTCGTATATACAGAATATATATTCTAGATGTCCCAAATATTCAGCGGCACTCCAGCCACTTAGCCCCGGCTTCAGCATCAAAAGTCAATTAATATGAGAAACAAGTAAGGTCCAATGTTCCTTCAGCAGATCATTGCGTCTACATGCTACGGAATTATATTCTATATTTATCCCAGAGGTGCGCCATTTCCAAATTCAGCTCCGCAGGTTGATAAAGAATTAAATTAGCTTTATCGCATCTTCGTGAACGATTTTCGTAATGCGATTTCATGGTGGTCGGTCGGTCAAAGGGCTGCTATCAATATACATAGGTATAGAGGCATATAATATATTATAGAGGAGAAATAAATGCTATTGATTAATACATCAACACTTTCTTGCAGGGACCCACAATGCAGTGGAAACCAACGGACAGCGTACGGCAAACCACGGACGGTCGGATTTTTTTCATTCGGTTTTGAATTTCACGCATCCTGACACGTGAACCTACGAATTTCGAATAGAGAAGGGGTTGGTTAAAAGTTGTCTCCCGGTTACAAACCTTCATTATCAAAAATAATTAACCAAAATAGTACGTACGTAAAAAGACTAGAAAAAGTAACATACAAACATAAAAAAATGTTGGAAATTTCCAAACATTTTCATTTTATCCATTTTTTTAGGACCTCTGAAGCTATGTCTGATAGACGAGGCTTCATTAACTGGAGGGGTGCCAATTGTAATTGATCCAGGGGGTAGGGGGAAAGGACAACCCAACCATGAAAAAATGAATAAATAACTGCATATAAATCCAATTCAGACAATTCTATGGCCAAATCCGTGGGGCGATTCGCGGGAAAACCGAAGTCGACGGATCGACTCCGCGCACGAACGAATGCTGCTCACAAACATTGTTCGGCGCGGATGAGTGTTTAAGGCCCATTTACAGTGAGCGCGCATAGTTCGCAAACAGGATTTGCGAACGGTCGCAAACGTGGTGCGCGTGCTGTGTTAACGCTCACTCGCGCCAAGCAATGTTTGTGAACAGCATGTTTGCAAACGTTTGCTCACGGTGTGCGCTCAGTGTAAATGGGTCTTTGAAATTCGGAAATTTTGAACGAAGCCTGTCTGGGTGGGTTGAGTGTGATAGTGCAGAGTATATTCCTGGTAGTTCTGACACCATTGATCAAAAATATATAATGAAGGGACACTGGTCATGGGCGAGCATCCGAAGCGACCTGACACAGTATCCATAATAATTATCCATAAAGTATCCATGAAACACCCCCGAAATCGGCCACTGCAAAGCAAAAAATCAACACAGTCACGGAAACCATTGATTTGTTGCTCCGGATCAAAAATTCAAAACACGCTCCCCACTTTTGACTGATCCCGAACAACGGATCCCCGGTGCCCCTTGAAGTTTCCTCTTTCTACCGGCTCGCATTGACAAACCTATTTCATCCCCCGAATCCGTATTCTAACCGCGGCCGGACGCTCCGGCATGGACATGATGGTTATGACCCCCACTAACAATCGGCTACGTGGTCGAAACCGCTCTCTGAAAAAAAAGGATAAAAAAAACCTTCCGTAGGAAAGGAATCTACTCTATTTTTAAATCCGGATCATCTACATATGTGACCAGAATGTCATCGCCTTTCCCGCCCACCCTTTGCAGCACGCACTGCACAACATACCAGAATTTTATTTTTTTTTTTTTTGCGTTTCCTAGTTGTAACTTTTTTTGTTCTTTTTTTGTTTTATTCAGATAGGGTTTTATGAATTCAGTATGGGTTGGGTTTCCATTAGGTGAGGGCAAGGCGCTTAGAATACATAACTGGGCTGCCCGTGATGTAGATATAATAGCTTGGAGCTCATCCCCTTCTCTCGGAGCAGCCCTCGCTCCTGCCGCTGGTTTCCTGCTACCCCTCCGTCGCCGCCCTCTACAATCATAGTTCTCTTCCTTCCCAACTTCCTCTCCAGCTTTCCCGCACCCTCTTGGAACGAAACTTACGATTTTCTACGTGTCATCTTGAGATCGATGAGCGAAAAGTCTCGTCTCCAAGTTCGCGCAACAGCTTCCCTTCAGTTGAAGATGAAAATGTCAAGAGAACCAGTTTGGTAAATTGTTTATTATTTAAGATGCGGATGGATGGCTCAATTTAAATGCAAACGTACTGTTATATTTATATATAATTCTGAACGTTCGTTGAAATTGTGAAGAACTTCGCGGTCCGATTTGAGTGTTAGACTGCTCATTCGAATCACCACGGTCGTAAGTTTGTTGCAAAAGTGTCGCCGTTTGTCTCTATACCCGCCTTGATCGTGTTCTAGGCGGTCCTTATCAACTAGAGTTATTTATTAGGCTGTGGTGGTAACAACAGTTGCCATCAATTCACGGTAAGAAACGTAGTGTAGTAACTAACATCTAGGAGAGTTATTTCTGAACGAAGAAATTGAAACTGAAGAACTTAGCGGACTTTATATATAATTCCGAACGGTCTTTATATATAATTCCGAATCAGCACGGCCCCAAGTTTGTTGCAAAAGTGTCGGTAAGTAAAGAAACGTAATGATGGGGTCTTTTCTGATCAGCTGACTGAGCAAAATCCTGAATCTCTCCTCCGCTGAAAAAAATCTCCGCTCAAGGAAGTTCTACACCAAATTCTTCACCGAAGAATTCAAACACGCAGTCCAATGAAGTCCTACAACAAGAACGGGTGCAGCGGAAAGTTCTTCAACTTCACCTTCCAGGATGCGTCTGGCAGGTACATACAAGGTGTTTCCTTTTCGGGAGAAACTTAGAATCAAATAGAACCTCTTCAGAGCTGCGTGTTTAAGAACGTTGAGATAAAATACAGCTCCTCTAGCAAAGAGATGGAAATGCAAATAACCTCATCTACGAGAATCACTCCATCCGAAAACGATCTCAACCAGGTAACATATATTTATACCAGCATCTCCGATCTTCCAAACGTTAACACTGCCAACATTTTAGTAATTTGCGTTGGTCCCGCCGATGTGTGCACAGTGTCGCGCAATGAAGAAGAGTTCCAATGGGGGAAACAATTCAATTTCAACTCACATGACATCGTGGCAGCACACCTCATTACAACCAAAAAATTGGACATGACACAACACTCGAAATTAATCCAGACACAGAACAAGCACGAGCTTTGCTGGAGTGGTACCAGACACATCAGGACAAAGACAGCTGTAGCATCTCTCTTCTCATGTAATGGAGAACAAACAGCACAACATTCTTAACTAAAGTTGAATCAACGACCGATAAGAAATTAGTTACTGGTAAGAAATTAGTTAGAAGTATGATGTATCAGCAATGGAGGGGAAAAGTTACACATTATGGCGTAAATAAATGAAATACTTGAATAATAAACACAGCAGGAAATTTCCACAAGAATGAGCGTTGATTTCTTTACTGCCAGTTCCACCAACACAACGGGAGTTTTCCTTGGAGTGGTCCTGGGCCGTATATTATATGCTGTACCGATGGGTCCAAAATGACAGGACCCAACGGTAACCACAGGGTTAGGTATTTGGATACCGTATCTCCAAATGGAGACATTCGCTCTGGGCACAATGGTTTACCAGAGCGAACTATTTTAGCCATTAACTTTTGTTTACAGGAATTAATAACTAGAAATACCATAAATAAAACTATGTCAATATACACAGATAGTCAGTCTAGTATTAAAACTGTAGAAAATATAGAAATAAAAAACCAGGTGTGCTAGAGACCACACGGGAGAAGTGTAAACTTCTATGACGATTTTCTGCTTAATATAATAAATATAAAAATCCCGACGAATCTGGATCCGAAATCGGATATCGAAATCACACACCGCAACCCAAACTTATTTCTGTTCTAGAACCAAAAATTTCAACCATGTATCATGTTTTCTCCTCGATATTGATTCGAAATTCTATGAAAACATCAGAAATTAACAAGCGGTTGCAATCATGTTCACAATATCAATTATTGAGAATGATCACCTATGTGTAAACAATTATTTATATAACCATGCTCATAACTCAGTTTGTTGGACACGCACTTCGCCGTAGTTAACATAATATTGTTGGATAAATCGAGAGCTTTCGAACGAATGGTCAACGATTTTTGTGGGATGAAAAACGACGAAGTACCATTTCCCTAGCAACGACTCGGTTGTAGGCGGGAATCACTGTAACACTATATGTTTCGTGCGCGGAAAAAAATTGACTCGCAAAATTTGCTAGGACCCCAGGGCTAAAACATGATACATGTTAATATATTATAGAAATGATTTTGGTTGCCGAAAAAATCTTGTAAAGACAGATTTCAAAGTATAAAAATTTTTTATTCAAACATTATTAAACTTTTCTTACACATAAAATAGTCACAACATTGTATCTATATTTTCTGTGTACATCATTATTTTATTCTTTATTCATTAAATGTCAACACCAGTGTTATCATTATTACAATCATCTGACGACTCTAGAAAAGAAATTATAGGCTCATGGCAACTGAATTAAGAGATAAATGTTCTTGACTCAATTTTGCGTAGGTAGTTTTCTGTTATGGTGCGCGGCTACAATTACTATAACCAAGATTAACTTCTCAACCAAGTGACAAAACAAGCGGAATTGTGTACTATATCCATTTATAACATAAATAAATATAAAACTACGACATGAATAGAAGAACAAGTACGAAAGAAATGCGTGATAAATCGAGAGCTTTCCAACGAGTGGAGAACGATTTTTGTCCGGTGAAAAATAAAGAAGTTTCATTCCCCCAGCAACGGCTTGGTTGTACGTGAAAATCAAAAGAAAACTCGGCCCTTCGGGCCTCGCAAGGGGCTCCGCCCCTTGACCCCGCCAGGGGGGCTTCGCCCCCTGGACCCCCCCGGATGTTATTACTTTGAGCCTGACTGCTAAAATGTAAAAAACATGGAATCATGTTTTAGCTCCTCGCTCTCACTTTATTATAGAAATGATCACGACGATTGAGCTCTTGTGAGATGATGATCTCCTAATAGAAACTCGCGAGTAAACATTCACTTTATTATAGAAATGATCACGACGATTGAGGTCTTATGAGATGATGATCTCCTACTAGAAACTCGCGAGTAAACATTCACTTTATTATAGAAAGAGGCTAAAGAGGCTACATACGAAATTACAGCTTCCTATAGTGTAAAGTATAGAAATTACCTATTAAAATGATTTAACCACCACTTCACAAATCAAACCGTTCTCGCAATATTCGGATCACCTGCTATGAATCACATAATCGAAACACCAGCTCAATGAAATCATCAGAAATTAACAAGCGGTTGCAATTATGTTCACAATATCAATTATTGAGAATGATCACCTGTGTGTAAACAATAAATTATTCATATAACCACCATGCTCATAACTCATCTTGTTGGCCACGCACTTCGCGGTAGTTAATATAGTATGGTTGGATAAATCGAGAGCTTTCGAACGAATGGTCAACGAATTTAGTGGGATGAAAAACGGCAAAGTATCATATCCCTAGCAACGACTCGGTTGTAAGCGGAAATCATCACAATTATTGGCGCTACTTTCATCTCACTTTTCGGCGGGGGATCCATCGCTAAAACATGATTCCATGTTAAAACAGCCTGTCGGAAAAAAAAAAACGTGACGGTTAAATCGTATTCACACCCCGCTAAATTTTTCGACGCGGTGCGCCTATAGAAATTTACACTTCAAAAGCAAACTAATCAAGAGATTAATAAACAAAGTAAGGAGTTAATTGAAAGAGGTAATAGGATCTCACTCAAATAGTTCCAGGACATCAAGGGTACTTTGGTAACGAAAGAGCTGACGAATTAGCGAAAAGAAGCACAGAATATACATTCCTAGGACCAGAACCATTTATGGGAATTACCCTTCAATTGTGTAAAACGAAAATAAACAATTTCATGTGGAATAAGGTTACCTCCAAAATCATGGTCAAGGGAAGTCTATACAATCACTCAAAAAACACAGGAACTACCAAATATATTTCAACCTGTACAATTGACTATTAGGACTGAATAGACTGAATACAAGAAGGGCAATAAGGGCTCTGACGGGACATAATGCTGTCAGATCAAAAATAAACCCGAGAGTATCAAATAAATGTGAATGTGGAAACATAGAAACTGTGGAACACTATCTATGCGAATGTCCTGTATACTTTAGGTCGTCCTTAGTTTTGAAGATACCATAGTTAATATAAATGATATTAAAAACAGTGATTGGAATACATTCTTACATTTATGAAGTATACGAGAAGTTTCAAAGAGCCGTTCTAAAAGGAATTAAAGTATCCAGAACCTACATTCTAGGTAACAGTAAACCAAAATACATTCATAAATAAATACCCCTGATGTCGAGAAAAAAAAAAAAAAAAAAAAAAAATGAATATAGGATGTTGATATAACACAATAAAATGTTCACAAGTCCGACTTGAATTGAATTGACCCTGGGCCGTAAGTTTTCTCGTCTTAACTGCGAACTGGCCGTTCCATCAACACTTGACTCGGGATCTTCTAGTCTTAACTCACGGATTCCGGAGTCCATCCGTTGGGGTGTGTTAACCCACGGATCAGCGCTGATCCGCACTTTCTCGCCGCTCACCATCTTGAAAAATTGTATTCCCAACCCTGTTTTCCCATTAGGCAGTTTTCTTAATATCATAACCTCGCCGTATTTCCGCAATTATTAATTTCCTGTTCCATCTTGATAATGAAGAAATAATGAGTTTGTCTTTTGAACAAAAAATTTCTTGGAATTAGTCTGAGACCATTCCTCGAATGAGACACACAAACACCGAAGTGTTCAGAAACCCAAAAACATAATTCAGGAAATCGGCAAGTAGCCAAAATAGTAAATCAAGTGTCAAGAACTTTGAAGTCTTAGGCATGTTCCATGATCCATGTTTATCTTTTTATTTTATTTATTTATATTATTTTATTTTTTTCATTTTTTTCCAGGTTCTTACCGGTAGCGAGGAAGCCGTAATTCCACTCCCGGCGAGGCACACAGCGTCAAGTTCCTTAAAACCTGCATTAAGTTTGAAATAAGCATGTAGCTGTATCGAAATAATGTAAAATAACATCTAAAATAATTAATAGGCTTCAATCTGAGAAGACGTTTTGTAAAATCGTGGTGAGTAATGTTATTACCGTGATACTTTTATCTTTCAAACCCTTCCTACGGAAGCATTGTTTATAGTTTTGAGGAATTAATTAGTTTAGTTCAAAAATAGAAATTCCCTCTCCAAACTTAAGATTTAGGCAGCAGACATTAACGTATGAATTGTCACAAAACGTGTAACTGGATAATTAAAATCATGATTAAGAAAATTCTCAAGAAACATATTTTCATCCTCTAATAAGTAAATTAAAATAAAAATTGATTATACCGCAAGGAAGCTGAGATCTTGGGCCAGTTTTAGCGAATTTTTGAACAAGCTATTGCTCTAGCCTCAAAATTTGTAGAATGTGAATTTTTGAAAAAATTTTATGCAGAAATCCGTTTTAGGCTATTCTGAATCATATTCTGAAGTTTAACGCATGTTTTTATGTATGTATGTATGTATGTATGTATGTATGTATGTATGTGTCATTCCAGACGATAACTGTCCGTAGAATTGTGCTAGAAACTTCAAACAAATTTTAAAATGTTAAGAACACAAGCCGAAAGTTCAAGTTCGTTGGCCAGCATGATCGGATTACATCTTCGGGTTGAAATTTTCAAAAATGTTGTCAAAAATTTCAAAATAGCCTGTTTTTTGCGATTTGTTGTGCGAAATAATTTTTTCAGCATACTAACATGTGGTATATTCGGAATCAGCGTAGAATTTCCTATAAGAATATGTATCAAGTTTTCAAAAATTTCAAAGTTGAAAAAATCAGTCAAAAATCGAAATAATGCCGTTCGCTAGTTGTAAAAATCATAAACTAAAATTTCTCTACAAGATCAATAGCGACTGAAATGTCGAAGATTTCTTCAAAAATTCGCTCACGGGGTCATGCTGCATGACTGGACTTTTTACATATGAGGTACGCGACAAACATTACAGAAATGGGACACTAACAGCCGGTATAAAAAAATTGTAATTTCTCATTCTCGTGGAAATGTCATGTTCAGGCAGCTTTTTTCACCAAATGAATCCTATTACAAAATGTTGACTTGGCAATAGATAGGGAAGAAATTTAACGCCTTTCTCACGGTATCCTCAAATTTAAACTTACTGTTTCAATTATTGTAGTTATTACTGTTCCAATGACTTAAGGTCGAGAACACGAAAAAAATCTCGCAACAATTGAATTACTCGAAAACTGTGCGTTAAAAAAAAAAAAAAAAAAAAAAAAAAAACACCTTTATGAGGAAATTTCGATCGGAAATGATCTCAAGAATCACCCCCTGAAGTACTGTCCACCTTATGCGGGACACTCTCTAGAAAGTATAGATCCACGTATGAAGAGAACATTCGAATGCTCTCGGTTTGGCGAACGTCGGAACTCTCTGAGATATCCTGACCAGGTAAAGCCTCAAACAAAGGCCCGCCCTCTCGCTCTCCCGAAAGACAACTGACAAATGAGGCCATCCGGGCTAATCATAAGGCCCTCGACCAAAAATCCCAACCGCGGGTTCAAAAAAGTCGGAAACTCAAAAAGCTTTGGGTCACGTAGAGAATTAATATTGGTTCACCTTCCTCTCCTATTAGGGGAGGGTCGTCCGTGGAATTACTTGATTGACTGTTCCCAAGTGGGACCCTGCGTTCGGGCGCCGGTCATGACATTAGTTAGCGTCAAAGTTAATGAACGAAAGAACAACTCTGTACCTACGACTCTTCTCTTTGTAGTCTTGAAATTAGTATCTAGTAATGGAAAAAAAGACAGAAAAAAAGAGACCATTCCATTTCCCATTTATACGCACAGGACAGACACATTGATGTTGCTGGAGTAAAATGCGTACCATGGGTGATTTGGCCAGTTGCATATTCACACCTAATCTGAAAAAAACATTCATATACCTAAATATGAATATTCATTCACACCACTGATGCTTTTGGAAATTCACACCCAATTTCTAGATTCACACTCCCAAAGCTTTTGAAAAGGGGGAATTTTCATGGTTATTTTGTATTTGCTCAATAGAAAGATCTGAGCATGACCATTTCGAACTAATGCAACATGATGGGTATCTGAGAGGCAAAAGAACTCTTGAAATTATTTTGCCCTATGACGTCACGGCGGCCCTCCTGAGGAACCCTCAGAACCCTTGCCCTTGTCATGCGTGATCTTCCTACCCGTTTATTGGCCAAGTTAAATAGCTTTTTGTGCTGAAAACAGCTATTTGGTGGTTTTGAATCGCGCTGAATACGAATCTGAGCTAAAAAGTGTGAATTCCAAAAGATAAAAGTTCCCCAGTGAAAATGATAAATTTACCAATTGTTGGCTGTTTTTGCAAGTTTTTTAAGCAGATTTCATGGAATTTTACCAATTTATTGTGCTCGTTAAGTGCTTGCCAACAAACTCATCCTTTTATCTGGAATGCCGGATTTTTGGGTACAAGAACGGAATTTTTATTTCAATTCCAAGGAGAGTTATATATGATAAAGTGCAAACATCAGGAATCATTACAAAATGCTTCAAAACGGATTTCGGTGAGGAAGTTTTCAAAAATTTTGATTTTAAAAATTCTCGAGCCATTGCAATAGTTTATTTTCTACGGAAATTCGCTAAAAAAGCGGTTATGCTTCAAAATGTTCCTAATTTTTCTAGTTAACTGTTGAATAGGGATATCTGAACAAAGATTGTTTTTTTGTTTTTGTTGTTTTTTCATTTATTTGGCCAATTCAAAAATATTTACATTACAAAAATTAATATACATCTTTCTATGAATAAACAAATGATTTAAAAACAAATAAACATAAACTTTGCCCACAAGAAGACTAATTTCAAAAGAACTTGTGCTCTTCATTGGAGTTGCTGAGTCCTACAATAACCGAATATAAAGCAAAATGTGAAGTTGAAAAACAGATGAAGAGAGAGAAACAACGAAGAAATGAACAGAAAAAATAACTGCAAGAAGGTACTAAAATAATACATAGGTATTTTATGGACCTAAAAATTTATTGAAATCACAAAATCGCAGAATAGAGTAAATAAAAAAACAAAACACAATTTCTAATTTACTAAAAATTAATAGCGCACTTTAAAGCTTTTTTGAAAGACTGGATACAATTATCTGAAACTGAAAGGATTAATGTTATGTAAAACGAAGAATCTCAAAGCCGACACATTGGCATTTCTTCTAAAAAACTCTGTGCGGGTTTTCGGTAACAAAATACCACTCATAAAAAAATTCCTAGAAGTTAACAATATTGAGGTATGTTCCGGTTTGATGCCTCTCCTAAATACTCGAAAACAAGATTGAAAAATAAAAAGTTGATGAATAGTTGGCACATTAATTAACCTGCAATGTGGGAAACCTATTGTTTCTATTTAACCCTGGAATGTCCCGGCCAAATTTCCAACATTTAACTCCCCGGTGGGGTGTGTCAAACCCCAACTTTAAAAAATTTTAGAAAATTCAAAAATAAGTTACACTTGAATCAAATTTTATTTTTATTCTGTTATCAAGAGTGTAAAGAAACACGAAGTAGGTACCTAAGCTCATGAAGAAAAAATTAATAGTAAGGCAAACCTCACGCTCTGAAGAAAAAAATAATAGCAGAAAGGGTATTGTAACAAAATTTCAATATAAAATTAGCACATTTTCATTTAAAAACAAAAATAAATAAAATCTACAAAACAATTTTCTGAGATTAGTTTGATACCACTTACAAAACCCAAGAACTAGAATGAAAAGGTAACATAAAATTGTCACCAAGCAATAGGATCAACATTCTCAACATTTTGAAGATCTATGATGTTCACAGAAGGAACATCGAACTAGTTTCTCCAAAACTGTCACTTTTGACGCTTCTTCATCGGAGGCAACTTCTTGTAACTCGACATTATCTCCCGTGTTTGAATTTTCTCCGCCAAAATATACATCTTCTTCCTCCAACTGTTCCAAAATGGATCTAATGTCTTCAGGAACCGAAAACTTGTGTTTTTCAGCCATTTCTAACGATGAGCCAATAAGAAAACTTTGGGAACGCCCACAAAAATAACATTTGCTATAGAGAAAATCGCTAACGGTTAACTCCCCGGTGGGGTTTGTCAAACCCCAGGAACAAGAAAGTACTACACTACACAGAAGTCTTGAACGTACTAAACTGGAAAAAGGCTGAAGCCTTTAGGGAAGAAGTGGGGGGTGATATAGAAGGGGGCGAGATTCAACATGACGACAAGTGCGACAAGTGCGGGATTCAACGTGATAAACTGACTTTAAATCGCGATTGGGGTTTGACCAACCCCACGGGGCATTCCAGGGTTAAAATAATACCATACCTAATAATTGATAAAGCCAAGCCAAAAAAAATGTTCTCTTATCATCCTCAGTTAAAAAATATTGAATTTGTTTAAATACGTAAAACAATTCACGTAGTCTAGAAATTAAGTTATCAATGCGCATACTACTACCAGTTTTCCGTGTATTCAGACATATCCCCCTCCAAAACCCTCATGACCGAAACACTGTGCTCCAGTGGCAAATGTTACATGGATACACTATTAATTTAGTCTTGGAGTTTTAGATGGCGGATGATACCAAAACACGAAACATGTAGTAATCGAAGTTTATCGAACTCTTTCGGATGGAAACGGCGATGAAGTAGAGAGCGGAGGAGATGCCGCAGAAAAACTCTCGACATCGCCCCCCTTCCGCCTACCAACCCCCCGTTTGCGGCTGAAGAAACCCTTGTAAGGTGGTTGTTCTTTGCTTCTCTCGTGGAAATAGCGGGTGAGGAGAAGGAGCAGGGCAGAACAAGTAGAGGGTAATGTAGCGGAATGGAGTCTCATAACAGAAAGTATTAAACCAAACGAAAAGAAGGAACCGGGGGTGAAGGGAGGGAGGAAGCGGCAAGAAGGAGGAGTAGACGGATAAAGAAAAAAAGGTGAAGAGCGACGAAGAGAAAGCGAGAGAGAGAAGAAAAGCTTTTTCCTGGATTCGATTGTTTTTAATCTGCGGTTCGTTCCATCGCTACGCCCTTTTTCAGTAAAGAAATCAAAAGGTGGGAGTACAGCAAATAAATTCGAGAGCGGTTTCACTTCCGAACTTTTTTATAACCGGAAAACCCTTACGGAGCGATTCTAACGGCAACTTTTTCCATCTTTTAAGTAAAATGTTCACTGAAATGAAAAATGTGTTGGTTGTCTGTAAGGGCGGAGAAGAGTCAAAACGCTTGCCAACGCACCTCTTCATTATTATTGGAGTTGACGAGTTCATTGAAGACTCTACAGGAGTACCAGAAGGCATCGGCATACAAGAAACTATAGAAAATTCCAGTGCGACTTTTGCAGATGACACAGCGATCTTGACGACAGGCGAAACAAATAGCAAATACGTTACCAAACTGAACCGCTCCACCCTCCACATTTTTTATTGGACAACAAGAGGGGCAATCAAATTGAATGAGGCGAAATGGACTTCAGGAATAAAAATATCAGTTATGTGCAAGCCTTCCTTGAAACCAGCACAGTCCTTCCATAATAAACTGATAGTGTACAATCAAGTCCTCAAACATGTCTGGACTCACGGTGGTCAATTGTTGTGGTGCACCGCTCAAAGTAACCGCAGCATTATTCATTGTTTCCAGAATAGTGTCCTGCGTAGTTGCGTCAACACATACCGATATTTCAGAAACGAAAGATTACTCTGCGAGCTACAAGATGAATCTGTCAGTGAGGTTATCCACAAAATTGCTTTCAACCCATTTTGAGGCTCGTTGTCATGTCAACGAGAAGGTTGTCTTGTTCCTTGACAGCTATGATCTGTTCAGAAGATCCAAACCACACTGTATCATATAGTGTGATCATCAAATAGTGCAAGTACCCTAACAAAAAACACTATATTAAGTCTTTTGGTATTTTATTAAAATCAGTTATTCATCATGTGAATGTGGCTTATATTATGTTGTTATTACTTGGCGCAGTAAAACTTATCAAAAGAAAAAAAATTAGTAGAATTAGTTGTGAGGGTTATGATAAGGGAGTTAAGGAAAATGGAGTAGTTACTTTTACAAGACTTGAAATGCAGTGTACATGTGTGTATGTAGTTACTTGATCTCGGCAAGGAAATATACTCCAAAATTCGGATTTTTCAAATTTTTCCTGGTCTTTGAAAGGTTGAAATGACTACACATCGCATTATTAATGTAATATCAGTTTTTGCAACAAATGGCCCTTGAAAATTATGTCTTTTACAACAACTATTGGAACTTTAAACAACAGTCTTTAGATCAGAAGTACTGGATTTCGATACTTGGAAAAAACATATAATAACATAATTTTGGTATTGATATTCGTGAGGACAATTCTGGTAAGTTTCCTCTAACAAAACTTCACACCTATTTTTTTTCTGTTGAAGAGGGCAAAAATGGTACTTGTCAAGTTAAACGCAAACAGCTAGTGATAATATTGACTATGGAAAACAAATAATTTTCGACTTCCTCAAATACAAATCATACTAACTTGTCGTAGCGAGGAAAAAGAAAACAGCAACAGCATCGCATCAATACTTTTTTTTTTTTTACTGGTTTTATACAATGAGTACATGTACCAGAGCTATTACGTAATGTGATCTTGAAATTTCAATCGTATGGTTCGGAAATCCGTTTTTTGCCCTGTTATATGATGCTGTATGTTCTGAACATTTCCTTATTAGTTGCTTGTTATCCTGTATCAAAAATGTCATCTTCTATGGTTGATGTTATATTTTGGTATAGTTTGTTGTGATCTAGTCAAATTTTGTCTTCTGTTTCTGCGTCGAATATTATTTCCTGTGCCGTTTTTTTCCGTGTGGAGAGGCTTTCCATCCGTGTTTGGCCGGTCAGAGCTCGAAGGCCCCAACAGGCTCGGCCCCCGTCTTTCGTTACTAACTTACTGAATGAACCGAGTTCTAAAGATAGTTTATACAAAATATCAACGTTGGTAAACGCATTGTGGATCGAATCTCCTACATGTAACAAAGAGAGTATAATCTGGCTTGCGCAGTGGCAGGGTGAAGTCAGTGGTCTGCGAGGTGTTCTTCAGGACATTAGCCCGGTGGGCCCCTTCGTAGCCCAACTAGCCAATCGAGTTGCCATTGGCCATACCCGTCATACCCACAGACACCTGCTTACTGCAGAAACTCGCGTGTAGAGGATAAATATGGAGGTGATCTGTATATAACTGTATATCTCTGTGATCCGTATATCTGTGACTTGTTGTAGATCTGCTTGCGCAGACCTTATTGACCTCCGAATGCAGCATATGTATGTCCCCTCAGTATGTTGGCGTTTCATCTGAACCAAACAAGATCTAGTCCCTGTTATTTTGCCTGAGAGGACAAACATGCACCTACGAACTGCGACATCAGATAGCCTATATTACTTAGCATTTAGCTTGTATTATTTTACTTTTAGCACAAATTCTTAAAAAAAAAAAACTACCTTTTTTCCGTTTTTAAATGTATGCATTTATGTATGTCTATCCTCTATCCTTCTCAAGAATGGCTGGACCGAGTTTGACGGGATAGATCGGAAAATGATCTGCTAGTCATTCAAAATGAAGTGGTGGCAAAAATCATCATTGATAATCAGCAGCGTGATTGCGGGATTCAAATAATCCAGTTTCTCTGTTATTTAGCCAACGAAGCTAAATTTAAACGGAACCACTGTGAGCCAAGTAGGATTGGATTTTAACTTGCCGAACCACCCCAATCAGCTGATTTCGATACTATTTATCCTGAGAATCTGAAATTTGGAACGGAGCCTTTGAGAGATTCTATACTGTTTAGGGGGGAAAACTATCGTATTCACTTGATCCGTTTATGAATGTATGTAATGTGTGTATATTTATGTCTCCTCGTAAAAGCACTTTAACTCAGCGCGATTTGAAGGGATGGGTCGCCAAATGATCTGCTAGTCATTCAAAATAAAGTGGTATTAAAAATCGACATGATAATCAGCAGCGTGAGCTGATTTCGTGATCCGAAAAATCCAATTTCTATGCTATTTATCCTACGGCGCTGAAATTTGGTACGGAACCTCTGTGAGTATGATAGGATTTTACATTCCGAACCACCCCAATCAGCTGAGTGAGCTCTTGACGCTAATTTCTATATTACTTGCCTTGTCGTGTTAAACACTAATCTACTTACAAAAAACTAGCTTAACATGTGGCTACACACGCGAGCACTGATCAATTTTTGTATTTTCTCGCTGTAGGGATTAAACAGTAGTCATCTCTGTACTCCTTGTGGTAAAATTCGGTGAAGCCATTCTCTGTGGATTGTTGGTATTTTTGCCTCCTCTGATCAGCCAGTGGAGTCCATGATGGCAATCAGTTTAGTGGCGGATAGCAACATGGCTCTCCTTAGAATCGTGCCTCTTGCAGGGTCCCCTTTAACACCCCGTTCAATGACACTAATGACCCTTCTGGTTAAAGTGCATCTTAAATCACTGTAAAAATTAAATAAAAATATAATAGTAATGAAGCAGGTCCATCTTTACCTTATGGCGAGCCGAAATGGTTTTTCTCAAACCCCTCTTTTAACTCTGAGCGGCCTGATTTCCCGCAAGCGTTTAAAACACGTTCTTCTTTCGGCATTCCGTCGTATGGAGCTCGGATTCTGTAAAGCTCATGTGGTGCCCTGAAAATAGGATATGATTATTAATATCCAATGGTTCTACGAGAATTTGAATGAATTCACTTTTAAAGTTTAACTATGTGAATCAATATATAAGCATGTAGGTATATTCCAAAGTGTAGGTCCGGAAGAAACCACTGGTTGAAAAAAAATTTACGACGGAAACAAAGTGATAAATTAGCGGTTAAACTTTCCATCTTGTCTGTTTAATGCTACGCCAGGGAACAACTTGAATGTGGTAACAAATCCGCTTATCCCAACTCATAAATCACGCTGAACAGAAGTTATTACAATGCTATCACTCAAGAGACACCAAAAGCAACTCAGTTCATTCTACAAGAAACTTTAGAGATAAAAACTGAATTTGGTACATTTCAAATTCTGTCTGCGAATTGGTTTAGAGACAAGATCTGTTTGCATGTAATTATTATATTTATTCTAAGAATTATTTTTTAAGGGTTTAACGAATGATGGTTAACACTCTTAATTCTCAAGCTTTCAGAAACTGTTTGTTTCCTTCGTCAGGAGATAATGAAATAAATTTAAAATTTTGGAAATTGATTATCAAAGTGTTGTGTGTTAGGTTAGTGATAATTTTCATGTATGTTGGAGTGTAGCTATCAAAAACGTGTTGGTAACTGGGTTCAAAATTTTTCCGTTTCTTCTGTTGAGTGTTTTGTCCAGGACAATCATTTGAATATGGAGTCCTTGTTTAACCGTCCGCTGGTAATAGCTTGGTTCCAGTTCCACTAAAGTTGCAGATTCTGGAGAGATATTATGGGTTGGAAACTTCTTTCTGTGGTCAGATTCTTCTAAATTTGAGCTCCTTCTGAAATGAGTAAGTCCGATCGAATTTTGGTTAGGTATCTCTCCCTCAAGGTTTCCCTCATCAGAAATTTGTAATTCTCTGAATGCCAATGAATCAACTACTGACATTTTTTGGGATATGTGGTGGTAGGAGATGAAATTTAGATGCTTGCTTGTGTTTGCCGGTTTTCTGTATATTTGCCCATTTGTCCATTCTCTTCCCTCTCATAGGTGAACTGGATGTCTTCATGGTAGGCGTTCATGACATCAAGGACTTGTCCATGTGTCCCTCTCTTGATTACTGCCATCGAGTCATCCACATATCGTTTGAAGAACATGAACAATTAATTATCTTTGACAACCGAGTATTCGAATTTTTGCAGAGCTAACTCTGCTAGCGGAGAAATCGGAGATCCCATGGGGCAGCCTTCTGTTTGTTTAAATATCAAGTCTTTCCTACCAAAATAATAGCAGCTGCATTAGTGAGTTTCAGAACTTCTCTTTTCAACAGTTTTGTTTTCTATTTCCACATTTTGTTTGAGTCCATGAGCTCCGCAATGTATTCAATGGTATCGGTCACAGGTACACGTGTAAACAGGGACATTACATCGATGGAAAATAATTCTTCATCTTCCTGTATCACCATGTCTTGGATAACCCTCTTCATTGCATACGTAGTTATCGTGCTAAATGGGTTGTCATGAGTTACTGGTTGAAGAATCTTAGTTAAGAATTTTGCTAGTTTGTATGTAGGGGAATGCCTGAGATCCGCAATAGGTCTAAGGGGTCGATTCGGTTTATGAGCTTTTGGTGAACCATAAAAGCGCAAAATCCGAGTATTGATTGGTTTGATTGTTTCGTAATTTTCTTTTTCTAAGTGTTTTAATTTGTGTAAGTTGTACCGACTGCTTTGATATCTCTTTCATATTCTTCTGTAGGATCTTTGCTCATTGGTACGTAACATGGGTCTTGTAGTAGACCTTGAATTTTGGTTTCGTACTCCATCCTGTTGAGAATGACTGTAGAATTACCTTCATCTGCTGGGCACATAACTACGAGTATATTTTGGTTGCGTCTCAGGTCACGTATGCCTTGTCTAATCCATCTTATTTTTGTAGTCTCTTCATTAGGTTTGTTGCTCTCTGATCTGAGGATCTGCGGCTCCCGTTCTCAGAGTATTCTTTGATTGTTCAGATTATGTTTGGCCATCTAACATAATCTAACATAATGAACTTTTCAATGTACATTGCTCTGTAAATCAACTTTCATTTTTCGGATTTCTCAGGGAGAGCGAAATCGAGACCAAATTCTAAAATCCTCTTTTCTACAATGTTCAGTGCATGGTCCGAAAAAATATGTACACTCAAAATTTCCGAACCTACAAACTTTTGACTCCTACTAGGCCTCGAGCCTGTTTTTGTTTCATCTAATTGCTCCACACTTTTAGATGTTCATGGATGAGTTTGAGAACTCTTGAGAGTGAACCGGTTCCCAATGCTATGGAACAGCTCTCTGAAAGATTTCTCTGAAATCTTTGTATCAATTTGCTTCATCTGCTTATAATGTTTACCAATCGTTACATTTTGAATTTGGAATTATGTTCTTCTCAACATTTGTTCGTATTTGCCACCACCTCCCCATCTGTTCTTTATTTCGAATCCTTGAGGAATTAGGTTCAGCTGTTTACATCTTTTCAAGAAAGTGACGTGATTCTTCATTTTGACCCGTTTAATCTCTTCTTTTTCCCACCTTTCAATTTTCTGTATAATAGTGTTGTCTGGTTATACCTTCATTGAGTTTCTTCCATCCGTCCGTATTGATATTAAGGATTATTTTTTAAGGGTTTGACGAATGATGGTTAACACTTTTAATTCTCAAGGTTTCAGAAACTGTTTGTTTCCTTCTTCAGGAGATAATGAAATAAACTTTGAACATATTATATTGCAGTTATTCTGAGGATAGTTATTTTATTTTCCTTCTGCTTGTTTGTGGTAGTTGGTGGTACATTCGTTCATTCCAAGCATAGGATGCTAAAGCTGTCTGACAGAACTGTCATTTTGTAACGTATCAGTAGTATCTAATTCATGTCAACCGTTGGTACTGCACTCTCTTAAGCGATCTGCAGTAATTACGTTGTAGGACTGCGAGATGGATGCGTTTCACAGCTCCAGCTTGCGATCCAACTTGAGGTCCTACTTTCGATTTCGATTTTCACTATTCTCCATCTCTTGGTGGAATCGTCAACTACAAGAAGAAGACACACGGCGTCATTATTAGCAAATTTTAGTAGAAAATGAAGCTATTGCAATGGCTCCAGAAATTTAAAATTAAAATGTTCGAAAATATTTTTCATCGAAATTCGTTTTGAGGCATCCTGAAACTAATCCCAGAGTTTGATTCTTATTTATTTGTATATATTTATCTATATATATATATATATTATGTAGTGTGTGTGTGTGTGTGTGTGTGTGTGTGTGTGTGTGTGTGTGTGTGTGTGTGTGTGTGTGTGTGTGTGTGTGTGTGTCATTCCAGACGATAACTTTCATTAGGGTTGAGATTAAAAATCCGTTCTTTCTCCAAAAAATCAAGCTTTTTAAACGAATAATAGCAAAAAAAGTTAATCAACAACAAACTAAGACGTGACAAAATTCATGGGGAAAAAAATGCAGAAAAATTTACTCCGATTTCGTTACTATTTGGTGGAAAAAAAAGGAAAAAATTGCTTAAAATGCATTATCTGTTTTGAATCGTAGAATATTATTTAGAACATAAGAGTTTCTTTGCCATATTGTCAGTGGTTCACAAACGTTCGTCCTCAAAGGGCTCAAATATCAAAACAATGTATCATAAAATAATACTATAATCTATAAAAATTTGCTCATTCGATCATGCTGCATGACTGGGACTTTTTTGTCTTTTGGCCGCATCTTTGCGTGAAAATACAAAACAATTTGGATGGAAAAGTTATTCGTTGGTCGTGTGAACTATTGTGACTCGAAATGTTTCAGCCAAATTGATGACGAAGATTAATAAATTACCTAAAAATGGTCAAAACATAGTACTTTCACTTTCCCAATAAACGTCAATGAACTCAGAAATGAATTCAGCGCACGTTATTCGAAAAAAGAGGAGTCTTGCACGACGTGTCTTAACCAAATTTCATTTTATGGAAAAGATCTTCCATGGTTACTTAGCACAATTAATTATAATGTGTTTCTTGTCAAGACCTGGATCGATATTAATTGCTTGAATCTCAATATAGATAAGACCTCGTTAATTAGATTTTCTTTTTCTAATCGCGATTGCTCTGGCCACTCTGCCAGCTTTTCATAACTTTCTGTGTTTTCACAATACAGAAACTTGTCATTGTGATTTCTTACCTTTGGCTGAGAAATGTAAATACCTAGGAGTTATATTTGATCATAATTTGAAATTCAATTTCCAGATTGAGGTTTTGGTTTCAAAACTGAGAAAATTATTTTTCTGTTTTTAAGGAAGCTCGAAATTTTCTGTCTGTTGTTCGATTGAGAACAATTTACTTTGGCTTATTTTTTTCTTTGTTGAAATATAGTATTTTCGTGTGGGGAAGTGCTGGTAAATCAGTATAAGGATCCTTCAGGTTGCACAGAATGTTATACTTAAAATAGCCCTCGGAAGAGTCCACGTTATCCTACTGTACTCCTTCACCGAGAGTTTGATGTACTCAACGTGAGGCAATTATTTTTATTTCAATCGTGCTGAATTGTATATAAAATTGGTATTCAACCTGAGCATAAATGCAGTGTCACGCATACACGTACTGCAGTATCTTCTAACATTCAGTTGCCTAAATTTAGTACTGAACGTGTGAAAAAGAATGCATACTACAAAATTTTATTTTGATTGTAGACGTAATCCTCACAACTTCAGTAGTTTTCTGCATTTTCGGACAAAAGTTTTGAGCAGGATAAAGGAATTTGACCTGTAGTGTTTTCTCTGAAGTAGTTCGTGTGTTGCGCAAGTAGCTACTAACTTCGTAGATCACATGATCGTTATTGGCTGAGACCAGCTCCACCAGCCGCCACAAGTTCTTATGAACTTATTTGGTTGGTGGACAGGAGAAAATTTACTTATTTTTTAATTTTTATTCCATCGGCTTGTATATATTTCACATTGTATTTTTTCCCCTGTCAATAAATTGATATTCTGATTCTGATTGTGATTCAAATTAACGTTCAAACTGACAATGGATCGGCCGATGCCCCCGTCCACGATCCAAAGGAAGTCGGATCTTCTTGCAGGCTCATCTGAGATTCTGAATAATCAGCGTCGTCCATCAAGCCCATTCGCGCTCCTATGGCGGACATCGGAGAAAGAATAAGCCTTTTCCGTGGCGCTCCAGGAAAAATTCATGTATTATATAAATATATATATATATATATATATATATATATATATATATATATATATATATATATATATATATATATATATATATATATATATATATATATATATATATATATACGATAAACCCGTAGATGAAATGTTGGTGAAAAGCGAGGAGAAACGTCGAAAGGGGTGAGACCGAAGTCGCAAACTCTGTCGGCGACGTCAAATAAGTGAAGTTGGCGAACGTTTGACAGGGACGACAGACAGACAGACCCCCCGGACCCCTCTCATAGCGAACCCTCCTATTTGCCCGACGTTCCCTTCAGAACACCTCCCCTCTTCCCCCCACTCCGCTCCCTTTTCCACCCCTCCGTCTCCAAGCTGTAGCTCATCAATCACTCCATCTCACCCCTCCGAGTGACATTGAGTCGCCTTCACTAATTGCCTCTACTTTGCTTCTCTCGAGACCTACGCTTTTCAATCTATTGGTAGTTTTTATACACCTGGCATCCTTTTGAATTATTCGAGGGAATTTTCATTCGTCCTTCAATTCCGTTACATTTTACATTTTTTGACAACTTGTTTTTCTATTTCGGCCCTGAAATAGGAATACTTAATTATTGAGCATCTGAGTGAATTTGAGAGCATTTCGTTCAAACGGTTCAAGTGACACAATGTAGTGCTGAATCTTAAGTCGGATACACCTGCAACCTGTCAATTCGACATATTGTGCTCCTATACCGAAGTAGCCTAACTCCAACTAATCCTCCCTTTTGCATAGGAATAGCCAAAGCGGGCTTAGAAATCGAGGGTAAGTCTCCCGGACAATATTTCCTCATATACACTCAAATCCTCAGCCTCTATTGATGGTGGGCTACAATATACTATTCTCCTGAAACCCATAAATATAATAATATAACAGATTTTATAACGGAGTTTGGGCAAACTGTCCAATGAAATGTTGGACATATTAAAGAGCCGGGACAATAAAGCAGCCACAACCTCGCAACCACCGCTTCGATTTTAATTAGCGATTAATAAGATTATTTCAGATTTTGTTGTATAAAGTTGTGAAGTTTTATATCGTTTCTAATCAGTATCATAGGTATTGATATAATATATAATAAGAGTACACTATTCATCATCTTCATCATCATTACCATCACCTATTACACATAATTTTCCTCTTATTCTTATGTTTGTCTGCTAAACAGTGCCAGGTTGTGTATGTGATGTGGCTGTTTATACTTTAATCTAGAGCTCGATGTATTGCTCTACCATAAACAAGGTTTGTTCCTCATGGATAAAGTGCCAGGAATCGCATTATCCGTGGAGCGGGCATATTGAATATTTGCAATATTCGGGGAGATAGGTACCTACTACCAACGAATATCTACCATGAAAATATATAATGGTATGTTCATTATTACTTACGTATTAGACTTGTTTTCTAACAATTATGATTTTTTTAAATGCCAACTCGGACAAATCTATTTTCATGCGAGTTTTGAAAACCGAATTAACTGATTATCTAGGTCGTCCCAGGAGTTTCGGGTCGGTTTCCAAGTATTTTTTCACCCTGAATATGGAATAGTGACACTTGGAGATCTCTCCAATTCCGTTTTAAACGAGTTTTACATATTAACTCATACATTTTAAATTCATTTGGTATGTTTCATAGTATGTGTTTTCAGGGATCAAGCAAGTTAGTTAAAGTGGAATTCTCGTAAGTAGATATAACAACCGCTCACAGAAGCGACGAGGCTATATTGAAATCACAGCTAACCAAAATTATCAAGTCTAACCATCCAGATTATAGGAGTTTAAACTCAAGCCGTCTCGGTAAGAGTTTAAACTTGAAGTATTCTGGTGAAAGACGATGAGCAGGTAATCTCCATTAACTTTCAATCTTTCCAAGTTTAAACCTATTTGAGTTCTCGGTGAAAATGGGTCTGACTGTAATATTTTGTACTGAAAGTTAGATCATGGTTAGATCATATTATATCTCTAGGAATAACTACATTTGGAAAATTCTTTTAAGGCCTGTAGTTGAAGTAGTGGGGACTATATGTACATATCATACTTTTTGTGAATGATGGCCGCACCATGGCCTCAGATATGTAAACACTGGATGATGTGTGCCACATCAATGCAACACATGTATATGTTGCCGGCAAAGTATGAAATGCCCGCATTGTATACAATGCCTGTAGGCAGTGTATATAATCCCTACCATTGATTTAGTCAAAGTATAAATACTCATCATTCCGACCTATATGTCCAACAAGTCTGAATTTTAACTAAGGGATTGACTACTTGATGTTGTGTATTTTTGATATGCGAGCTTGCAAACATCCATACCACTAAACTATACACATCATTCTGACCTATATCTCCAACAAAGGTGCCCAGACCAGGTAAGGATTGATCATTGATCATTGATCATTTATTGATATAGGTCAGAATGCTGTCTATAGTTATGTGGTCTGTATGCTCGCAAGCTCGCATCTCAAAAATACATAACATCAAGTAGTCAATCCCTTAGTAAAAATTGAGATTAGTTGAACATGTAGGTCAGAATGATGTGTATTTATACTTTGACTAAATCAATGGTAGGCACTATATACACTGCCTAGGCTTTGTGTACATTGCCTAGTCATTGTATACAATGCCTGCATTTCATACTTTGCCGGATCATATACATTGCATCGCTTCAGATGCGTACGCAACTTAACTGTCTAGACAGAACACCCTGCAGTCTCTTAGCGGGTTACAGACGATCTCGACACACGTCAAGGACCATATTTCTCACGGTAAACCCCCACGGCGAACCCACTTTGTAAATCAGGATGTTGGCGGACTTTCTGGAAGGAACGCCGGAGGAACCCAGGACACATTCAAACCCTAATGACACCCAAGAGTATTTAAAAAGCCCTGCCTACATCCGGACTGGAGAAGGGAAGCGCGGATGGGCGGTCCTCCGCTCTCGGGTCAAGATTAATGGGATATACCTTTTGTTCCACCTAAAGGCGAGGAAGAGGTACCCAGAGAATCCCCTCCATTCCCCTCCATTCTTCCCCCCCTTCCCCTAATTCGGCTCTCTTTTTCCCTTCAAAGATGAATATGCTTTATCCTTTAGGGAAAAAGAGTTGGGAAGGGGGCCCCCCCGGACGAGAAAACCCTGGCAGAAAGGATTTTTTAAAAAAGAGTTGAAGGGGCCCCCCGAAAACCAGAAGGTCGGCCGCGTAGGGCGAGAGAAGTTTTTCATAATTTGTTGAACCTGGCTCCTCCCATAGCTTTTTCTCTTCCAACCTTCCCCCTCCCTTTTTGGCTCTTTTATCAACGTTTCTTGCGACCGCAAAATTAAAGTTTTTTTTTTCCTTCTCTTTTCCCAACCAATCCCGAGACATCTGTGTCAAGCCTGGATTTTCATCAAGGCTCGACCTCAAAGCAAGCGCTCATTTCTTTTTCATTCCAAGTATATATTTTTACGGGGAAAAATGAGAGAAAAGAGTAATATAACCCCAAAACCATCGCACGATGTTATTTGAAGAATGTAAATTATAAGGAATTTAACTTTCAACTTGTATTCTAAGGTTCTCACCCAAGTCATTCGACCTATGTCATTGATACAAGTGTCATAAAATATTTGATAACGTTGCTCACTACAGAAGGGAGATAGTGTAGAAATGAAATGAAACTAGAGCCTCGTCCGTTTTTCGGTGCTTAAGCATCATCTGGTATGAAACCAATGTTAAATTTACAACTATTAAATTTAATACATTACATGATTTGATGAATTTTGGTTTATTATTTCCAATAATAAGCCTATGTAATCGTATAGCAAAAAATTTTTATAACCCCCCCTCAAACTTTGTCACTTTACGTTTCAAGGTGCGTAGAATCCAAATTTGAAATGTCCGTCCGCCGTTCGCCGTCCGCCGTCCGCGGTTCGCCGTCCGGGCCATAAAAGGCCTAAGAATTGACTTAAAAAACCCGTTCTTTCGCACACAGACTCCATTTGGGGTCTAGTTGGTCCTAACGTTTAACCATCCCGATCGCTTTACTCGCATAGATGCTATGGGCCAAAAACGGGTGAAAAAGTGTCTTTTTCGAGGCTTTGAGTGTTAGACATACGCACGCGCGCACGCCTGGCACGCTTGGCAGGGGGTCACGGTGGGTGGTGAGGGGGGTGAGCGGGGGGTGGAGTGAGAGCAGAATCGACTGGGATAGGTCTCAGATGCTTTTGGAATCGAGTGTAACTACGGTTTTAGTTTGATTCCTATAGAAATTAGCTCCGTGGATTGAATGAGACTCGGGTGGCATGATCATCCATTTGCTCCCCATCGGGAGCGCAGCCTGTAACGCGAGAACAGAGGTGGGTACTAGAAAAGAGACTGGCGAAAGCCTCAGAGCATGCTGGTTATCAGAGCTGGCTATCTGATTCAGAAATAATAAACCATTATGTAATAATTTGCAGCGTTTTTAAGAAACGGAACACCTTAAATCACTTAAATCACGGACAGTAAACGTTTGGTTATACTTCTAACATTAATAATTGTAATCATTGATCCCATTTAATTATCCATGGTCATTTACTGATAATTTTGCTTCCCAGCCAAAACAACCAACTATGCCAATCAATTCAACCAAGCAAGTCAGTACCTGCGGCACTAAATTTCCCCAAATATGATCCTGACTTGTAAGGTGTTTTGTGCCGATTACGAATAAACCAGGTATGTACCTTCTATGTAATACACGGTGTGAAACCATGAATAATCTAAATTTTGGTCATATTATATGGAGACTATTTACTAAAGTTTTTAAAACAACAGATCGATATTATAGCAAACAAGGAAAATACAACGAATTTCTTGAAAACTATACTGAAAATTCTCAAATTGATAATGATTTCTATAGTTGGCAAATCACTTGGCCAACACCTTGTTTACTCAAATACTTACCTAAATCATCAAGAACGTCCAACTCACAAGCTATAGGTACTATAGAAGATTCTCGACATTCAGTGTTGTGTTGATAGTAATTCAGTTTTACGTAGATTCAACTACAAACTAGTTCATGAAGCAACATACCTATTGATTGTACTGTTGATTGAGAAAAATTATTAAGATAAGATTTACCTATGCGAATAAGTTGTCATCTTAGCTTTCGCTTCCTTACTACCGAAGGTAGGAAAACTTTGTGTTTATGCAAGGAGTGAATCATTTTTTTTTTTTTTTTCTTCCAAAATCAAATCTGCAACTTGCCTTTTGGGTTTCAAAGATTGCTGATCAATTTCGGTTCTGTCTGTCTGTCAGATTGTCAGTATGTGTGTCTGAGCCAATTCCTTGTCGCGTCCATTACTATATTAAGTTTTAGTCCGATTTTGATGAAATATCCAGGGATTGTGTGGTGAACCTCTTGAAAGCTTCATTGTCATCGTATCAGTAATGGCTTGAGCGCATGTGCTAACGTGAATCTCCTATAACATCTATTTCTCACGATCTTTCTATCCGAATTCGTTCATACTCGAATCGTAGTTGGGTATCGGTTTCAGGAAGATTCTCTATGAGTTTTATAGTGTTTGGTTGAGAAATAACTATTACGCATGCGTAAAAGTGAAGGTAATCAATCAACTCATGGAAATTGGTGACTAATGGACCGATTTTGATGAAATTTTCAGGGATTGTGCTGATTAATTCCAGAATGCTCTCCAGAAAATGTCATCGTCGCCGTGACAACATTGGTGAAAGCGAATGCACAAACGTAAATTTCTTAAATTGCCAATTTATCACAATCTGTCAGTCAGATATCATTCTAACACAAAATGTTGTTGGGTATAGTTTGAGAGTGATGCATTAACAATTTAGTAGTAGTTGGTTAATAAATAACTATTGCACAATGGTAATGCTAAAGTTGGTGGACACAAGTGAAACTCCGTAACTAATGAACCAGATGAAATTTTCACAAATCGTAAAGGTTGTAATCTACAAATTTCACAGCCATAGAATTAGTAGTATCGTGTGCGCATGCCAACCTAACCATGAATTTCTGATATTGCCGATTTGGTTCGTAAATGGTTCTCTCAACTAATTCTCTACGTCCATGTTACAATAAATGAGGAAGCTGTACTAACCATCCAACATAACATACGGATTTTTTTCAACTATCAATTAATATCGTGACATATGTAGACGGAATAGTCAGTTTTTTTTTTTTTTTTTGGCCTCAAACAATTTATTTATTAAGCCACATACAACATAATTTACATTCAGATTCAGTACATCATTAAAATATTACTTTCAGACTTTACCTATAGTACAATATTGTTAATGTTTATAAATTTTACTAAATGTTTATAACTTTTTTTATGTTTTAGTACACAGTTAATTTTTGTTGGTAATTCCACTCCTTCTTCCACTAATCTTGCCATCATAGTTTTCCTTGTGATCTTGAATCGAGTACACTTCAGAAGAACATGATCACTGTCTGCAATTTCACCATCCGCACATAAGCAAGAAGGGTCATCGATTATGTGAATTTTGTATAGGTGACTTGGGAGTCGATGATGATCAAACCGGAGTCTGCAGACAGTTTTAATATGGTTGCGGTCTAGATTCCCATCATTGAACCATGTATATTTTGGTAAATTTTCTTCAATATTTCTATAGAATTTTCCTTTTTCCACATCTTCGGAAATATTCCTTCTTCCATTTTTCGTACATTTAGGCTTTGCATTTCCTTCTCAAGTCTTCTATGCTATGGTGATACACCATTTCCCCTGAAGAGATAGCAAATTTCGCTGCTAAATCAGCTTCGTCGTTTTCGGGTATGCCTGAATGACTTTTCACCCAAACAAGGTGCGTGTAAACATTTTTTTCTTTCAGTCGGTGAATTGCATCGTTTATTCTTAACGATAAAATGTCGTTTGCTTTTGAAGTTTGCTTGAGTTGGTTCAAAGAGCTCATACTATCTGAAAAAACAGCTAGTGATTCAATTGGGAGTGACTCAATTGGGGGAATAGTCAGTTAGCAGTATCGAGGTCCTATGCAATGATCGTCGGGCTAAAGTAATCTATAGTTTATGTGGGAATATGATATATACAAAAACAATATATTTAACAAATTTAGGATTTGGCAACAGCAAGAAATGGTCTTCTGGTTAACGGTGTTTTGTGTTTCATGGTTAAAAAAAAAAAAGTTATGGTTCTGGAAAGACGATGATCCTCTTTCTATGATGCCAAATGCAAGGCTGGCACTTTGAGCATGCATCCAGACCTCTTGCAGCCGCTCAGCCAACACTCTCACAAATCCGGCCATCTGAGGGGCGAACGTAGAGTACACAGTACATACCAAAGGCGTGAATGAAGTATGACGCGTTTCACATGCATCCAGGTATTTTCTCTTTTTTTCTGTTCTGCTGCTGTCAGGACTGAGAGGACTGAGCGGGAAACATATGAGGGGCCGTCGGTGTCAACGACACGGACGTCAAATCAAATACCGACTTATATATGCTTAATATAAGTCGGTACAAATGTATTAAGACGTTTTATATGAACTACTTGTATTATTAAGCCAATGTTGAACAAATAAATAATAGAAAATAATTTAAAGAGTTGTTCAATTCCATCTGGGATCTCGTGTACCTCCCAATTACCACATTTCAGACAAAATCGGTATACACTACCGTAAAAAAACCCCAGGCACCGAGCAATTATAGTGCGCTTAGCGTAGCTCGCCAAGACCGGTGGTCGGATAGAGCTGGAAAACGGAATGGTGGGAGTCGAGGATGAAAAAAAAGCCCCCCAAAAAAAAGTCCAGGGACACGGAACATATGTATCTCTCCCAGAAATCAAAAGTTTGCTACGGCGGGGCGAACGAAATGGTAGGTTCGGGGCCGCTCGGCGGGGTATTAGGTTGAAAATAGCGCCGGTGTTTCCCAACCAATCAAAACTCCATCACCGGAGTAGGTGAGCAGCCAATGGCTGTCCCCGCTTTCCGCCTCCATCCCAGCCTCTGGAGTTACCCACCAACCCCTCACCCTTCCCTTACCCACCATTTGGGGAGTAGTTGTCGGTAATAACGCATGATTGTTTCATGCCGATCGAGCGAGATAGCGGGTCAGGCCCGCCGATATCCCTTCTCTGTTATTACGTAGTTATCTGAGACCCTGCATCTACGGGAGTAAATGCGAGTTTAATGATCGAGATGCAGCTCTGCAGTTTGGCGCCTCCCCGGGTACCCCAAGATGGGCGGCTTGGGGACGTTTCTTGGTGTATAATTCGGTTGTAAACGTTTTCATGGTTAATATGGCGGCGAACTTCATGGGAACCATTGAATGGATGTTGCTTTTCTTCATGGTAGTCCCAAACGATATTATTCGCATTTTCAAGGAACCCAGGTGCTGTAAAGAATGCAGGTTGTGAAAATCAAGAAAACGGAAGTTGATGGGAAATGTTGTTTATTTGCAGCGAAAATGCAGTAATAATGTTAGATGAATTTCCCTAGTACCCAAGATGGGCGGTTTGGGGACGTTTCTTGATGTATAATTCGGTTGTAGATGTTTTCATGGTTAATATGGCGGCGAACTTCATGGGAACCATTGAATGGATGTCACTCTTCTTCATGGTAGTCCCAAACGATATTATTCTAATTTTCAAGGAATCCAAGTGCTGTACGGGATGCAGGTTGTGAAAATCAAGAAAACGGAAGTGTTAGGAAATGTTGTTTATTTGCAGCAAAAATGCAGTTATAATGTTGGATGAATTTCCCCGGTACCCATGATGGGCGGTTTGGGGACGTTTCTTGGTGTATAATTCAGTTGTAAACGTTTTCATGGTTAATATGGAGGCGAACATCATGGGAACCATTGAATGGATGTTGCTTTTCTTCATGGTAGTCCCAAACGATATTATTCGCATTTTCAAGGAACCCAGGTGCTGTAAAGAATGCAGGTTGTGAAAATCAAGAAAACGGAAGTTGATGGGAAATGTTGTTTATTTGCAGCGAAAATGCAGTAATAATGTTAGATGAATTTCGACGGTTAGATCATTATCTAACTCCCTTGAGTCTTTCAACCAATAGGCTCCTCTTTACAGTATTATTATCACCGAATCTTTTGTTATAATATTTATAGTACTGGTCTAGGACAGTCAGAGGGCTGTACCTAATGAAAGATACTTGTTAAATAACCCAGGGTTACTATATTCAATTACGTGTAGAACTGTAATGTCAAGATTAACAAAGTTTACTATTTAAAAAAAAAAAAAAAAAAAAAAAAAAGATCATTGTCACTAACAAACAATCACTTTAATATGTATTTGTTATCTTTAAAATGTATTTTTTAAATTTTTATATGTATTTTATTTATTACTGTTTTATGTATTTGTTGTTATTAATAACAGTTATTATCCATTGCTGATGATACCATAACCGTCTTGTCGTTCTAACTTACTCTATATTTCGTATAAATAGACAACGGTTTTCATTAACTACCCTTTTATTCATTAAAATGTGTTTCAAAATCTTCGCCGTGAGTGATTCAGTTTAGTTTCTAGGTTCGAATCCTCATTGAAAGTGTCAGTCCTGCCAAAAAAGTATTAGATCAGCTCCTTGATCAGCGTAACTTCACATGTCATAGTTTAAATCACCTTACCATTTGTTAGTTATGGAATATGATACAAAAAGTTATGTTTAAAACCATAAATTATGCTAAATTACTATTATGCTGATCCCAATAACATCAGAAACATCGTTATAGTTCATTGAAATGATAAATTAGAATAGGCTCTAGATCCGGAGCTAATTTCGTTGCCATTCATCCTATGAAGTTGACATTTCAAATTGAGGCCTCCTGGGGCATTTAGAAACGAATCATACAGTCTGATGCCCCTTCAAGCAACTTAATGAGCTACACAGCTAATTTTTTTGCTATTCAACCCATTAATAGCTAATTTATATGTAGAAAACATGAAAACGTATTCTACGCTCATCACTCTCTAGATTTTAATAGCAAGGTGGTTTCAGCATGGAACATGCTTTAGCCTTGGACTAACTAGCGAAAAACGGTATGCGGATGTGTCATGAAATTGTCTTTGCTTTGGCACATAAACTGAAAAATCGTCACGAAAACTTGCTCACGCGATACCAATAAATAAAATAGACTCACTGTGTTGCGTAGAGAACAATCAACTGTTTTCTTTATGTCTTTGCTATGGCACATAAACTAAAAAAACGTCACGGAAAATTGCTCACGAAAATATTTTGATGATTTCCGCTTACAACCGAGTCGTTGCTAGGGAAATGGTACTTCGTCGTTTTTCATCCCACAAAATTCGTTGACCATTCGTTCGAAAGCTCTTGATTTATCCAACCATATTATGTTAACTACTGCGAAGTGCGTGGCCATCAACCTGAGTTATGAGCATGGTTAAATGAATAATTGTGATTGCAACCGCTTGTTAATTTCTGATGATTTCAGTGAGCTGGTGTTTCGATGATTTGATTCATAGTAGGTGATCCGAATATTGCGAGAACGGTTTGATTTGTGAAGCGGTGGTTAAATCATTTTAATAGGTAGGTATAATAATAGGATACATACAAAGTGATAACGCTTGAACGCCTGCACCGATTCTCTTCAAATTTTTTGTAAACTGACCGGCATGAAGAAAACTGGTGCAAATAATTCTACCAAGTTATAAATCAGATTCCTTCATATTAAAAAACAAGAAAAAGTTCAAAAACGAGGGAAAGTTGTAGAATTTTCCGGTTGAGGGAACGCAAATTAAGTTGAAACAGAAAGATTTTGCTTTTTTATTTGCATAATTAAAGTTTGTACTTGCATCCCGTGGTGACACGGGCTTTTCCACTTGTTTCTATTATTTACTCTCTTGGAAGCTGTAATTTCGTATGTAGCCTCTTTAGGACATTCGATATTTAGGACATTTAGGACATGACGATGCCCAGGGCCCGGATCAGCTGAGTGGCTCATAGAGGTTGCAAACGAGTCTGCAACACATACGAGTCTGAAACTTAAGACATAAAATGTCCCAATGTGTTGCAGACTCGTATGCAAGCGTTTCAGATGATTATCGAATACAACCTTATCGTCTTTGGTTTTTTTCCAAATATGTGTATTGGAACCAACACGAATATAGGTATGTAATTACTGGATTTTTTTGCGTGATACAGAAAGTGGAACCCCATGAACACCCCAAGGTTGAGGTACCCAAGGTTTTGGTAGCTATAAAGCTATTTAAATCTTCAAAGCTATAAATACTAGGAAAGAAGGGATTTTCGATGTATCATGTCAGCTATCGCACCAAATTTTATTATTTGTGCTCTATTAGTAGTTCCGGATCCGGAACGATTCGTCCCAGTTCTGATCTTGTATCATTCTTTTATAAGAAGGAATTATAAATCCCTTCTTTCAGCTGTTTCATCATATCATATCATTTATGAATCATATAAATGTTAAGGGTCAAACGGTTTGAAGAGTTCTGGGATAATTCGTCCCAGTTATGAAGGGTACTGGAATTTGTCTGAATTATGACTAAGAACGAACCTCCTGAGAGAGCCACACGTCGATGCGTAAAACGCACAGTCTGTTGATATGTATACATACTTTTGATGCGATATTTTTTACTCAGGTATATCGTATTATAATTATACTATCATAACGATCCTTATATCGACAATTTAACAGCCATTCAAATAGGTACATTTATATTCCCATTTACTAAACTGCAATCGTCAGTTTAGATGAGTATGCGCCATCAGTTTGGTCCCCGCTTTACACTGTTCATAGGTATCAGCTGGAGAGAGTACAAAACAAGTTTCTGCGTTATGTGGCCTTTAAGCTCGGGATTCCTTCGGATGACGTCGACTACCCTTCGCTGCTGAAGATATGCAAGCTCCAGTCACTTGGGGTGAGGCGTGGGCTTGGCCGACCTATCGCTCCTTCATAAGTACTGAATGTTGAGATCGACTGCTCCCCCCCCCCCCCCCCCTCTGCTTGCAGAAATTAACTTCTCAGTCCCTCGCATCTTCACTCGTCAGTCAACAATCTTCCATATTCAGTTTTCTGCAACAAATTATCTTCAAAATCGTCCTTCACACCACATCCCTCGCTCTGCTCCCTCCTTCTGAACATCCATCCTGATTTTGATTTTTTCACGAACTCCTCAAGTTCTCTCAAGTCACTTATTATTAAGTCCCCGGTATTGTTTTGATATTAGACATAAATCTCTCTTGCTGATTGAATTTTTTTTTTCTTGTTTGTTATCTTATATTTTCATTATGACATGTAAATTCTAAACTGCTCATATGTAATTAAGCTGTTGTTAATTGGGTTTTCCCCGTATTCAAAAAAATAAAAAAATAAACTGCCGGATTTCTTTCAAAGCAAAAAACGTAGTTTCTGCTTAGGGTGTTGAGTACAACCATGAAAAAGGGCATTGTTTTCGCCTTTAAGGTAAAACGGTTTTCTGGCGGAAGGGAGGATCCGGGAGTGAAGGGGTAACGGATGGCGAGAGAAGGGCGAGGGGGAGGAAAGTCTTGCGAAAAATACGATGAAGGGGAGTGTTTTCGGCTAAAAGGGAATAGAGGGGGCTTACTCCCGAGAGAAAAGTGTTCAATGGCCTCATTGCACAAATGAGGATTCTTACTCCCGGGAAAGCCTTATTAAACGGTTATTTTTAAAACAATATCCCCCAACCCTCCGTCCACCATCACTTTCACCCTGAATAACCGCAGTGTCTTCGCCCGGATTTACCCCCCTCCCTCCAACCGAAACCTCCCAGAAAACTTGCCTTTGTCCGCCGCTTTAGGATCGTTTTAAATCCTGCCTTTAAAAACCTTCTACCGTTTTTCGTTCTCTCCCTCTCCCCTGACCGCGTTCCTATTGAATTATAAAATAAAACACGCTTACACAATGAGCCGCTGGATTTTAATTTACCCCCAGTGGGAGCTTAAAGTTATTTTCCCCCCTTCAGGTATAGAAGTCCCTCTTTCCCCCTTTTCGCTCCACTTTATGCTGAGTTAATTGGTAACATTCAACGTAGGGTTTTCTCCCAAACTACCCCACCGTTAACAGGTTGCTCCATCAAATAATTTATTGTAGTTCCAGTGTTTCTGAAACGTAATTACCTCAAAGCCACTATGTACTAACATTCCATTTTCATGATTATTTTATGCATTTAGTGAATACCATCTATTCTTTGTCATCCCTTTCGCGATTCTTTTACTCGACATAAGCACAGCATTAGGTAGAACAAATAACACAGTACATCTAATCATTTATACCAACATAAGTAGGCCCTGAAAGAAACTGTACCTACCGAAAGAATATTACTGAAATTAAATAGAACACTACCTACAAGCTTTTCAGGTCCGTCGGTAAATGACAAAAGTTTGCCACCTGTATGATAAACTTTATTTCTCGACGAGGGAATCCCATCGGAATCAATGGGGATCAATGGAATCAAATGGAATCAATGGAATCAATGAATTGATCGCCATAGTTTATCAGAGAATTTCACAATGTCCACTCGCGACCTTGACGAATGACAAGATGAGGTCCCCCGTCTGCGTGGTGTCCTTTCGGGATTGTGCCTGATAGGCCCTTTCATAACCTAATCTCCAAGGAAGGACCGAATAGTGGTGAATTAGAAGCTGAAGCTAAAGATGTGTGTAGGAGGTGTGGGGATGATCTATCCATCCGGCATTTCCTGGAGGACTGCCAGGGGGTACAGTGCTCCCTGATGTACCTGAGATCTGTTGGGATCTACTAAGAACTGTGATATCTGATCTGTGATATATTTATGTGCATCTAGTCATAGTGATATTCCACTTTGTTGATTTTATGTATAACAACTTGTATTTAGCCTGTATTTAGTAATCATCTAGTCTTAGTTGAATAGCATAGTTTATTTTCAAAGGATTTTTTCAAACGGTGTAGGGGCTAAACAGTAGTCATCGATGTACCCCTGGTTTTGTCCTCCTCAGATTTGCCAGTGGAGTCCATGATGGCACTCCCTTTAGTGTCGATGGGCAAAATGGCTCCCCTGAGAGTAAAAAAAAAGAAATTAAATTAAAAATATAAAACTAAATTATTAAAAAACTCTCTCCACTTGAATGTTTGGTTCTGCAAGTTCTTACTATTGTTAACGGTTATCAATACGTACCTTTCTATGCCATAAATACCCTGAAAGTACCGAATATCTCCTTGTCTCATTGCTCACAATGATGGATCTGGGTCAAGCACAGAAGTTGGATACCTGGGTTTTCAGGGAAAATTTTTATTTATGTAAGTAAGCACAGATTCAGTACGCGCTCCCTGAATAAGAAGTTGATGCGTATCCTGTGGTGTTTGAGAGGAGATCAAGAGTATGACCACTGACCTCTCATGTATTAGCTTGCGGATCTACGTGTGCTAGTTGCAATGTTCCACCTCAAACGTTCCATATAATTTCCTCTTCACTAGAGTAGTTGATTCAAGCCTTTTGGACTTATTTAGCCATTTAGAGATAATGATCAAACGCCTAGAGATAATTTGGATGGAGGGAGGGGGGGGGGTAGGTATTATCCTTAAACATCCTTTAAGCATTCCTAACTACTATTAGACGGTTCCTGGTCATCTTCTCCCGATGCCTAAGAATTGCGAGAAGAAGGAATGATATATCGCACCCGAATATACTGACTTAACCTTACTCGGTATAGGCGCGTGTGAATAAATGTACCTACATTTACGCTAAAAAAATATAATGTCATTTTTGGATTTTTATCCCAAGAGACTCAAATTAAATTAGACTGCTCCAGCCACTCTGTCATCATGCCTATCAGTCAGCAGTAAATTATTATTAGCAATAGCGTCGCTGATACTCATACTAAGTTACGCAAAACCGCACTTACTACACTCACTGGAGCTCTCTAGGTTCTCTCCACTGGTATGTGTCATAGATACTCATGAGCAACCTAAAACCTAAGAAAAATTCATCAATTTCCTGGTAGAGTCCTAGCCATCCTGGCATATTCAAAAACTAAAAAGCTTGCCACGTAGCAAAATGTTTCTGTATCTACATGCTCTGACTACTTCTAATAGATCAAATTGATGAATAATATTATTTTATAAAAATTAAAATATGAATGGTGTGCCTTTAGCTCAAATATAGATCACTGGAAGTAGTGGTCAATCAAGACTCGTGTTGTAATTTGGGCGTTCTTGAGAATAGTTATTTTTCATTTCTATGCAGTTGTTAATGATATTCAGAGCTTTGTAAGAAAAATATTGGTTTGTGAAATAACTTTTTTGTACGTGAGAATCAGAATAATATTACATTTTAATCAACAGCCCATCCTTGAATACGCCTCTCAGATTTAGTCACCTAACAATTCCATCCATTGGTATGCTCTAGGGAGGGCCCAAAATAATTTGTTGCAGGATGTGGCATATTCAAACTAGGATTTTCTTCGGAAGAGGTGCAGTACGAGCACCGGCTTGAGGCACTGTTTGAGCACTGGACGCCACATGTTTCCGTAACAACTAGTCGCAGTCATGCCAACATTGTATTCATTTATAAAATATTAATAATCATCTGGATTGCCCGGCCTTTCCATACAGGATATATTTCTGTGTGCCACGATTATTGCCACGTAATAGTCGTCATTTCCACATACATTTCGCCCCAGCAAATGTTTCCTTGTTTGATGAATTTGAATCTGGATGCCTACCCTGAATTTTGTGTATTTTCCCACTTAATTTCTACTAATAAAACTGTTTGCGCTTACCTTTATTTTCGACAAAACTCCGTAAAATATACAAAACAACTTAACAACACATTTTCATAGATAACCTTAATAACTCCCGCAACCTGCTTGCAACCTACAAGTTCAATGTTGGGTGGTTCTTGAGTAGTTATTGATGAGCCGTCATTGCTTATTCATGGATCATAGTTTTAAGTTATATTTAGTATCCATGCTGCGAGCATCATATTTATTTCATCTGTTAATTCACATAACTAATTTGTTTGTTCTTATATCTAATCCAATAAATGTTACAATATTTTTATATGCATTTTGCCATCGATTGTAGGGTAGTTTTCTATACTTAATTTTGGTAGGCCAACCTGCAAGTTTCCAGCTGATCTCCGCCAATTCTTCATTGGAATGATCATCTCGCCATCTTACTTACCATCTTCCTTTGTTCTGCATCAAGCACGTTTTCTTCACCAATTTTCTTTTTACCATTCTGCTCCCAAATCAGTTTCCTCCCTTTCAAACTAATTGCTGAATGTACGGTTAAGCGTCCTAACATTGCGTCCGACATTTATCCGCCCAATCCTTGTTGGATTTCGTGGCGATTTGCCTTCGAGACGGGAGTGAAGTGGAGGCCTACCTATCTACCTCTACGTTTCCTTTCTGTAATAAGTTCTCGCCTGTTACTGAAGACTTGGTTGTTGGCCGTGTCTCCTTCACGTTCAACACTCGGCGCTGGAACTGGACTTGTGAGGATCTCTCCCAGAGCAGGATTGATGCTTGATGTGTTCGCCGTGGAGCTGGACTTATGAGAATACCCTTGGAGCCTTGCATTCATCAACTGGACTTCAGATAAGCCCTTCTAATCATTATATTAGCTTTGTACTTGTATTCCAATCTATTTAGTACATAACGAGAAACTCATTGATCAGTTCAAGTTCTCAGGTACATAACTGTCTCTCCTCTCCAGTGGCCACTAGTAGGAATGAGGTAGGTAGGCAAAATAAGCACCATATACCACATTATACATCCTATCTATAATAAACTCAATTTACGTTGATGTTTCATCTTCTAACAACGCACTTATCATTTGAGTACTTCCTAATTTCATCAACTATTATCAAAGATCAAATCTCTAGTTAAGTTTATACTTAGCACTACATACCTGATTATTGGTATCATATTTCCTCAAAACGAGGTGGTCCTTCGAGTTGACTGCTATTAAATCTAAAGGGTTATTTACACTATTAGTAATATGTAGTAGAATATTATCATTTACATATGTTTCTTAGGAGTCAGCCATCACTACCAAGTCGAGTTCCCGGGGCTAGCGCTTTCGATGTAAAGACATCTTCATCAGGCGGTCGAAACTGTTCTGAAGTCAGTCACTCTGTCTATCACTCCATGTAAAGGGAGGAAAAGCGGTTTGAGGGGCGGGCACGGGTGAAATTAAACTATCAAGAGAGTTAGAAATCTTTATGTACCAGCCCGCAACACATGGATACATTTTCAAGTCGCTCCACGGGTGTACACTTCCATGGGAAAAACACATAATGTCTTTAAGGATCATCTGACAGAATGAAGCTTTTGATGTCTCAGAGATGATTCCTATCAGATTTAAATTTCCTAGGGTGAACATGAGGGAATTTCGTCCTATCGGCTGATCGAGATAAAAACCCGTAATTTAATTCATTTCTATCAAATGTTAACCTCTCAGGGTGAACAGGAAAGGATTTAGCACAATCAGCTGAACAAGATGGAGATCGTAATTGCATTCGTCAAGACAGTTCGCCTTCGAGGTGTCCCAAAAGCTTATACTTGATTATGAACTGATCGTCCAACGCAAAATTAATAAGGATGGTTGTAAAATCGTAACAACGAAATTCGACGCTGAGTCTGTAAACATAAATCCTCAGCAAACAAGGTTGCTTTCTAAGAGATTGAGTAATGGGTTTTTGCTACGTTTCGGTTATTCAGTCCATAGCCAAGACTTAAAAATGTCAATAATATCCCATTCTTCCAAATCCGGATCAAGTTGAAAAATCTGTTAATTCTGAATGATCCAAGGTTTCACTTTTAATGACGTTACTCTTCTTCATTATTCAAGAAAAGTTTTCTCTTTCTCTAAATTCAAGAAAAAAAAAAAAGTATTTCCCATCCTCGTCGACAACTAACTTTTTTGCGCGAGAGAATCAGAATAATTAAATTTTTAATCAACAGCGATAACAGATTTTCTGGTAATCAAGCACTTGAACTACATGCCTGGTATTAAAATATTGGAGCTGGGATCCAACAGTTTGATTGGAATATTTTGAGTTGTTCGATTGATAAATTAGCTTGTGGTCTTCTGGAGGGTTTATAATGAAGATTATGTTGAAATATCTGTGCAGTTCTAAGATTAACTATTTTCTTTCAGCTTTTGAGCATCAAACTGAGAGTTCACGAAGCGGAAACGGAACAGTTAGTGATAGTTGGAGCCGGCATAGTTTCATGAATAAAATCATATTACAGAATGTGCCATATTCGAACTATATACGATAAGCATCCAAAAATATGATACTCCAACGATCATTGTTTTCCGCATCAGGATTATATTATGAATACCTTTGAATCTGAAGAAGGTTAGAGGTAAATTCCGTAGACTTTGCTTCTAAGAATGTTTTATTTACAGAAAGAAGGAATGAAAAAGAAAAATCTCCGTCAATAGGCCTTATCTAATATTCGCCCTCCTACGAAGGACGACCCTCTCAAAAGCAACAAGATGTTATGAAGATAAAAGTCTGAGGAACTGGAGGGGACACACGGGAGATACTTTTTTCCTACAGAAGTAGGAATGCACTCTTTTTATAGATATACATACAAGTTATACTTATCGTGTGTTGCCCCTAAAGAGGGGGGTGCTGAGAAAAATAAGAAAAGAGGGAGAAGGGGAGGGAGGGAGGGAGAAAGCGAGATAGAGAAAAAGAGAGTTTGGTATGTAGGTACCTCATAAATCTAGGAAAATATTTTGATCCTATATATTAATAATGAAACATATTGAGAAAATATGTTTCATTATTAAAAAATTTCTGTTTAGGGGTTTATTTTTCTGATTTATGCTTTGTGAAAACGGTGGACAGGAAGGTATTGTTAACAGAATACCATGGTACCTTTGCATCCATTCTCACTTATGGTTTGATAGTTTGGTGAGGAGGGGAGGTACAAGGGCACTTTAAGAATTTTTTGTCTTGAAAAAAAAAAAAAAAAAAAGCAGTGAGAATTATAGTTGGTTTCAGCAAGAGAACTCAGGGCAGACTCCTGTTTAAACAACATAGTCTGTTTAAGATGTATAGCGAATATTGTTTACTAATTCTTGTTAATGTACCTACATAATAATGCAATGACCCCGAAAACAAGAGAAAATGTCCATGATTATGATACGCGTCATCATGGTGACCTGGAGGTACTTTGGACGAGGTTGTGTACAACGCGAAGTAGGTATGAGTACAAAGGTGTAGAGCTATTTGAGAAGCTCCCTATCGCTCTAAGATAGAAAGCTAGCCGCCAGTTCAAAAATATTTTAGGGCAAGTCAGCAGTATTGACGTGTTCGTAGAATTGTCAGCATTTCTATTCGACAGAGTGATTGGTGATGAGACAGTGGTATCACAGCGTGTTTCTTTTTGAATTCTTCTTAGTTCTCTTATATCAATGTATTTATAGGTATGTATTTATTGTATTTTGTTTAATATAGCTTGTATGTGTTACACTTGACAATTGCAATGTCTATTATCTTATATAACTGAAAATAATAGATTTGATTGTTTGATTGCGAAAGTTCTTGCTTTTCAAAAGCATGCGTCGAAAAGGACGTGAAAAAAGTGTGAATCATGCAGAATGAAATGTATGAGCAATACCGTAAATAATCGTACTTACCATTTATGTAAAATCCTTATGAAACTTGAGATCTGATAATGCAATGAATTTGGTAACTTTTCAGCCCTTAAATTCTACCCTTTAGAATTGATCGAAATTGAAGCCCAGGTTATAGGACTATTTTAACTCTATACAATATGGAATTTCTAACCGATGTGTAATAAGCTTTAGTCCAGAAGAGAAAAAGCTCCGGACGGTAGGCGGATGGATTTGTTTCCCCCGAGTTTCGGATTCTACGCATCTTGAAACGGAAACCAATAAATCTTGAGGGAGGGTTAAAATATTTTCTTCATTGTCGATTACAAGGTTCATTATTGACAAACCGAAAATCAGTCGTCAGGTAATTCATTCAATGGATATCACGATAAAATCTGCTAAATTCTGATGCATCACCTCAGGGTTCGGAGCAGATGTCGGGTGATGGTAAATCCAATAATAAAAAATGGCCTCCACATTTTGCACTGGTAATCCTTGTGGTAGGGTGAAGGGGTAAGATTCCTTTTAGGTATAAAAAGGACTGGTATTTATAAGGCGAATAGGAACCAAGAATCATGAGAAGGATCTATGAAACAGTACTATTGATGGCCTGATGATGAGCAGAAATAGCCCATCAGATTTAATACAGATAGTCTGGAAACTTTCAACAGTGTTAAAACCTATACTGTACGCTTGAGACGGTCTTAAGTCTTTAAATAAATAACTATAAGAATAATATTGAGTGACTTTTGAGTTTTTTTGAGTTTCGACCAGGATTTTTTTTAGCAATTTTGCCCAATGCGCGGCGCTTCAAAGTGTCCCACTTTGTATTGGACACTTTTCCCAAACTCCATTAAGGAAACTTTGTTATTCCAAACGAATTTTGGGTTGGTGAAAGACGCCAAGGTTTAATCCTCGATATCTTTTCAGTTGGTGGATCAGCACGTGATAAATACTGAAAAAGTGTTGGTGCGTTATTTAATATAATTAATTTCTCTTCAGTAGGCATCTACACTCACTCAGATATATTTAGGTACCTAATGTATAATGTAAGCCTCAAATGATAAATGATAAACCTCAAAATAATTAAGGCATCACTTTTCCTTGTAGACGTCAAGGACCGGATCAATCGGAGAAAGTTCACATTATATTATGTTATATCTACAATATATTATTATACTATTCTATAATATTATATCTCATCAGTAGGTACCTAATGGAGATAGGATGGAGGGTGTTTTTTCTCAAACACTGAGAAAGGCCAGCGATATCAAGCTCCGACTTGAGTCAAAACAGAATGGAACCTGAGCATTTTTCTCGAAAGAAGTAACCCAGTCTCCCCTGAATTTTACCCACAACTTTTGAGATATCGATATTTGTGGAGAGCGCTTATGGGGTGCCTGATACTAAGTTTTAAGAAAATGAAAATCAGAAAAAAATCCAAAAATACTTAGGACATTGGGGAAACAATTTTTCCATTTTTTGCCTAGTGACGCCTCATTTTAAAGATTTGTCCAGTGCTGAACACGATGGTGAAGCCCGAATTGCGATATCTTATCCCGTTCATGAATTAGAGCAGATAACCATGATGAAGCGCGATTCATTCCGTTTCGGCTCAAGTCGGAGCTTGATATCGCTAGCCGTTCTCAGTGTTTGAGGTAAAACAAAAAGAACAGAGTGCATCTCAATACTCTGAGATGAACTTTACTATATAATTATTATAGCTTACATAGCGCTATAACTTTACTTTTTGTTAAATACAGGTTATATGCTCCAATTAGGATGCGCAACCATTAATAAAGAATTTAAAAACGGTACCTAATCATGAGATATAATATGAACTGTGTCCGATTGATGTGGGGTCTTTGGGGTCCACACGGAAAATTGATCCTTCAATTCTTTTGAGGTTTGAAGTTACCCACGTTTTTAAATTCGGTTTTTGGATTCCATGCATCTTGAAACGTAAACCAACAAAATCATAGGAGAGATCAAATGGTTATTTTAAATTATTATTATTACTACGGTTTATCATTGAAATAAACAAACCAAATATCGCAATGACGAAATGTGGAAAAAAAATTTATTGAACTGAACACTAAGTACAAATTATTTGCCACCGTGAGGACTTATATGTATACGTGAGTAATCATAGTTATTTTTAACGAATGGGCATCGGTAGACTGGACTTGACCAATTCTAAACGCAACCTAACCCTATGTAAGTTTTATGTGTTTGGCTTTCGGGACAGTAACTGGGTCCAGCTGGCCGTCGGAGTTGGCAGCAGTCGCGGTGAATTGGGACGAGTTGGCCCCCAGAGGCGGCTTAGGGCGGTCTCCAAGTCGCTACCAATCACTGGGAGGATGGAGCGGTCCCGGGGGCGCTGCCCCCCACCCCCCTACAGCACTTCTCCTGGATCGTGCACTTGCAGCGAGGGATTAAAAATACGTTGGTGAAATAAGTTTGTTGGGGCAGCAGTAGACCAAGTTCTAGTTGCAAGGAATAAGCTGAAATTTGATAAATGCTTCTATGGGAATGTTTTGTACCTAAGCAAGAGCCTGCTGCTTGTTTCCAGCTACAACCCTCCCTACAGTACGAATGGTAAAATGGTAATGAAAGCACTATGAGGCTCCTGGTAACTACTAAGGTACCCTTGATTCCTAATACTACCTCATGTGCCTAAGTGGACTGTATTTTTAAATGTTATTGCACTATAATAACCAATGACTAGATGTGATAATTTGAATAGGATAAGTAAATAAATATGTGGATATAAGTAGCTTCTGAAGATTTATTAAATAGTAGGTATGTACCTACGTGAGGTAACTTGTTGAGATGAAGTTTCCTACCTATAGAGTGGCCACAGAAGAAAGTCAAGATATAGGTAACAGATAGGTATCACAGATATTAGATAAGTTCAGAAATGTTCATTCCCATAGCTGAAGAGGTAGGTAGATGAAGAATGAAGGCCCAACTCCAAGTAAGGTAGGTAGAAGATAGGTATATGTAGAAGATAGGTAGAAGAAGAATTGATAGCTACAGCCAGAACAGACCTGAAGGTGAAATGCAGATAGAGATGAAATAAAGAAAGATCTCACCACAATTATCTCTTTATCCTGAGCTGGAGACCGGTCAGCATGCAGGTGGCACTGATTGGAATTGATGAACCAACCAAGTACAATAGATATGTGGCAGTATCCACACCGGCAGCTATTCAAAGTGATATTTCGGAAAGGTTGTCGAAATATGCAGTGATTTGGTACCAAAATCGAACTGGATAATTGTTGATAATGCACGGATGTTATAGGATACGATTTGAAAATGATAAACAGGTCTGAATTTTGCAACGGCTGAACTAGAAGTATGATGGCGGCTAGAACATGGCAGGTTCCAGTCAGGGATGCACGGTGAAGCAGCTGATGCAGATGGTGAAAACACAAAATCACAACTCACTCACAGTAACATTTGATAATATAAACAATACAAAAAAGGGCATACAAAATTTCCTACATGAATTTAATATATAATAAACTAGGATAAATGTAAATAATTTGTACAAGTTGACCCTACAAAGAGATATATGGAGGAAGAATATAAGCCCATGTAGCTGCCACTACTAGAAGGAATCCCGTAGGCACTGGAAAGATAACGGCTTATCATTGTTATTGTATTTTCCCTAATGAATCAACAGGTGTTTATTGAACTTGGTGAATATATTGAATCAGTGTGGAATGATGGAAAAACGGATATTATGAAGGAAAAAATAGGTGTAGGTGAAGTGATATAATGTGATGGTGGAATGGAGGAATGCGGATTCCTCTGAACGGTTGCAGGTAAGGTCTTTGTTTACGATCCCTTGTGTTGCTGATTTGTAAACGATGTTTTACAACCAGGGAACACAAATGAAATGAAGGGATTCTTGAGCTGATTAATTCAATCAATTACAGATCGGTTTTAAGCGTTGAAGGACGTGGAAGACAGCAGCCATGTTTCAAAGCATGTTCCATATTCTTTAATTTTAGCCGGAAGGCTGAGTGGTAGCTAACGGAGGTCTTCTCGCAGCGACATGACTCTGAGCGCTGAGCCCCCCCTCTCTCGAATGCTATCACAATACTTCCAGTATCTAGTGATAGCTAAAGTGGGACCCGATTCCGCTCCCACTATGAACTATCAGGCCAGTTGAATGCCCTTCCGTGCATCTGCACTGCCTGTTCAATTTCAAACACCCATCGAAACCTCCCGGTTCTTGATGGTGAAATTTCAAGGGCACGAACGAGCGACCGCGGATCATAAATAATACCCATTTCACGGTGAAAAACAGCCCGAGCCAAGACCTCCGAGGGGGATGTTTCCAACGGTTGTGAAAAACCGACGAGGGGGTGCCCAATGTTTAAGATGCAAAGTCCGTCTTGCCACGGAGGTCCCCACAAAAATGTTTTTCGTGGCTGTGGTTGGGGATCGAAGCAATAAAATTATTCACTTACTTGGCTGTGCGTCACATGGAGCATTAACTGCGTTGATTTAATAAGCAAACTCCTTCTGTTTGAACCCCTCGCTACTTTCTCTCTAGTGATAAATGTGATCCACACCACGGGTCACACAAATCATTCTCCGCTGAGTTTTGATTTTTTTTCTTTTCCCTTTATTTTTCCACTAGCTTTAAATATACTTGGAGTCTGCTCCGTGTACATTAATTAATTCATGTTTCAAAAGATTTCAATTCTATTTACACTAGGTGAATAAGTGCATCCTACTTCATCAACTACCACGTACCCTTGTACTATAAGTATTTTGGAAATCAGTTACACGACTTTTCGTATACGCAATCTGGAACACAGACGCATAGTCAAGTCCAACCAATGCCGCAAATTCTTCAAACATGACGTTCTCCATCTTTCAAATACATATATTCACTCCGGCAAGTCCTACATAATGACACAGAATAAGTTGTACCTCTCTTGGAACATAAAGTGGCTAAAGTACTCCAAATTCCTATTCTTGAAAGTGTTCTTCACTTCTCTTTTCTAATTTTGGCGGAGTTCAACCTCCTTGTTGGTCACTCCTGCTTTCCAAGGAATTTTCACAAAATTTACACGAAGTAATCAATGCATTTATTTACAAACGTTAATTAAGGCAACAGTAGATATTCCGAAATTTATATTCTTCTGACGGATGGAAAATGTGTAGGTACCTACCTAAGTTACCGCAACACTTACTAGTGGATGAAGTAGTCAGAAGAGTTTATAGTCCTTCCCACCTCCGTACGAGCTCAATAATCAAGTCATATACTTTGTTACACTTTTTAATAGTGCTCAATTTATATTACTTTATTTCTTCTTCGTGGTTAAACCTTTCCAGCGTAATGTTGATGGTTATGACAGTTGATTGTATCAATAAAAACGGTATCAATTATAACGCATAAGTTTATTATTTCTGACTAAAATGGCCTTCCTACCCATGATATAAGTCTATTGATAATTATCAAACGAATTACTTGAATTACTTAAATATAACTACATGAACGAAGGCACCTACCGAGAGTACATAACAGTAGTACATTCATAACTCATATTTAGGTACAATGGTATATAAAAATCAAAGTAAAAAAGTTACATACCAATAATAAAATCTATTTCTTAAAAAACGATTTCGATTGAGATTATATCAGATGATCGATCGTCCGACTTAATAAGGGAATTTTCACTAAGCTTACACGCGTCGAATTCACACTCATGTTGGCGTTATTTTTCCCTACCGAACCTCCAGCCCTTAGGGAAAGCGAACGGATAAACTTACAGCGATCCTAGAGGTCGCAACCGTTTCTTTGCAATGGCATAACAAGTTTTATTAGTAAAAATGACAGTCAATAACATTTGGTTACCTAGTATTATATCGAAATTTTTAGGAATTCTGAATTTATTATAGTTCAACCCTTAAATTCAGTCCTTTCAGTGATTTTTTATCGGAATTTCATAAAATTTGGTCCATCGCTTGGGAGGAACGCTCATTCTAGACGATGGATGGTCGGATTCCTTGAAACCTATTCGTTTTTGGATCGTACGGCTTTTTGATCTGTGTGTTATGTTCTCGTTTTATTTGAACATAGAAAAATTAAGGAAAAGGAAAGAATGCAAATATTACCCTTCACACATAAAATCATCTCCCTTGTTCCTCTTATAACTATAAATGTCGCTTGTTGGATAAAACCTTCGTTAGGCTTCCCAAATTGAGTGATTTTACGTGTTGGGGGTACGTAGCTATTCAGAGGTACCTGGGGGAGCTTGGATAGTTACTAAGAACATAATAAAAACCGAAAATGGACGTTTTGACGTCTTATTCTCTTTGAATCTTTAAATTTAACCTCCTAATAAAGTCCCAATAAATTACAAAAAACCCATTTCCTTTTTAATACTACTTTCAAATGCAAAAAATGGTTGTAGGGGAAAATAGGGCGGCTAATGTGATATGCTAAAGGTTGATGAATTGATTGAATTCTAATATTTCCAATTTTATTTCTTAAGACAATGCTTCTAGGCTCTTATTATTCTCAAAGAGAAAATTTACCCTTTAAGAATTGTGGGAAATAAAGATTTTTGTGCGGCTTCGAATTAGAAATCGGTTCTTGTTGATTTGATATTCAGAAAGGCGTGTGAGCTATGTATTACCTATGATATTCTTTTCGAGAAGGAATAGAGTGGGAATGAGAGAGAGAGAGAGCTCTTCGTTAAGTTGTGGATTACGTTATATTAGAGGGCTGCAAATCGACTAGGCAACAACTGGCTCAGTAACAGAAATTCGGATTGTAACACAGTTCCGACTTGTTTAGCCAATAAACAACGTTCCTCACGTGCCATGCGAAAAACGTGCACGACTTTATAGGTAGCTATCATTTTCCCAAAACTGTGCGTACCCGCACGAAGTAACAGTGGCCATCAACATGTGAGTCAACGAATTTTGATTGTGGGCTGTGAAAAGACTTGTTTTTTCTTGGTCGATTACAAAGTTTCAATATAAGGAAATAAGTAATTAATTCGAATTAATCTAGAAGAGAGAGAACTACATCTCGACTACATCTTGCGTTGTCGTAGGTAGGTATGTAGGTACCTACTCTGTTATCGGTTTCTTCGTTCCAGCATTTAAACTCATTTGAAATTTGTTCCTCTGCTGCGAATCGTGTATCTAGTTGGTTAGTCGCCACTTGAGATACCGAGAAAGGTGCAGTGGCGCCTCGACGCTGATAAATATATATCCGGCAAGGGAGAAGAAAAAAAAATGAGACAACCTGTAAAGAGGAGATTAATGCGGTGATCGACCAGATGAAGTGAGTCAATCTGGGCTAATATGACAACAAGGTGATTGATTCGTTTGGATGTTGGTCAGACAGAAAGGAGAGAACAGTTTTGAAAACGTTAGCGCTGCTCTGGCGGCGGGACGGGGAAACAGAGGCGGGGGCGGGCGGCCATTAATCACTGACCCCACGACTGTCACTCCGGAAGGGAGTACAGGACTTCAGGGGTCAACTGCGCCCTCAGGCGTAGCGTAGATATTGCACTGCTGTCTTGATTCAAGGAGTCGTCTAATTTCGGTGCGTCTTGAGAATAATCTTAGATCCCTTTTGCTTACTCACTAGTGGAGATGAGTATCGTGAACCCTAGAATGCAACCCTATTTTGACATGGATATGTCTTTGGGCTGGGGTTCATTCTAAAATTTGCGTAACGACACCAAAATTTGTGACGACCCGGCACTTCAGATTATTATTAACTCGAAAAGTGAAGGCTAGGTAGAATTTCTATTGATTTTTCACGTACAACCAATGAGTTACTAGGGAAGAGTAACTCAAATAGTTTTCATAGTAGGAAAATCGTTCGCCACCTTTTGGAATGCTCTCATTTTATCACAACATCTCATGACCTCTAAGCCATTGTAGTGTAAAGGAATGCTGATTTATTACTCTAAGTTATAAACTAATATTGTTTTGTAACCATAATGGAATAATCTTGTGAAAAGAAGGCACTACGTGGTTGGTATACAATTCCAATAAAGGGAGAAATTAAAATGCTTGAAAAATTTAGTTAGTAATGGTTTGGGAAGAGTCCTAGTTTTCCAGTTGTTTTTTCCCTCGCTTATTGCAACTCATTCGTCGATGCGACGAACACCACTAAAACATCGAGAAAAGTGGATAAAAAAAGTAGGTTTTTCCTAGTATTTGGGGAATGGAATGAAAAAATGCCACATCAGATCCATGATAGATATTTTGTTTATTCAAAAAAAAAAGTTCAGAAAATATCACTGTTTATGTCCTCACAATCTTTATTCTTCACGAAATTGGCAAAAAAAAGGCATTATGATAATTCCTGAGCTATAGAGTAACTTTTTTAGGGCTGGGAAATTTTAATGCCCAATAGAAATATAATGAGCAGCCTGGGGACCAAATTGTTCCGAGTAATTTAGTAAAAAATAACATTGCCTGAAATTCATTAGTTTCTTTACTTACCTGGATATATAAAATCCACCATCACACTTTTAACACTGGAAAGTATTTCAAAGTTGCATCAACATAATATGAACTTATTTTTTTTTTTACCGTGGGTGTACTTGTATTTTTTCCTATTTTATCACTAGTTATACTGTTGATTTGACATACTACAGGAATATTTGAATGTTCGGAAAGGTTGGATTGATCATGGAAGAAACGGGAGTTTGATATACATATATATATATATATATATATATATATATATATATATATATATATATATATATATATATATCTATGAGGAGGCTGTTAGGCGCTCATAGTATATAAACTCGTGGCAAGGAGTGTATCTACGGGGAGACTGTTGAGCGCTCCTGTCTGTTAGGCGCTCCCTCAGTATTGTTTATCCACGGAGAGGCAGAAAGGCGCTCATTTCGCCTTCCCACTACCAAAGGTATCACTAGCTTCTATGTACTGTTGGGAGCTCTCAGAAAGTGGCGATAGGGGCTTTTGTTTATCAAATAGTTGACTGAACGTTGAACTAGAATCAACTCCAGGTAGAATCAACTCCAAAACCTAACAATTTCTTTTTTTTCCAATTCGTAAATTGAACCTAACTATTGCTGATATTGAACTTCTACAAATCGGATGTAGATATATATCTAACATTATTATTGTTTATAATTTTTTTCTTTCATAAGTTAGGGATGTATGTATGTTAGGAATGGGTACATAAATAGGTAATGTACATAATTACTGAAAAACAAACGCGACACATTCAGCTGACAAAAATATGAGGTACATGAAAAATTTATAATTGTGAAAATAGTCACATTTCTTCCGACCACTTATAATTATTTCAAATAGGTAATAAAAATAGTATTACATTATCTATATATTTTCGATGTAGGATGCCTTATTGGCATCCGATAAGTTTTTTTGAAGATAGATTTTTAGTGCTCCTAATTTACGGATGTGAGCCCCTGGAGCTGGGGAGAATTAGGTACCTACTTGCATTTTATTATCTTATTTTCTTGAAAAAAACATAATGTAAGTTCAATAGACCTTGCTACATTGACTAGATATTGACTACTTTAGATTTATTGATCAGTGAATTGGGTAGTTTATTGATCTGAATGGTCGCATTGCAAATAAATTCCCTCTATCCATACATGCTACATACGAATAATCATTTATATGAATCACTGATAGGAGAACTATCGAAAACCGCTAAAGCGTCTCATGAACTCATCTCTCTTCAAAACTGATTTTGCAGTAAGCGCGGCCCTATCATCAGGGGGGGGGGGGGGGGGGCCAACCTGGGGCCCTCGGGCAAACAGTGGCCTGCGACACCTTTCAGCATGGCCCGTGGCCAGCTCGAAAATTTTGTCAGAATCCAACTTTTCGACATTTTCAAAAGTTTGCTCAGAATCCGGAGTATTTAAAAAATCTGTTGTTCAAAATCCCGATTTCTATTGATAATATGTATTGTATTATAATGTTGGAAATTTTAATGAAACTGAATTAATGTGGCATGCGGTCCACGAACATAGATTGATTCGGGAAACTAGAAGGCAACTGTCGGCTAGTGCTAGAGAGGAAAGGCGGCGTGATCAAAGGGATTAGTACGGCTTTGACTGACCCTGGCGGCAAAAGACAAAACAAAAAAGTCCTGTCATGCAGCATGACCCCATGAGCGAACGTTTGAAGAAATCTTCGGCATTTCAGATCTTCGACATGAGATCTTCGACGTGAGATATATGTACGTACGTGCTAGTACGTACATAAATAGAACTTCTTCATAATTTCATGGCTGATATTTTCTAAGCCACAGTCAGTATTAAAGCTACATCAAGTCCTAAAACAGTTGAGCGTAAAACATTAAAGAGAGCGACCGAGAGAATCGGAGGACGGATTTTTTTTTTTTTTTTTTTTTTAAACAAGCACCTACTACCTACGTTTTAAACAGCATGGTTCTAGGATTGATTATACAGGGATACTTCCATGAGAGTAGTTCAATCTGAATTTGGACAATGTTTCATGCAAATATTACCGATTTTTACAACTAGCGAACGGCATCATTTCGATTTTTGACTGATTTTTAAACTTTAAAATTTTTGAAAACTTGATATATATTCTTATAGGAAATTTTACGCTGATTCCGAATATACCACATGTTAGTATGCTGAAAAAATTATTTCGCACATGAAATCGAAAAAAAAATAAGGCTATTTTAAAATTTTTGACTACATTTTGAAAATTTCAACCCGAAGATGTAATCCGATCATGCTGGCCAACGAACTTGAACTTTCGTTTTGTGTCCTTAACATTTTAAAATTTGTTTGAAGTTTCTAGCACAATTCTACGGACAGTTATCGTCTGGAATGACACATACATACATATATACATATATACATACATACATACATACATACATTAAAAAATGCGTTAAACTTCAGAATATGATTCAGAATAGCCTGAAACGGATTTCTGCATAAAAGTTTTTCAAAAATTCACATTCTACAAATTTTGAGGCGAGAGCAATAGCTTAATTTTCTTTAAAAATTCGCTAAAAGAGCATTCTCATTTATTCCCTAAATCAATAGACACGTGTACACCCCTATTTTCACTACTGTCCTCCACCTTCCTTCTTGATCTTTTCCCTCACTTCTATTCCATAATTCATTGCCATTCCTTATCTTGCTCATTTTCATCATACTGACAGCTTGTAAGTACGATTTTATAGCCTTGTGTAAATCATTTCTCACTTACCACTAAAATGAGTAAGCGGAAATCATAAAAGGAAGATGGAGCGAGAGTGGGAAGAGCGGTATTATTTTACGGAAGTGAACGAAACTTATATGTTTGATGTGTGGGGATGATTATCGATATGCATAACAATTATAATTTGGAAAGACTTATCTTGAAAAATCATCCTGAATTTGATTTCAAGTATCAGGTTGGTTCTATCTTGAGTACGGGTTTTATCGAAAAAAGCCTGGCAGGTTGGTGGTTGAGGCTGATAGCTTCCTCACTTATGGGAACATGGACTCATTTATAGATCAGTTAGTGACCAAAAATGTATTGAATTTGTAGTTAGGGCATGTAAATACGCCATCATACGATATAGAACCGTTCTGGGCCTATCCTCTTCAATCAAAATCAGGCTGTTGGATTCGGAGAAATACACTTTTAAGGAAATTCACGTTTGCGAATGAGCACTCACTCGAACTGATCTGATGGCCATTCATTAAATTTGTAAGGAACCATTCAGGATGTAGCCCGCTCAACCCCAGAAAATTTAATTGAAATTCGCCCAATAGTTTCGGAGTTATGTTCCTGACAAAGAGTTTTACGTTTGCGCATGCGCAGTAACGATTACTGGTCCGATTGAGATTAAACCTATAAGCAATGTCCTTGAGACCATTCTTAAACTACCCACCGATTTTCGAAACATTCGGGCCATTAGAAAGGGAGGAATTAATGTTAATAGAAATACACATTTGGGCATGCGCAAAAGCCCCTATTGAACCGACGGTGATGAAATTTATAGGAGACCGTCTGGGGTCAAGCCCGCACAACCCCTGTGGCTCAATATTTTCGGAGTTATATCTCAGAAGTCAACATTGGAAATTTCAATGTTTCAAAATAGATAATGAATAATTATAATTTTTGTATTTATATGAAAGTGCCCACTTGCATTAGGTAGGTAGCAATTTATTCGATTTCAAAATCCTAAAGTGTTTGACTCTGTGATTAAGCACTGAAAAAATAAAAATTACCAATATTTCCATTAAAATATGGAATGAGGTCAGTTTAAACAAGTTTAAACTCATAAAACTAAATTTGTTAGACGAGGGAAGGGTCTGAAATTGAAAACGGCTTGAAATATTTCACCCGAACTGGCACACTGCAGTCAGATGATGGAGTTCACACTCATATCCTATATTTATAAAATGTTAGTTTCTACGTCTGTACGTTGATTAAAATCATTAAATTTTGCGTTCCTTTTTCTTTTCGTGGTTTTTGAAGATGATTGGTACCGATTCTCAATTTTTCTGTCCGTATGTCAAATCACAGGAAAAATACACAGGCTTTAAATCTGACTCATGGAGGGTTTTTTGGGGAGAAGGTGGTTTGGAATGGGGTATATCGGACATCACTGAACAAACCGGTGGTTCGAGAGGTCGAATACGATTACGCTAATTTAAATCACAGTCCAGTTGAAAATTTCCAAATCCTAGCCATGTGTTTGAAGGAGAAGTAAAATGTAAACCTCAACTTTTTACAATCCATAACATGGCTTTACAGAAATTTATAATACAAACAAATAAATTAAATTAAAAAGAGGATAGGGAGAATAAATGGGGTACCTTCGACATTACTGAACAAACTGGATGTATGAATGAATATGTTTGTATCAGTTCAAGTTAAATCACAGGCTGCTTGAAATTTTTCTAATTTAAACCATCGGGAAGATCGGGTGTTGCCGAGACAATCGGTCGTGAGTAGATTTTTGGCAGTAAGCACAATCCACGCGCTAGAAGCGTTTATGCCAACACCAGTAAATGCTGTTGCTTTGGCCATAACTGTTTCGGAGCTTATATCCATAAAACAGGAAAACGAAGCGAGCCATTCGTGTCAAATAAAGTTAAATTTCTTCTAGTACTTTCATATTTTGTAAGAGTTTTTCATGTTGAATTAAATTTGACTATTAGGAATTCATTTTCAATATACACTAAACTTAAAACAAGAGATCGGTACATACATATAGGGAGAAGTGGCTTAATATTTTAAAATTGTCAATTCCACAACTAAAACATTGTAGGAATTTTGTTTGCGAGTCCTTCAAATTAGCGAAAGTATTGTGATCACTTTATTTTGTACAGAGCCGATGAGTGTTAAATAGTTTTGATTTTGAAGAACCACAAATTTTCACCTTCCAAAAATGATCACGTGGTTTCGGCACCTACTACGTTGAGATGAGATTTAATGTAATTTTAAGATTCATAATTTAAAGCCGTACCTAACTATTAAATATTCAAGTAAAAAGCCATTTTTTCAGTCCCTTCTATTAAAGTCACTCTATAGTTGCTAATGAAAAATAATGGTCTGTCCAACTTATATTACAGGCCCATCGTAATAGCATCCGTCTGTAATAAAGACAAGTAGGGGAAGTAGTGGGAAGCCTCGCACCAGATGTTTATTATTATTCCTCAACGGTCCACGCTCGTTAAACGATTCTGAAAATTGGAAGCACTATTAGTAAAATTTGCGCTCTTCAGTACTAGGTACCAACGTAGGCTCTTCAATGCTACTACCTATGTATAATACGTAAATTACTATGTTAATAATCATACTAAACGTAATCATTACAGGATAATTATAATCTTAAACGTTACAGCTTGATAATCATCTATTGTAATTCTACGTAAGTTCTACAATGCTTTCGAAAGTTTTTCTGGGAAGTATCGTTGAACAACTTGCATATTTAGAAACTAAATGAGGTAAAGATATCTCACACACACACCGCCAAACACACACACACACACACAAACAAACAGACTTTTGTACTAACTTGAATGTTTTCCCTTTGAATTGTTTTTCCCCTTACTACGACAAGGAGGCCGAGTACTCGAGTTCCAGTCTGCCTTGTTTTTCTTTCCGGAGTAGGTATTTGGTTTCTCTTTTTATATTTTCAGCACACACCAGAAATATCAAATAGTCCAGTCAAGGAATGAGGTGTAGAGTGCGTGAGCAGGTAACTAAACGATTCCTTCAGAAACTTGTTTAGGGGGCTTAGGTTGTTAACATACCAAAAGTCCTGACTCCTAGGTGATGAGCGGGGGGGAGGAGGTGGGGGTAAAGGTACGAATTTTGGGTTTTTCGCTTATATCTCGAAAACGGTGCATCGGAGAGAAATATTTTTAAATAATAAAATGGAGTTCTTAAAATTATCTAAAACTTTTATATCATATGTTTTTTTCTAATTCCTAACCGTTTTCGAGCTATACCCTCGGAAAAAGTTGAAATTTCCAAAAAAAATCAATTTACGTCAAAATATTCATGAACATTGCATCACATTGTCTAAACCTATTCATAAACGAAAAGTATGAATAGGAAAGAAGATGTAGATTTTTAAATTCCCTTTTAGAATATATATACATATGCTGATTAATGTCCAACCCGCCTAAAGTTACAGCTATTTTAAAACTTGTATAGCATTTTGCAATTTTCAGAAAATTAGTTTGTATATCAACCTTTTCGTTCATTTAATAACATATATGTCCACTTATAAGCAAGTTATTAAATAAAGTAGAAAAAATAATGATGATGACAAATTTCACACTTTATTCTACAGATAATTTCGTTACACCAATACAATAATAATTGTAAACCCCATTGTTCTCAATATATTCCTAATGTTTTACTCTCAACTTTAAAAGTAATCAAATTTTCATCCTCTTTGAACTTGAGGGCCCAGGCAATGATTGTTCTTCCATGGCATCTTCTTCCTCAGTAGCGGGTGGCTCTTGCTGAATGGGCTCTACATCGTCCTCATCGTCAACAGGCACACTGTTCAGGCGGCACTTCCCTTGACAGTGGAGGCACGCTGCAGAACAGGTTAGCATCGCTTTTTGGCAGCCACATTTTCCAATTACACAATCCTTGGTGCAGCGGCAAAATATAGTTTTCAGAAGAACCTCTGGTGCTGGTAGATTTTCCATTGTAATTGCCACCAGGGTGTCTCCTGCACGTTTCCACCCCCAATCTTGAGGGGGCAGCTCATTACCGAGCCACTGCTGCACTTGGTGGTAGGTTCGCCGAGAGTGCTGTTTAGCTGCATTCTCTGTTGGAAGTAGGGAGCTGATTTCAGGCTTCATATTTGCCACTGACCTCGTAAACGATTGGAAGCGGTACTGGTTAAGGGAGGTTTGTTTTTTTGGCTCCTTATACCACTTCAGAAAGCACATCTCCCCAGCCTTTTCAACATGGTCGTAAGTAGAGGAGGGGTTAGAAAATGTCATTGCTGCTTGCTGGATGATTTCTGACTCCAAGTACAATTTAAAGAAGCCCACCTTGCTTCTCCTGAAAGTAGCAGAAGTTGTGTTTCATCCGGTAAATGAATGAAAGAACAGGATGTGTTCAAATCTACGGTGCTGCATCTCTTGGGTGGACAGTACTATTGTTTTGGTTTTCCCTCGTCCGGGTTTCAGCATAAAGATATCTCGGGTCGCAAGAGTGGAAGCAATCAACAGGACAGCAAGGTCTACATCCTCACCAACGACAGCCACAGAGTTGTGAGTGGATTGTTCAACAGTAATCCTTCACGATTAGGATGTCAGCGTCATCGGTAGCCTGAAGAGTATGTATCCCTTTCTCCTGCAGCTTTATCTCCAGTAAGGAGATAAAGTTAGTTTTGTTGGTAGGATTTGATAAAAAGTCTTCCTGTTTAACAGGTATTTGTGTTTAACAAAGAATATTTTGGGCCATAAAAAAAAAAAAAGAATTATTATTGAACTTGTTTTTATTGAAAAATTACTTAGTTTTAATTTTTTATATAACGCTTAGGACCGATACGGATAATTGGCGATTCGGTTAATCGGCGTTATATTGCATACGGCTGTTTTAATGTTGTTTTCAAGTATTAAATTTAATTGACTAACAAATTGCTGATATTGTTATCTGTAATTTAAACAAAATACACGAACAAAGGTTGTGGGTTAAGAATATGATATACAAACAATTTTTCTGATAATTGCAAAATGCTATACAAGTTTTAAAATAGCTGTAACTTTAGGCGGGTTGGACATTAATCAGCATATGTATATATATTCTAAAAGGGAATTTAAAAATCTACAACTTCTTTCCTATTCATACTTTTCGTTTATGAATAGGTTTAGACAATATGATGCAATGTTTATGAATATTTTGACGTAAATTGATTTTTTTTGTAAATTTCAACTTTTTCCGAGGGTATAGCTCGAAAACGGTTAGGAATTAGAAAAAAACATATGATATAAAAGTTTTAGATAATTTTAAGAACTCCATTTTATTATTTAAAAATATTTCTCTCCGATGCACCGTTTTCGAGATATAAGCGAAAAACCCTAAATTCGTACCTTTACCCCCACCTCCTCCCCCCCCCCTCATCACCTAGGAGTCAGGACTTTTGGTATGTTAACAACCAAAGCCCCCTGAACAAGTTTCTGAAGGAATCGCTTAGTTACCTGCTCACGCACTCTACACCTCATTTTGGGTCATTTATTGACTGGACTAAAAATGAAGCGATGGTATGCGTTTTCGGTACAACAAGCTTTAAAAACAGCATTTCCGAATGATAGGTAAATTCCTTGACTTTCGCTTCCACGTCTACCTACGGTAGACACGGGTTCATTTTTTTTTTTTTTTTTTTTTTTTTTTTTTTTTTTTTTTTTGCTTCACCCCCCCCCCTCACGACAATTTTTGGTTCCGTGTCTGTCTGTTCTTGTGTCCCAAGAGTTTTTTTCCTTTTTTCAGTTTTTGCATCATAAGTACCATATTTTTCATCCAGTCTTGATGAAATAATCTGGGATTATACGGAATTTTCGTGGAAAACTATTGAAAACTATCGTGTTTCGAATTTATTGAAATTTCAGGCCTTCTATAGCACCTCTTAAAATTAGGTGATTTTGATAAATAGATTTCTGGATCATCCTGACTTGGAGCTCGATTTATGACGAGATTTTTGTAAATATCGGTCAAGTATTTCTGGTAAAAACCACACAGACGGCGTATGGCGGACGGACGGATTTTTTTAAACTCAATTTTCGGAATCTTCGTATCATGAAACGTAAAACAGCAAATTTTGAGAGGGGGGTTAAACATTTTTCTTTCTTGGCCGATTCAGAAGGTTTATTATTGAAAATCAGGGAGTCGTAGTTGGGCCCGCCGTTCTTCCGAAACTTGGTGTTTCGCTTTTCCACCGGTGGTGTCGAGTGCCTCCACATACGGCCCAACTCGACACAACCGTAGGAAAAGTACTCATTTTTAATTTTCACTGTCATTTGAGGAAGTTATGGTTATTTTAGTGATATATGGTTGAAAACACGAGAAATTACATCTTGATTCAGAAGGTTTATCATTGAAAATCAGGGAGTCGTAGTTGGGCCCGCCGTTCTTCCGAAACTTGGTGTTTCGGTTTTCCACCGGTGGTGTCGAGTGCCTCCACATACGGTCCAACTCGACACAACCGTTGGAAAAGTACTCATTTCTAATTTTCACTGTCATTTGAGGAAGTTATGGTTATTTTAGTGATATATAGTTGAAAACACGAGAAATTACATCTTGATTCAGAAGGTTTATTATTGAAAATTAGGGAGTCGTAGTTGGACCCGCCGTTCTTCCGAAACTTGGTGTTTCGGTTTTCCACCGGTGGTGTCGAGTGCCTCCACATACGGCCCAACTCGACACAACCGTTAGAAAAGTACTCATTTCTAATTTTCACTGTCATTTGAGGAAGTTATGGTTATTTTAGTGATATATAGTTGAAAACACGAGAAATTACATCTTGATTCAGAAGGTTTATTATTGAAAATCAGGAAGGCGTAGTTGGGCCCCCCGTTCTTCCGAAACTTGGTGTTTCGCTTTTCCACCGGTGGTGTCGAGTGCCTCCACATACGGCCCAACTCGACACAACCGTTGGAAAAGTAGGTACCTACTCATTTCTAATTTTCACTGTCATTTGAGGAAGTTATGGTTATTTTAGTGATATATAGTTGAAAACACGAGAAATTACATCTTGATCGTTGATCATGTTGAAGTTCCTGAATGAGACTCTCCTAACCCAAGGTGAATTTCGATGTTGTCTTAACAACTACCCTACCAAGTTCCCTTCTTTCTTCTACCACCACATTTATTTCTATTGAAATCTACAGAAATCAAGTTAAACTTTTTTGTGAGAATAACCCATGTATAAATTTCTCCCTTGAGGGGAAAAACAATAGATCATGGATATGTAGTTGTAGACATTACTTTACACTCTGTTGGGATGTTGGGAACGTAAAAATGGACATTACTTTCCACTCTGTTGGGATGTTGGGAAAGTAAAAACTCCCGCGCTACTTTCGTTCCATGCTAAAACAGTAGTCTAAGTCGGTTGTTGTAGGTACTTCATTGCGGTAGTACCTCATTGATTTCTACCTAGCCTTCACTTTTCGAGTTAATAATAATTTTAAGTGCCGTAGCGTTGCATTTTGTGTGGAGAGAAAAAAAAGCTCGCACCGTAAGGCTGTAATTTCCCGATGGGCCCGTTTAGATGGGACACCCTGTATGAATGAGAATATTGTTTGTTTTTTGGTCCGAAGTCACTGGCCAAACGGCTCAACAAATCTTTATGCGGGCGGGCGCGAATTGACAAGCAAGTTCCTGAATAGAACTTAGGCCATATCAGAATCCTCTAAACTTCCTTTTTCATCAAGAAATCGGCTTTTCCTAACGGTGTCGCCCGAGTAAACAACTTCGTATTTAAGGAATAACCCACAAATTTGACTTTGGCAGTGAACATTTTTACATCAAAATTATGGCGAGTATGGTTTGCTGGAAAGAAATTTTCGCTGCGATTCCAACGAAACCTAAACGATTCTCGTTCGTGAGGTGGATCTAAGTTTATACGTCGAAAAGGGTCGTCAAATATAGATTTCAAAAACAACTCATGAACCCTGGCGACAAATTGTTTACTAATATTATTTTTTTGTTCCAATGCGTAGACATTGCATTGAGCAATAAGTGAGTAGCCACGTGTTAGAAGGAAATATTGAGTAATAAAATTGGAGTTTAATTATTGTAACATCAATTTAACACCAACGAAGTGATAAAAGTGAATGTAAATTATAAATCCGCCAATTTTTCTGAGTAAGAATGTGAGAGCCACCCAGATTAGCTAAGCGAATTCTGAAACTGATTTTCTCCCTATTCTACCTAATACTGAATTTCGAAATGGAACGTCTTTGGCTTTACGGGGTAACAATGAAAAGGCATGGATCCACAGATCTCCTGACTCGGAGGCTAAATGTAACTATTTGCATTATGCTTCCTATTTAATTTGAATAACTCAATTGAAATGGAGCCTGTAAGGAACTACGACGGTATTACAAAGACAGGGTATGAGCCATTCATATTTGCTGCCCGACCTGAAACTTTAATTTCATTCGTTTTTAACTTTCGACGGTGATGTTCGAAATGAAGCTTTGATGTGTTGTAAAATTCATTTTCCATTCAATCAATGACGTTGAAATTTGAAGTAGAGCCTCTTTGGAACTAGTGGAAAAGTTTGACAATAAAGGGAGCATATAGTATGCTCTGGGGCTTTCGAATTTCTGACTTCGATGGGTTTTTTGCAAAACAAAACAATTAAATTGCCATTTTACCAGGTGTAACCGTAATCTATACACCTTCAACCTGACAACAAGCAGTTAATTTGAAATGGTACCTAATCACCTTCTCTAAGCGATTAATAGCTGTGCACTCGCGACTGCGTAAGTTTCTGGGTAAGAATGAACGAGCCACCCAGATTCGCTGGGCGCGCTCTGAAACGTTAACTCTTTCCTTTTTGACCCAAGATAATTAAATTTACACTGGAAGCTCTGTGGGACTACGGAGTAACGATGAAAAGGTACGGAGCCTCCTAGATCAGCTGAGAGCTTTGAGGCTGAATCCTTTCCTATTAGATCTGCGATACTGACATTTAAATGAAGCCTGTCAGAGACGACTGGGTACAAATGAAAAGAGGCATGGAGTTACCGACATCAGCAGAACGAGTTGAGGCATGCGAATGTCTTACTTCGATGGATTGTTTTTTGCAAAACAACAACACATTAACTCATGACCAGGTGTAGCAGCAATCTTTACATCTCGAACCGGCCAACGCCCGGGAATATTCCCTAATTCATTTATATATTAATGTGTAACAACTTGAAATCAAAATAATTGAATTATTGGGTAGTGTTAGTAGTTTGAATATATGTAGGTAAATTTCCAACTCTATCACACCTTCTACACACGCGCTGATAAAATTCGATGAACCAAAATCGGAATAGATGAACGTGAACAAACTATTGCTTCCACACTACCGAAGTTGGGAAAGCTTTGTATTCGTGCAGGAGGTCAAAAATTTGTTTGTCCTCCAAAATCAGAATTTCCTCTTATTTTAGCGAATTTTTGAAGAAAATTAAGCTATTGCTCTTGCCTCAAAATTTGTAGAATGTGAATTTTTGAAAAATGTTTATGCAGAAATCCGTTTCAGGTTATTCTGAATCATATTCTGAAGTTTAACGCATTTTTTTATGTATGTATGTATGTATGTATGTATATATGTATATATGTATGTATGTATGTATGTATGTGTCATTCCAGACGATAACTGTCCGTAGAATTGTGCTAGAAACTTCAAACAAATTTTAAAATGTTAAGGACACAAAACGAAAGTTCAAGTTCGTTGGCCAGCATGATCGGATTACATCTTCGGGTTGACATTTTCAAAAATGTAGTCAAAAATTTCAAAATAGCCTGTTTTTTGCGATTTGATGTGCGAAATAATTTTTTCAGCATACTAACATGTGGTATATTCGGAATCAGCGTAAAATTTCCTATAAGAATATGTATCAAGTTTTCAAAAATTTCAAAGTTGAAAAATCAGTCAAAAATCGAAATAATGCCGTTCGCTAGTTGTAAATAGCGACTGAAATGTCGAAGATTTCTTCAAAAATTCGCTCATGGGGTCATGCTGCATGACTGGACTTTTTATTAATTTTTCCGATTCTAGGTTGAATTTGGAACAGAAAATGCTTCCATGAAATTTTCTTTTTGGGGCTTCGTTTCTGAGTTATTCCACTTTTTGCGAAATACAAAAAATCGCCGATTCCTTTTAGACATTACTAACACTTTCTCACTATTTTTATCTTCAATTTTTGAGATGTTCACCACACTTTTGAAATCAGCATTAAACTATCTATCATCAGACCCCAGCGTCCATAATCAACAATCACCATCAGGGGGATGACATTACACTTGAACCGCTTACGATTTTAAAAAAAATTTCCAAATCGTTGTTTTAAAAAAAAACCCCCCTCAAACTGTTCAGTACACACTGAATCACTGTTCAGAATACAGTTTAAAAAATGTACCACAAGGAGACTTCCAGTCAGTTGTGTTGTGATAAATCGAAAATGCCACCTGCTCCTTTTGCAGCTGAAGTTTTTCAGCATACTAACATGTGGTATATTCGGAATCAGCGTAAAATTTCCTATAAGAATATGTATCGAGTATACAAAAATTTCAAAGTTGAAAAATCAGTCAAAAATCGAAATACTGCCGTTCGTTAGTTGTAAAAATCGGTAAGATTTGCACAAAACTTTGTTTCATACATATATCAATACAAATTTCGAATTCAAATTTCAATACAACTAACGTATAATAACGTGTGATTAAAGAAAATTCGCTCATATGATCATGCTGCATGACTGGAACTTTTTTCCGTTTCACAGGTTCCCCATCAATTTCGGTTCCGTGCCTGTCTGTTGGTCTGTCAATGGTCAATTTCTTGTCCCAGGCAAAACTGTACGAAATCGCAATCCGATTGTGATGAAATTATCAGGGATTCTGAATAAGAAACGAGTCGGCAAATATTGATTAAATTTTTGGAGATTAGGCTGTTTAGCCTCAGTAGACGGTGTCCTATAGGACGGCACATACCCAAGCTACGAACTCATTTATCATTTTGGTCACTAGCTGATCTCTAAATATGTCGATATTAATATAATTGAGGAAGCTATAGGTACTGCCAATCTTGGCAGACTTTTAGCGAATTTTTGAAGAAAATTAAGCTATTGCTCTCGCCTCAAAATTTGTAGAATGTGAATTTTTGAAAAAATGTTATGCAGAAATCCGTTTCAGGCTACTATGAATCATATTCTGAAGTTTAACGCATTTTCGTATGTATGTATGTATGTATGTATGTACCTATGTATGAATGTATTTATGTATGTATGTATGTGTCATTCCAGACGATAACTGTCCGTAGAATTGTGCTAGAAACTTCAAACAAATTTTAAAATGTTAAGGACACAAAACGAAAGTTAAAGTTTGTTGGCCAGCATGATCGGATAACATCTTCGGGTTGAAATTTTCAAAAATGTAGTCAAACATTTCAATATAGCCAGTTTTTGGCGATTTGTTGTGCGAAATAATTTTTTCAGCATACTAACCTGTGGTATATTCGGAATCAGCGTAAAATTTCCTATAAGAATATGTATCAAGTTTTCAAAAATTTCAAAGTTGAAAAATCATTCTAAAATCGAAATAATGCCGTTCGCTAGTTGTAAATAGCGACTGAAATGTCGAAGATTTCTTCAAAAATTCGCTCATGGGGTCATGCTGCATGACTGGACTTTTTTGTTGGTCGCCAGTTATAGCGAATTTTTGAAGAAAATTAAGCTATTGCTCTCGCCTCAAAATTTGTAGAATGTGATTTTTTGAAAAAATTGTATGCAGAAATCCGTTTCAGGCTATTCTGAATCATATTCTGAAGTTTAACGCATTTTTTATGTATTTATGTATGTTTGTATGTATGTATATATGTATGTATGTATATATGTATGTATGTATATATGTATGCATGTGTCATTCCAGACGATAACTGTCCGTAGAATTGTGCTAGAAACTTCAAACAAATTTTAAAATGCTAAGGACACAAAACGAAAGTTCAAGTTCGTTGGCCAGCATGATCGGATTACATCTTCGGGTTGAAATTTTCAAAAACGTATTCAAAATTTTCAAAATAGCCTATTTTTCGCGGTTTGTTGTGCGAAATAATTTTTTCAGCATACTGTGGTATATTAGGAATCAGCATAAAATTTCCTATAAGAATATGTATCGAGTTTTGAAAAATTTCAAAGTTGAAAAATCAGTCAATAATCGAAATAATCGAAGATTTCTTCAAAAATTCGCTCATGGGGTCATGCTGCATGACTGGACTTTTTACTCACAAGGGCGACTGAGGATCGGGCTGCCGAAATTCGGGTCTGAAGTAGGACCGGAGTGATATATCTATCATAACTTCTGTAGGTAAAAGTGCTGCTCAGTTTTTGAAGGAGCTACCATTATGTAGGAGCGCCGTTCAGCCTCTGTGGTAGTTGAATAGACGTTAAAGAAGGAGCTTGTAACAGAATCTAAAATAATGTGATGAGGAGCGCCAAACAGACTCTGAAAAGGTGCAATAGGCGCTCCTTCAGGGAGCGCCTAACAGTGTCTGGAAGGGTGAAATAGGCGCTCCTCAGGGAGCGCCTAACAGAGTCTGGAAGGGTGAAATAGGCGCTCCTCAGGGAGCGCCAAATGAGAGCGCATAACAGTGTATAGAAGTGAAAATGAGCGCCTAACAGTGTATTCATAAATCTATATATATATACATATATATATATATTTTTTTTTTTTCTTCCAATTTTTGATAGTTCATTCATGCTTTTTCCTTTAGCTGATGGCAGGCACAGCAGCTCCATCCTCCAAATTCAGGTGACGCAACTTCCTGCGGCTTCCTCGCAAGCGTAGAGACACCTCCCGAATGATAGATAATTGAATTTTCACTCTAACCCAGTTCAACACTTGGCTGTACGGCTTTGCCCACTTCTCACTGAGCCGATCTGCCAGTCTCTTAAGAAAAGCACTGTACTCCACATGTAAGGCACCATCACAAGAACAGATTAATGGAGTAAATGATCCTCTTCTGTCCTCTGCTGCCACATCATATTTTGCATGCTTCTGCTGTGAATGTGCCCTTGCAGTTGCGTCCCAATCTTGGTGAAGGTAAGAGGGGGCGTCGGCATTAACAATGCGGTTATCTAAAAACGCTTTCCTCCCACCTTCCCACAATCCTTCCACCACGATATCGGCGATGAACGCTGGCCTCTCGTTTTCTGCTTCTCGTAATATTGGTTCCACTCCTACAATTCCCCAAACTAGTCTAGCGAGTTTAGCGCAATCATCCCTGTGGTTGTCATGTCCATGCTTGACAAGGCCCCCTTTTTTGCAATTGAGCGCATGAGTCAAACTCATTTGCTCTTCGCAACCATCACAATGTGACGGTAGCCCATATCTTAGGGCCAGTGCATCTCGAAACTGAGTAGCACTCAGATCAAAATTGTCAGCCATGGTTGGACTTACAGTCAACCACTGGGAAGATTTTGCTTCTACTATTCGCTTTATTGAGCGGGACTGTTTGGCAGGGAGTAAATCAACGAGCTGTTCAAACTGAGCTTTCTGATCATTGTCTCGTACTGAGCGCCCTTGTTTCCTCACTCGCCTCACGTTTTCAATGTGCTCAGTTGTCTTCAGGTGATCTCCACTCCGAATAGCATGCATCAATATTGCACTGGATTCCGCCGATTCACTAGTTGAAAAAGCTGACGCAATGGGGTCTTTCACATCAACTCCACCTAGCCTTGCTGGTAAGCAGAAAAGCCTCCTCTCTATATCTGTGATTTCCCTTCCTAGTAGATTCGGAATGAATGCAGTATTTATTTCTACTGATAGGGACAGATAGGAATCATTACTTCCCTTTGTTACTCTCTGTAGAAATTCCCATTCACATTGGAGAGACCTTACATACGCTGCATATGCTGCCTGAGGACTTTTCGATGAAGCAGTTGCAAATTTTGAAACGCATTGAACCCACTCTGCAACTTTTGTTTTTACATACTCATCCCGATCTACGGAATCTCCTACAAAGCCTCCAAGAAACCTGCTTGAATAGCATATTTTTACATTTTGCCTTTTGAAATACTCCAAGTTATTCCTTGTTTCCATACCTCGTTTGACTACTAGAACGCTTTTGTTAGGTTCTGGGTAGTACCCAAACTTTGGACCTTCCTCTAGGAGCAATTCCATCCATTCTGCAATTGCTTCCATTGATCCGTAGCAGGCAGAATCGTCAGCATACCAATTCTGTATCCATCTTCTTGATTTGAGGCGTTTGATGAGAGGTAGCACTCCAATTGCATACATAATCATGGCTAAAGGATCTCCTTGTGTTGTACCTTCTTGACTCAATTGACTCAATATATGCTTTTCATCTGTCAACAAAATCAAGGGGTATCCACGGTAGGTGTTGAATAAAAATCTAGCACAACGAGGCCAGAAGACCCGAGCATGCCAGAGCGCCATAGGTCTGTTCAATGCATTAAATGCATTTGCCGCATCTACTAAAAGGAGGCCTTGTTGGTCCCCTTCATCAAACAGTGCTGACATTGTATGGATTGCACCTTCAATACCTCCCTTTGTGCCTGCACAGAGTTGATCTGCACCACATGCCTCGGTGGCATCTGGCCCGGTTACAATAGCCATTGATTTGGCACATATCCGTTGTAACAACTCTCCAACTCCGATAGGTCTCACCCCTGGACATTTATCTAGAGCTACACCACGTCGTGCCAAGAAAGGTCGTAGAATATTCCATTCTACCACGTTGTTTGCTATATATCTGGTTAAGGAGGCCACACTTTCACGCAATCGTGCACTGTGGGCTCCAAAACGCAGGAGAAAGCTTTGCCATTGTTCGGCATCAGTGCCACTTGGTCCTGCGCTCCCACGAATTCGTCTCGCTACGTCTTCAATATGGGATGATGTAATATCAACATCAATCATAAGCGGTAGGTCGTGGCAATTCGTGAATGATTATAATACAGGGTACTTTTGAGTAGGATGTTTGCCTTGAAGTACTTCAAACACGGTTTTTCCATTTGGCAGAATAGTATTAGCTTGCATCACTTTTCCACCAGATCTGTCCGTTATCCATCTTGTTGCATCCCGCAACTTCCCTTGGCAAACAAGACTTTATGATTTTCATCGAGATCCATTTGAGACGGTTTGAACTGTCTACTTATTCGCTTAGCTTCCATGAGAAGTTCGTCGTATTGCCCTTGAACCCACATATCCATCCTTTTCCCCAATAGGCGTCTAATATCGGTTCCTTGTTTAACCCTTTTCTCCTTTTGTAGAATTGTGGAACACATGAAAAATACCTTTTCAAACAGACCGGTTCTACTGTTATTGGCTATATTTTGAATCTCTTTAGTCAATCAATCTACGAAACGACGGCCAACTGCACCCTGTGGAAGATGGTATTGTTTACCTTTCAATTTCATAGCTTGTTGCCACCTATCGGTCCATTCCAAATCCAACCCAATTCCTGCTTCATTAACCAGAGGTGCTCCGAATGCTCTCGTAAAAAGGTCATTTATGTAAGTAGGTATTTCCGCGTTCCCATCATTTGTGCCCGAGTCTTGGTCGTCGTTGTTGTGGGCGGCTCGAATGTGTCTTGTCAAGCCTCTGCGCGTATAACTTCCTCCACAGTGTGGGCACAAAACACTAGCTTGGCTTTGAGAACTGGCTTCATGTGACGATATCGATGAACTGTCCATTACGCGTTTATGATTTTCAAACTCCGTTGATAAGTGATAACGGGTAACGTGGTAAATCAACGCCGAAATTTCACATTCTCGTAATTTCAAAAATCAAATTTTCATAAGAACACAATTTTGGAATAAAATAAATTTGATAAAATGCAAATTATCGAACCAAAAGTACTTTCACCTCTACCAGGACCGTTCTACCAAATTTTGCTCACTTTATCACCCAACAAACCACTTAAAACACGATTTAATGATTCCGTCGATAACGTAATGTCACTTCAATTCAGTATCATATTTCAACAATATGAACTTAAAAAATCCAGAACAAGTATTTCATAAACTTCCTAATAACTTGGTCGGATAAAAAATAAACATGAAAATCGGTTGAGAATAGTAGAGTATCTTGATTTTTACCCCCCCCCCCCCTCCCCCCCCACAGCCATACATCGTTCTTCCATAACGCCTTAAAATTTGACAATCCTAAGACTCTTTCTTTGATTAAATGAAAAAAAAAAGAAAAGAAAAAAAACATGGACCCTCGTTCAAAGCAAAAAACTCGTAAACGAGTTCCACTATCTGCTTTACAAGCAGATACCATGTTACATGGATATGTCTTCGATTGGGGGAATTTTTTCCTCGACACGCCAAGATCTGAAGATGTTCTCAGTAAGAGGACGAAACGTTATCAAATAAAACAATAAATGAAATAATTTCATTTATTTTCCCTGGGCCGCATCCCGACTAATTCCAACAAAACAACGGTTTACTTATAGAAATGTTGAAAATAACTGTGGAGAGAAGCCACTACAATGAGTTGTTGTTAACAGTCGACTGTTGTCAAGAGGATGAAAATGTTTCCTATGGAGTGGAGTACTCCTATAAAGTAAGTACTTTACGTTGAGAATATTGTAACCGGCTTATTAAAAGTAGTTTATATCAACTTAGTTTTGGAATGTAGACCAGGTACGTAAGGAGGGGGAAATTGGTAGCTTGAGATGTGGACATTTATCACATAAATCAAGCGCTTTCCAACGAGTGGCGAACGATTTTTGTGCGATAAAAACTGCGCAAGTTCCATTCCCCTAGCAACGGCTGGGTTGTACGTGAAAAACACTGGATTTGCTGAAATTGCTTTGGTTGACCCCCCAGAGCAAAGACATATCCATGTCAAAATCATCAAAATTGGCAGAGAATTGGAGGAAGTTCAAAAATTTACTCTCTCCACTTCTTTCGATCCATTAAGGAATGGACAACTCCGAGGTTCATTGAACGAAACGTCATACTGAATTGAATAGATAATTGAATTGATTAACCGTGAACGTAGTAATTTGATGGTTGAAATATTATAAAATCTTGATGTCTAATATGAACTTTCGAATATAAAGAGTTATGGCTGCGCTTTTCTGTTTGTTGTTGATACATTCATTGTAATGAATCGAAAGACACCCCGGGTCGCTGTGCGTTCATCTTCCTGCTCTCTATTGAAGAAAAAACTTTTGGTTGCAAAAAGAATATCAATAGGTACAAGTGAATAAAGACACTAGTAAATAAACTTAAAATCGTCTTATTAACTACGACGATGAATTAGCTCAAATTATTATAACTGAATTTCATTTTCAAGAATCCGGATTTCTTTTCAATCTTTTCACAGAGGAAATATTAGAAACACTGGTAAGAGTATGTAAGTGTTATAAATAATTACAGTAGTTTCTGATGTTACAAATATACATCTGAATGACTCAAGTCACATTGAAAAAATGGACCTGTCTGTAAAATGATGGGTGTATGGCATGCCTATTCTAAATGGAAAATAATGGTATGATTCCGTAGCTTCAAGGGTACAACTGATGAACTCTCATTATGAATGGAACAGAAGTTGTGACGTTAAGCTGTCTACTACCCCACTTAGCTCCCTAACCCCGAGTTTGCAGTAAAAGGCACCGTCTGGATGGCCGAGCGATTCTCGGCTCTAATGACGGAACGAAAGGTGAATCCCGGTAGCAATTAATGGAAATTTTCCTAATTGCCAGCACGTTAGACAACGAATATGCTCGTTTAATTATACATACATGGGAGCCACTGGTTAGATAGGGAGAGGCTGTTCATTCAGGTAGCAGGGGAGTTAATGTTCACTAGTTAGCTCTGGCGCTTCCCGGGTCAATAAAATGTGGTTGACCGAAGACAAAAGGGAGGACTGCAGAGTGGAAGATGCTCAGCCACTAGGAAGACTTAGCAAGGTATATTGATAAAATGTAAATGATTGTTTCGTTTAAATTTATCATTTCTCTATAATAAATACTCCATCGAAGTCAAGTGTTATAAAATGTGATTCGAAATTCAATCACTTGGAAATTCAGTACTTAGCAATTTCTTTCAATTCCACACCAAACAACGACACAGTCTGCAGCCAGACAAAAACACGAGAAATACGACCGAGCAGCTGAGCACCTTCGTGGTTCGTTCACGCCACTCATTTGTTCGTGCGATGGCGCAGTCCATCGGGAGTATGGAATCTTTCTCAAGAGAATGGCAAGTACGCTAGCTGAAAAGTGGTGCAAGCCGTACACCCAAGTGTTAGGATGGGTTAAGGTACGAACACAAGTGTCAATAATCAGAGCTGTGTCTCTTCGACTAAGGGGCACAAAAACGGTCATTCGATCGCTTGGATTGGAGGACGGAGCCGGAATTCCCTACATGGATGACTGAAGAGGAGAGAGATTTTGAAACAACGAAAGAGAAAAAAATCACTTGAAGAAAACCCCCTTGCCTCGATAAACCCAATAACTTAAATACAAGACGTTTTTCTGGGGAAAAAAAAAAAAAAAAAAAAAAAAAAAAACGATGTAAGGGAGGATTCTCTAATTAGACCTGATTTCGAAGTGAATTCAAAAAGTTGTATTGTTGGTATTCAGCAAGAAGATACCGCAGTAGTGATGATAATGTTACCGTAAATACCCGAAATTCGTCAAAACTAGTTTCTAATCGTCAAAACTACTTAGTGTGAGCCCGTCCACAACCACTCTTAGAGGGATTTTCCACACATCAGTTTATTGTTAGTTTATTATTGTCAATCATGCACCTTTGTAATCGTCCAAGAGAAAATATTCTTCGAAACGTGTTGGTTTTACGTATCTTGATACGTAATTCTAAAAATCGGATTAGAAAAAATCCAATTGTCCGGACTGAACGTTATGAAATTCCACTCAAAGACACCAAGGCTGCACCAGGAACATCGGCATCAATTTTGCTCTACTCTAAAGGGTGAAACCTAAAGGCAGAAAAATTAAAAAAAAATCGAGTTTTTGAAGACATTGATGGTGACATTAATGTTTTTCTGCTTGCCATTGATAGATATGATCTCGAATAATTGAAGAAAACCATTTGGAAACGCTGTAACAGGTCTTTAACAAGTAGCGACTTCTTCAAATTACTGAGTGAATCGCTAAATTATATTAATTTTCGCTTGAATGTGCAAGTAGTTGAAAAATCTAAACATAGTAGCACTCCGAAACGGTAAAACGAAAGTTATTGACAAACTTTGTTTATTCCCACAAAAATATAGTTTAGTTGAGTTGATATTTTCTGTTTTGAAGTTGGTTTCCCACGATTTTTTCGCGAGTGATTTAGATCGTATAGCAGACCTCGCTTACCTAATATGTCCGGCCGAAGTATCAGCTTATATATTCCAATGGAATTTTGACTAAGCGAAATAGAGTTTATTATAACTCTTGTGGGATGGCCTAGTGAAGCGTTGGTGAGTTTTTTGACAATAGTTGGTGGGTACTTACCTACGTAAATGTCATTATACTCAAATTGTATGTGAGTGTGTGTATTAATTAATTGCATTAATTTTCCCTGTGTAGGTACCAGTTCCTACGTAGGGATAATTATGATAGACGTCCGCCCGACCACTACGAAATGGCATTTCGCAAATCGGTTACGAGGGTGCGTTACACTGAGAGACCTGTGAAGCCAATTTCTACCTTAATCAACCTGCGGAGTTGATATTTGAAATTGAACTCATTTAGGATAGCTAAGATAGAGGGTGTCCCAAAAAACGTCCCCCCCCCCCCCCACCGCTAAAATCGTTAATAAAGGGTCAAAACAATAACCCCCTCCCCAATCTTAATGTTTTCTTGTAAGGTTCTCAAAAATCACAAAATTGCGCATTGCCCATGAGAACCCCCTTTTTTTATTGCAGATTTGAATTCTACGTAAAATTTCATGATTGATTTTTTTGGTGCGCGCAAACGGGTGCAATTTCAATCCAAAAATCAAATTTCTGTGCACTCCCCTAATTACAATGACACAATTAAACAAGTTTGGTATCGGGGCTGATTATTATTTCTAGTTAAGGGGTCCTAATCTTATGTGATAAAAATGCCATGTTTTTGGTGCCGAAATAGCTCATTGATATTTCACCACTGACCAGAGACTGATGAGAAGGCGCACAATAACTTAACTTCTGACTCACGAAAAACTATGGTTTCTAGCTGTAATTCTGTAAGCTGTAAACAAAATTCTATTATCATTCTGGATTTTCTTGTTGCAGTTTCAATGGCAATTTTTCGATAATTGTACGTGCATGCTTTCTAGTAGCTTTGTTATAATCTTGACAATTACTTCCGTACATGTATGCGCAGGCTAAGTTCAACGAACAATAAAAAATGACTGATAATCCAAATTGGATATCCTCTCGTGCTCTTGAATCGTTTTCTCAGTAAGTAATACGGAACTTGGTGAGTACCATCATCATACAATAATTACTAATCCGTTAATTGATAAGTCACGCTAGGAACCCAATACCCAGCTGAGCAATCGTAAATACCAAACAATCAAACATTTCGGACCCCGTAACCCAAGACGGGTTAATCAAATATGCCAACCCCTGCGTAGTGAGGGTGTAGGATGTCAGTTTGGGAGCCCTGGGGAGACCTGTTGTTCCTTCGTGATGAAATATTACCAACCCTTCCCTAACATTCAATTGCCCGAATGATCCCATGTTCTTGTGTTTGAATGCGTTTGGGGAAACGAGGGATTCATTTGTCACAGAATACGCTGAGACTGAATTAGCCGAGTATCTTGATTCTGTGGCCTGTATTCATTGCACTTGTACCATGGTGTGGTTATACTGTCATTCAGAATTGAATGTTTGATTTTAAAACGATTTGGATGTTTTACGAAAATGACTGACGCAAGTACGGTACATACATATTGGCACCTGATCATTTGACTGGAATATGTTTTTAGGCAGGAGGGTCAGTAAAAGTTTGCGCAGCGAAATCATGTAACGTTTGGTTGACATACATAGGTTCAGGGTGTTACTAGAATCGCATTCAATTCATGAGCTGTTGAGGTCGAGATTTCGCAGTCAATAGTGGAGACGGCATTGAACAATAGATGGTGGGTGAATCTTTCTTTTGATTTGAACAGAGAAGACCAGTTTGATCATAAGATTTGTGTCGTCTAAAGTCCTACAATCCTAGCAGTGGAGCTTCCCTCCACTTGATGGACAAGGAGATCCCCAGATTTCCATTTCTCCCATATCTAGCATTTCCAAGCCAAATTCAAACTTTTCCAAGTCGAATTCAACTTTTTCCAAGTTAAATTCAACTGTTTCAAATCAAGCTCAACCTTTCCCATGTCTCATCGATCAAACCGCCATGAAATGCTAAGGACGTGCCAAGAAAATGAAGGAGTCACTATTTTGAGACCGTTTTCATGTGCGACCGTTTTTCAAGAATTACTTCATTCAAAACTGATTCTTCGCTGCTAGAGGGTCATCACTTCTGCCCACTACCCTTTCGGTAAGGACGTCATTACTAATGATTGAGTGATTTCACAGTACCTACCTGCTGAATTATCTACTGCTATGATAAGTTTTAAATAATACATTCTTATTAGTTTTAATGGCTATAGATATTTGCGTCATTCCCTAATGATTAGGGAAAGGTTAAATTAGGTTTGGAAAACGTTAAATTTGGTTAGGAAAATGTTGAATTTGGTTGGAAAAAGGTTGAGTTTGACTTGGAAAATACAAGAAGCTTTAATATTGCCAACAGTATCAACGGTTTTGATCTGGAGCCTGCAGCACACTCGGGTAGTACCCAACAGCACTCGTGTGAGGGGCAACCTCTTCGATGAAACATACGGGGGGTTTAAAGATAAATGACATTGTTCACAGGTATTTCAGCTCGAAGTACGATACATAGATTTGAAAAAGGTCCATTCTGGGGCATATATATATATATATATATATATATATATATATATATATATATATATATATATATATACATTGAAACGTGCACGACCATCCAAATTAACAATCATTATTTTGCATTATTTTTCTCTCCAAGTTTCACTTCTATATCTTATGAATTGTGGAAGAGATTTACTTTCCATATCATGATATAAGGGCCTAAGCAGACTATTTCCAGAGCTTAAATCGAGTATAACACAAAATCCTGTCATTACTATTTTTATTTTTTATTTTAATACTTACGAGCCCATGTAGACTTTAAATTGGGGCATTTGAAACTATCTTGTGAGCATAGATTCATAGGAATCCTATCAAACCCAGATCCCATAAGAAAAGTGCAGTGTGTCCTTTGTTTTATGTCATACATCACTGTTCGTCATTCACGATTGCTGAAAACAATGAACGAAAGTCTGACTTTAACTTCCGAAATCGACGAGCGACGAGAGACTCGCTTGAAACCGATACAATTCAAACCCACGTCAGGAGAAGCCGCTGTGAAGACCAAGTTGTCCCAAGCCCAATTAATCCTTTGTCCCCGAAGCTGGAACTAATTGGTAAAAGGTGGTAGAATCCCCAACCTCTCTCCCGCTCGGTAGACAGATTGCGGCCGCAGAGAGATGGAATAATAACAGAGATATAAGACCACCTCCTTGCTGAAAACCCCCACCCAGCCCCGCCGTTCCTTTAATATCCCCCTTCGCCTCGGCTGGTTTTAATTAAGCAACTCTGTGAGCCTATACCAGAGAGAGCTTCTTCTCCGCATTCCCTTTTCTCATCAAAATGAGGCACGTGAATGAATGCAGTCCGAAAGACTTACGGCATTTTTTTCCCCAACAAAAGAAAGATGAGTTACAGCGTGAGGCTGGAGAAAAAAGTAGCCAGAATTGAATACATGAAAAATTCATTTTCCATGAACATGAGGTTCGGTAATGGAAACTGTTGTAGAAATCACATTTCGGAACCACGAAAAATCTCACGGAAAAGGCTGCAATCACATAAAAGCACGTTCATGTCTTGGCGTTGAATACTTCAGAATTTTAAAGTAAACTTAGATGAGGAAAGGCTCTCTATATTCGTGAATAGCGAGCTTCTTTGTTCAGTACTCCTGATTGTGTTAAGTATAACTAAACAACTATCTACGATAAGTACAACTATCTCGTATAAGTAAGTCAATTAGGAATCTCTCCCTTTGTATTTCATTCCATCAGCTTAAAAATCTTGAGAGCTACAAACTAAATCACTCGCGACGAAGTTGTGGAAACCCATTTCAAAACGGAAGTTAGTGAAAAAACGTTGTCTATTTCCACGAAAAATAAAGAGTTACAGTGTAAAGTCGATTTCGACGGTTAGGCCATCATCAGTAACAAACAATAACTGAACACACATTAGAAAGGACACTGCTTATATAGTAACACGTAAAGGGAAGGAAGTGAAACTACGACCTAGAAATCCACCCATATCCGCTTTCCCTGTGCCAACCGCGTGCAGGCGCTGAGTTGATTCGATTATCAAAGGTTTGACTGAGTAAAGGAGGTGTTCTCTCGAAGCATTGATAACCATATAGTTGCAACCTTGAGTTGCAACCTTGAGCATTGATAGCCATATACTCCCACATAGACCCAACGCCTGCACGTGGTGGCCGCCGCACGCCGGCACTGGGGAGGTGGATTCTGGTGGATTTCTTAGTGGAACATTTCAAATTTTGATTAGTTTATTTCTCTTACATTCTTAATAACGCGTAGGTATGTTTATAAGTCTGTTTGTAACTTGTGTACAAGGTAGCAACTTTATGGAACGACATGATCTCAAGAAAGATCCAGCGGAAGTGAAATAAGGTGATAAAAAACTACGTTTTTTAACCTATTTTTGGAAGTATTTTGCTTATTACCTCCCTTGGAGATTTTTCCCAAGCATGAGGGGTATCTAATATCATTTTTACCTACAAGAAGAGCAACTTCTGTGAATTTCATCAAAATCCGTCGAGCCATTTTGGAGAAAAGGCAAACAAAAAGTGCTAAAAACGACGTAATTTTTTAAGCTCCCTAAAAATGATCATTTTAAGCTGATTTTTTTACAGTGGCTCTCTTGGATATAAAAACCCCACCCCGAAATTCGAATTTCTTTATGTCGTACCGTAAGGTCGCAATCGTGTACACGAGTTACATACATACACACACACCTACACACACACACACACATACATTTTCATGAAACGTATAGATTGGGTTCACGTTGAACAAAATACCCATCTTAGCATGAGTTTTAGAAATTGATTTTCAAGGTGATTACAAGGCTTTCCCTTCACCCTTCGGGTTAATTAAGGGAAGTACATCATAACTTCTCGAAATTACCCTAACCCCCCACCCCATTATCTCCCTTTACTGGAAGTAGATTTCCATCATAAAACTTCCAGCATAAAATTTGGAGCTCCTGACATATTTTTCAAAACTAGATCAAATTCATAATTGAAAAAAAAATCTGATGAGAATATTTAAAACATCATGATTTATTACTGTTACCCTGTCCATTCACCCCCTTCAATAATGAATTTTGAAACCCCTGATATACGATCTAAATCTAGACCAAATTCATAGTAGAACAAAAAAAGAATCACGAAAATCGGACGAGCATTGTTAAAACATCTTGATTTATCATGATTACCTCTCCATTCATCCTCTCCCACGAAGAAATTCGAAACTCCCGACATACGTTCAACAGCTGTATCAAATTCGTAATGGAACAATATAAGAATCATGAAAATTGGTCAAGATTTGTAGCTTAGGCAGAGCTTGAAAGAATGGGTAATTATCCCCTCCACCCCCACCACGGCTGAAAATCCGAAATTCACAAGGTTTGAAAGATAACTAGACTAAAATCGGAATCGAATCAAATAAGAATCACAAAATCTGTTGAGAATTGTAGCCTAGCCAAGGCGGCGTCGACGAAATTTGTTGAAAAAAAAAAACCGTTTTTTCTACATCCTTCCCCTGCATGTACCGCGCTCAAAAGCAAGAGGGTTTGTTTGCCAAAGTTCCACTAACTGACTCAATTTTCATGGATCTTCGTGTATCCATGTGTTACTGCAGCGAACATGTCACCCAGCGTTTCCCCTGCCATAACCGAACAGCCGTGGAAGTGCCCTTGCTCTGAACGGAACCTACACCGGTACAGCAGTGAAAACAAATCTAGTGACAGGTCGCGAGTTGACGCACTCTCGGTTGAGACTGGAACCCTCACATAGTCCAATCCGATTTCAATGTTTTCATATAGTACCACAGTTTATGAGTGCTGCATACTGCGTTTTTGAATGAACAATAATACTTTTTTTCTTGATATCATAAAATCGGCATAGCGTGCTCCGAGACAGGGGATAGTGCGATTATGTAAATCGCCCCTGGGGAGCCGGAGCAGGCGGACTCGACCCTCTCTCTCCCATAACACTCGCAAAACCGGGGTCGTACGTGTCTGTCTGAACCCATACGGGGCCCAGCACCAATAAAACGTTTGCTCTCTTATGTTCCGTAAGAGGTCGGTAAGATGCCGTCAGGGGTATCACAAGAGGGAGGATGGGCCTACAAGGTTTACGAGGGGGTAAAGAGGTTGTAAGGGCGAAGGAAGTAAACAGGATATAAAACCAACAGCTTGCGGCAAGAAAAGACCTTCTACCCCGGCTTAATACTGAGATTATGGAAAACACTTTGCGAAGTGAAGCGCTTTGCAATACCTCTTAAGAGGTGTATGATTTCTTGTCTTCTCGAAGTTTCGAGAGAGCAGGTTAGTAAAGTTCCTTCTTACTCTATGGCGATATCCAACTTTTTCCGTAAGAGTATAAATTTAATATAATTATATAGAGCACGCATAACTTCAACTACCAAACACTAATGATGAAATATGATAGCTCTTCAAGTCATTCATGTTTTTTTTGGGCATATAATTCAAAAAACGAATACGAAAATCCGCCTGTCCACCGCGCAGTAGTCTGAAAGCGGCAAAAACCTGGCCGAAAACCGAAAAACAAAAATCTTTTCTCCCAAGGCCCCTCTAACCTATTAAGTAGATGGAATGGCACACTTTCAAAACTGGATGTGCATTTATGAACTGTTGTCTGAACTGTATGACGCTATATATAAGAAAAGCTAACCAGTTGAAGGAGAGGATCAATAATCATCTCTCTACTACTGATAGACGGGGAACCAGCAAGTTAGCTGTCTTGCAGCAGTTCCACAGCTAAAATTTAGTGACTGCTATGGAGTTCTACTACTCAAGGGTTACGGGTTAATCCACAGTTCCTCCACCATGAGGAACAAGATCGGATTAGGGTTCTAGGTGCCCTCAAGCCACCGGGCTGAATTCTTTGGACTTCGAAAAATGATTGTTTCCACACACACAAAAGAAAGAAATGTTCGACTCAAAATTGAACTTACCCCTCCTCCACGATATCGGTGATTAAGGAATCTACACTAACCATAAACTAACAACATTACCTTACCTACATTAATCATGACAACGCAAATCGTGTAGTTGTATTATTCCCTATACACATAACCCGTCCTAGGAAAAGGGGCATTATCTTACTTTGGCAAAATTTTCAGGAGACAGTTTTTTGATGAAATGGTCAAAAATGTTGATTTTTTAGGTTTTCGTCGATTTTGAAGTAATAACTATCCCTTTACACAGTACAATAGTCACTTATTGATGTTTAGCTGATTATGATATCAAAAAAAAAAAAAAAAAAAAAAAAAATATATATATATATATATATATATATATATATATATATATATATATATATATATATACACATATATATATATATATATATATATATATATACACATATATATGACAACTAGGTAAACGATGCTCATTTCTGTTCTAGAACCAAAAATTTCAACCATGTATCATGTTTTCTCCTCGATCGAAACACAAGCTCAATGAAATCATCAGAAATTAACAAGCGGTTGCAATCATGTTCACAATATCAATTATCGAGAATGATCACCTGTGTGTAAACAATTATTTATATAACCATGCTCATTACTCAGTTTGTTGGACACGCACTTCGCAGTAGTTAACATAATATTGTTGGATAAATCGAGAGCTTTCGAACGAATGGTCAACGAATTTTGTGGGATGAAAAACGACGAAGTACCATTTCCCTAGCAACGACTCGATTGTAGGCGGAAATCACTGTAACACTATATGTTTCGTGCGCGGAAAAAAATTGACTCGCAAAAATTGCTAGGACCCCAGGGCTAAAACATGATACATGTTAAAAACTCTAAAAACGAGAAGTAGTTGCGATTACACGAACGGGACCTTATCATAACCGACTCTCTCTCTCATGTCAAATGAACCGTAAAAAATAACCCTTTACACTGATGTAACTAAAGACATTGTAAATCCCAACCCTGCGGGAGAAAACAATGATGATGGAGAAGTTTTGGTGTGCTATGTAGACTCTGAAGGTGAGGTTTCTGAAGAATACCCCACTCCTCCACCACCGAAACAACGCAGTACCTAAACGCTAAAAAATGTATTTTTTAATCTGAATAATCTTACTTATTAATATTTTAACACGCCTGGAATTATATATTGCTCTCTAGAAAATAGTTATGTTGTACTTTTTTTCAATTTATTATTCGGCAAATGTTCGATTTTGTGTGTTCAGTAAACACAGTTTTTGAAACTTTTGTTTTTCAAATTTGAAATTTCTCTAATCACATTCAAAATTATCTGCAGTGATGGTGAAAAAAACACAAAAGCGCAAAGAAAGCGCAAAAAAAAAAAAAAAAAAAATCAAGTTGATATCGGCAGTAGAACGGCCACAACTCACTTTTGAATGGTGCTCAAACTTTGTACGCGTCATTCTCAAAATGAGGTTTCCAGGAGATCAGATTTTGAAAAATCATATCTTTGGAACTAATAAAGATAGAGAATTTGTTTTTAAGGGCACTTGGTACCCCAACAAAAATTTTTCAACCTTTTTTCTTTTTTTGTCTTAAATAAAACTAGATCCATTCCTGAACAAGGTAATATATTGCATATAATATTTACAAAATTCAAAAGTCTCACAAATTAACTTAGAAGTTGCCCGCCTCATAGTCCGCTGCCCCTGCTTCTTCAAATTCAAACAGCTAGGGAAAGTCGATAATATCCAAAATACTGGTACTTACAAATCCTAATTTCTTCTTGGAGGAAGATAACCAGCTTGAGTCGCCGGATGAAGTGCTAGGAAAAAGAGGGGTTTCAGAGAAAGAAGTTCCAGGAACGGAAGGATCATAGGAAGGATGGTAAATGCCAAATTTAGGACGCAGAAACATCTTCACGCAACTTCTTGGAGAAATTCCCGATATGGTTGACCTTCTTGAATATTCTTTTACTTTTCGTCATTGCGTATAGCACTAAAACTATACGGACTAAACGAATCGCGGACAAACCGAACACGGAAAGATGCACGGACGAGTGGAAACGTAAACAACATAGAATGACAGAACATTTTATCATTGTTATCATCTTATCATTCTAGTTGGTTGGTATTATGCTCTGACTGTGTGAAGTGAAGTCATTGAGGTTACTAACTCATTCACACATATTCAAGTCATATTAGTTCACCAAAACGTCGCAGAAGCGCGAATATCGTTACTTTTTCGTTTTATGGCTCTCCTGAAAAGTAGCATATTTTTGCGCATCGGACCCTCTATCTTGGGATCTACTGAACTGAATTCATTTTTCTTCCTTTAGAAAGTTATTTCTTAACCTACTGCATAAATCTGCGGGAATAGTTTATCGAAATAAGTTATTGTAATTACGGGACAGATAATCGAAGTTACCTCAAATACCACCAATATTTCCGAAATTGACTTCGATATTGTAATGTGGCGAATTAATATTTTTTCAGTCTGATTCCGCAGATCTTTAGATCTTTACAAGATCTATCAGTTAAAAAAAGATCATCGAAATCGGCCCAACGAGTGCCGAGATAATGGGTCACGAATTTTGCCATTGGGGGGGGGGGGGGGGGGGGGGGGGGGTACCAAGTACCTTTAAATACCATCATTTTCAGCAGGATCTTAAGAATCCAAAAATGGCAATAACTCAATTTCGACATCCGGTAAGATAAGGTCCCTTTTCCTAGGATGGGTCACATAAAGGTTTGTATTCCATCACGACCGTGTCATTAGGTAGTAGTTGCTGGGCATGCGAGAATGTAAAATCCTTGTGACAAGCATCAGTTCTACAGTTTTCATTCGATTCCGAGGGAATTTGCAGTCCATGAGGAGGATACGATGAATTTACGGGCTTGGAGCATAGATTGGATAACAGAAATGTAGTTACCTATAATACGATCAACTTACCACTTCCAAAAACAGTTCTAGTTTTGTAAAAACCATTCAGTAGAATAGTTTAATTTTATTTATTTACTAGCGTTCCCCCCGCGAGCGTTGCTGCGCCCAAATTAAATTTGTTTATTGATCGTAATTTTAAACTGTTATTAAGAGGTGATTTGATGGACGGAAGCTTAGCCTTTGGTTTCTGCCTTTGGTGTCTACAATGACCCTGGATTCGTTGTCATTTTATGCAGACGTTCAATAGTATCCTCCTCCTCCCTTCTCCTCCTCCTCCTCCTCCTCCTCCTCCCTCCTCCTCCCTCCTCCTCCTCCCTCCTCCTCCTCCTCCTCCCTCATCCTCCTCCTCATCATCCTCCCTCATCCTCCTCCTCATCCTTTGGCCTCACCCTCGGCCTCACTCTGCCTTCGGTCTTGGCTTGGGTAGTTAAATAAATTTCTAAAACCTGACACTGCACCCTTTTATGCCCTCTGGGTCAGAGCCCTTTGAACGGATTTGCACCAAACTTTACAGGAACAATCCTTGAATCATGCCTAATAATACCTGAAAGTTTCATTACAATCTGTCGAGCAGTTTCGGAGTCTATAGGCAACATACATACATACATACATACATACATACATCCTCTTTTATAGATATAGATTTATTTTTTATTTTATTTTTTTTATTATTATTTAGGGATGAGTCGATTCCCGATACCGATTCTCGATACCACCGATTCTTGGGCATTGGTATCGGTATCGATAATCGATCGCCGAAAGCCGATACCGATACCACCCAGTGATGGGCGTTTTATTGCACTATGGTACTATTGCAACCATCTAACAACAAAGAAGGTTGTACCGTGCAACCCTTGTGTGAAGTTAGCAGTTGCGAAACATGAATTTTCCAAAACACAACTTACAATTATAACTTTGTTTACAAGTAGGCTTGTGTTATTTTGTTTGTGACAACAGAAGCATTAGACAAAGCTATGTTTTCCAAGTATAAAAGCCTAGAGCCAGTCTTATTTGGAAATACCTTACAGTTACCGACGAAAAACTAAAAAAACCTAGTCAGTCTGCTTAACTTGTTTTATTCAGAAAGAAATCAATCCTAGGCAATAAAAGTTGCCTATTAATTGATACTTGATAGATAACAAAAAAATATCAAATTTTGTATTTGCACAAATCAAATTAACTAAAGCCTTGAATGAAAATATAAATCTGAAATTTAGAATTTGTAATAAGAATTAATCTTTAAAATTTATTTAATTTTAATAAGTAACTAAAGCATTAAAAACACTAAAGTAACTAAAGCTTCATTGGAACAAGAACTCCTAATGACAATAAATAGAGATGGAAAATATATTAGCTAATTAGACTAATAACTTCATCTACGACGGAACGGTAAGCTATTGGTGCCAGTATTCATTGCGAGAGGCTATCGATAGATGTGCAGTAACAACTTGCGGAACGTAACAACTTTGTGTAACCGTCCCACGCTCGTCGTGTAGCCGTTCCAGCCGCGAAATCGTCTGGACCCAGACAGAATTAAAATTTTGGTATTTTTAAACAAAAACCATAAGTAGAACAGATGGAGAATAAAGGTTTTATTATCCATGTTTTGTTTTCATTTAAAAATTACCTCATTCGCAAATAGGTATATTGGGATCAATGTTTTGTAAGTATAAGTTATATGTTGTTCAAAACAATTTGAATATATTACTAGTTCAAGAGGAATTTTTGTTTTTCACCTACAGGTAAGTTAGGTATTATGCGCCGACGGTATCGGTATCGAGAATCGGGAATCGATTTTTTAGGTATCGGTATCGGGAACCGATAAATTTTGGTATCGACTCATCTCTATTATTTTTATTTATTTATTTTTTTTTATTATTATTTTATTTATTTTATTTATTTTTATTTTTTTGTGTGGTATTTATACCTATATACGACTGGTGTATTGATGACTAATGGAAATTAATGGCAACACGCATCTCTTAGCATTGTTACTAAACACAAATTTTTTTACAACGCCTTCTCATGAAGACAGTCCTTAGTCTGTTCAAAGTTTGATGGAAAATTTAGCGAAAGCATAACGCTATTCAGGGAGTAAAGGTCCATAAAATTCCCGACCGGTTTGGGAATGCAAAGCCGGGAGAATATCGCAACGCGAGTAGAACACAAGACCCCAGTTAAATACCTACATAATGTATGTATGCCTTGTCCAAATTCTAAGCTCGCATTCAGATACAAACTTCCAGATATTAGTACTGTTCCACTCTTTGTACTTTAGCACAAGATCATCAAAGATGGACAGCCCAGTTTTGGGCCATTATCGTTTTAATTCGGTCGACATACTTTGGAAACTGTAAGACAAACATGAGGGCACATATTCTATATGCTGCGACCTTTACAATACGGCTTTGATGCAGCCCTTAGCTCATTTAGGAAGCAGAAGAAAATAAAAGAAGAATTCTAGACTAAGGCAACAGAAGGCGGTAGTCATTGTCGAAAACTACACCTGATTACGTTTCTTTACTCGCTAACCCTCGGGATCTGTTGTACTAAAGAAAATGAGGGTCCGGGAAATAATGGAGGTTTTCCTATTATTAATGTCTGCTCTTCAGGTGACGGATTCTTCCCGAGTTAATTGCGATCCAAAATGTCCAACGAGGAAAAGGGCTGGAGGTTCTTGAATTTAATTTGGGTTCTTGAAAGAAACCGCGTCATTTGTCCCGCTCGTTGTTGGAAGTTTGGAATTAAAACTCGGGAGCCGAAACGAGGGAATTCTTTCACTGCTGAACATCAGACCGCTATGTTGCTCCAGCCTTTTCTTGCCATGGTTGGGGAATAAATAATGTTACGGGTGAGTGTTCACACTCACATAATTATGGTGTACTCAACGCGTTCATAAGTAACAATATAGTATCATATGCATTATAACACAACCGTATTATACTATTTGTAAGACTTTGGGAGTGCAGGAACTTCAGATTACGATTCTCCGTGAAACTTCCGAAAAGAAAACTGTCTGGAACTTTTTAAAAATCTCTTGTTACTATAATAGACATTGCCTGCACATAATGTTATAGCTATAGGTAGTTGTGCCGTTCGAAAGATTAGAGTTCCTTCCAGCCCAGCGTTTTTTATCCGTATTTTGCATTGGTGTTTACAATCTATACAGTGGAAGTATTGAGATCACTTTAAGGCACTCTGTTCACCCTATTGAAATTTGAAAATCAATTATTCTCCATGAATAGATACTCAACTGATATTGTTTCCTCAACTTCATCTCCGATTCCCCAACTGTTCACCGAGATCTACAAATCTCCTTAAACAAAGATAACAAAATCCCCTGATGTTGGGTTTCCGCTAAATTTCGAGTAGTTGGAGTGATCGAATGGTCGTTGTGAAGGAGGAGGGGAGAAGGGGGAGTCACTAAATTTTGTTTAATGTTTGAAGTCGAGAACTTAATGCGGTTCTTGTGGCACAATCAATAAAAAAAATTATTAAATCATCCCTGTTGGTTAGTAGTTTAGTGAGAATGTTCCATTTGTGTTGGTAAAAATGCAACTTTTCTTGACAGCTGCAGTATTTATGAGAAGTGACTTGAGCAATGCTATATAACTATGAAATAGGAGCATATAAGTGCTGAACCGTTTTTGTCATCTGTTAAGTTTTATAACCTGTTTGGCGACAGTTTTGAATAGAAGCTGAGGGATCTGGCAAATAAACCCGATTATGAACCCAGCGATTTTTGTATTACGTTACTATATTAGATTATACTTCCTGTAAAACAAATATCTCAAAACTTAGATTTATCATTATATAACTATATACCGTTTAATTTAGAAGATAGAAAATTCAATTTTCAAACATAAATTCAAGAAATCCAAAACTATTTCCATTTTTAGAGTAGCGAAAATACTCTTTAGAAGGTTACAAAATCTACAAAAATCGCAATGTCCACTTCCATTTTACGATTAAGCCTGTTCTGAATAAAATCTGTTTTATTTCTCCTGCAGAAATTTTATAAAAATGATAGCTTTCATTTATGACGAAAAGTTCTCAGATTTCGTGGGTTAGATCCAAGTGATGTTTTATCAGTCCCATCGGTGCCTTGACATTACAACATACATATATAAGTGTAGCAGTTTCCACTAGGCCACGGGTTGACATGTCCCCGAAATACTAACTTTACCCGTCATGATTATTGTCGTCGCCGACCTATGTGTTCAATAAGTTGATTTTCGAAATGGTGCTCATAAAAGGGTGGGCTACTCCAGCGCCACCTAGTTGGCCGTATTCCATAAAAGAGAGACTCTCCTCACCCCACCTCAGAATGCTATGAAGTAGGGGATTTCTATATACCTAATCCTGGAGCAGTGCAGCCAAAGCATCAATCTATGAAATAAAACTAGCCTTTTCACTCCGCTCTTCCAAGTACTAACCGATCTTCCTTCCTCCTCCCTTCTTCCAAAGCTTTAACTACGGGATCGATGTCCACCTGCACTTTCATTCCTAAAACCAAAAGTTTCAGTACTGGGTTGGAAACCTCCTTCTCTAACAACGGTGTAAGCGCTTGGCATCTTTCGATGTTAACTGTTTTAGTATCGGGCTATCACCAACAGTTTCAGTACCGGGCGATGAATTCCCCCGCAGCTGACGGTTACAGAAAAACCATACATTTACAGGTCATATTCCTGGCACGAAAATGAGTAATGAAACAACGCCAACCCACTGTAGACGATGATTGAGGGAGGGAGGCCAGCTGTTTCTCAGTGTCTTCTCACTGTAGTGGATGTTTGGGGGTGGTGGATCAGTTTTTTCTACCCCCCTCCAATTCGTGACACCCAACATAATACCTGTTACAGGTAAGTTTTCTCGCATGAGATTGAGTGATGACTCGACGCCAACTCGCTCCAGTAGGAGTTTGGGGACGGCAGAGCAGTTAGATCTGTGTGTCGTACCGGGCTAAAAACTATATTCTTCTTCCACATTTATTATATCAAAGAAATAGGTTTTTATTAGTCAAGAAAACTAACTTCATTTCACAAGTACATATCTTTCAAAGCTAGTACAGTAAATTCACATAGCTCCCTCTCGTTCAATCCACAACAGGTGTGAAAGATTTATAACTATAATTTTCGTGAAATTTCACAAGAAAAAATTGTTGCTCCTCGTGTTAAGGACTATAGTTCAGTCGTCGGCCAGTTGTCCTTAATCAACTGCAACATTTCTCTCCCAAGTGTGCACACCCTTGACCCACCAGCTCCTTTGGCTTGTCCCAAATGGCCTTACAGGGAAGGGGAGCTCTTAAAGTCTTGTCTTCACTCCAAAACCAGATATTAATCATTTGGTTCTAGATCTTGTTAGTTTGTTACTAGTTAAAGGATAATTATCCGCAACCACCCCCTTTCTCAAACTCTTGGTCTCTAATCACGATTTGAGTAGATCCATTAGCGAAACGGACGATATACTGGTGAACCCTCCGTGTAGAGGAGGTGTGTGGGGGGAGAGGGGGGGAGAACAAACTTGAGTTATTTGTTATAGAATTAATCAACGTCCTTGTGGCCCCCTCCCTTTTACGGAGTGAGCATAAATCAACGGGCTAAATACCGCATAAGGTCAAACACCACTTGGCCTCATTGCAATTCAAGTGTCTGTCAATTCTAATTAAATTGTTTGGACATCAACAAACCTGAGAATCAACCACACAGGGTTTGCCCCTGTCAGTTGATGGTGTACTTCATTGTAACGGTTGGTAACCTAAATACCGCATTGTAATCCATCTAAGTCAGAAACATTTATTCAGTAGTGCTATTTATGTATACTGCCTATATTTCATTCAGTAAGTTATTTTTCGAAGTACTTACGAAAAATATATGGATTACTTGATCACACCTTTTGCCATGTTCCTGTCACAGCTCTGGCACACGAGATGAAAATCACTCACAAAAACAAGTTCCCATAGGTTACGAAGAAATGCTTACGGCCATTTATGACATTTCCATGTCTTTAGTATGGCTTACTACGAGTAGTACGCAGCTGTCATGAGTCTTTGCAAATTCTGTGAGATTCAAGAATTTTCCATTCCCGAAAAAAGGTTAGGATTTTTCGGCATTTCTATAATAGTTTACGTACATCCAATCGTTGCTAGGGATAATATAATTCCCTGCGTTCGCATCCCACAAAAATCGTTCACCACTAGTTGGAAAGCTTTGATTTTTATCACATGACTCCTAAATTTCAATTTTTGATTTTTTTTTTATTCTATACAACGATAACGACCGTTCAAAACATCTTTTCACAATAGGGTGATCAGAAGAAGAGGTTAGACAAGATTGTTTTCCTGGAAGTTCCATAGAGGTTAGAAAATATTTTCAGTTTATAAGCATGTAGGTATAATTTATATATGCCTATATGGGGAAAAAACCATACTTACCTGTGTTTCAGAAGTCGTACTCCTATAAAATGTTTGTAATCAACATTATACAACTTTGGAGGTTTTAATGATTCTTGGTGATTCTAGTTCTTAACATGAATTAAACCGCTTAACATTTCATATTTTTTATTTATTTAAAATGTATACGCAATTCAACTTCATATCCCCGATGTATTTTTAGAATTACTTTTAAATGCTCAACAAGGCAAGTGTCTATCTAAATTTTACTTCATCTATGCAATTTATTTAATCTTCAGTGACCAAGGTGCGCAATTATTGTGATAATGCCTTAGTAAGTGCCGAATCAGTACATTTCTTATACAGGACATAAAGAAATTGAAAGTCCTACTTACTTGTTCCAAAACGTGATAGTTTTGCCGAATAAATGTCTATACTTGTTTTGTAATTTTATTTTATTGTTTAGGTCCCTGTGAATTAGGATGGTATCCAAGCGGAGATATATTAAAAGGTATCTGGGAGATAATTGTGCTTGCTCGCGTAACCTTTTAGGAAGCACGTGGTGGAAGGTTAAAAATACGAAATTAAATTGAGGGTAACACTCATTTCGGTTCACACGATTTCTGCAAATTGCAAATTTACAAACATAAAACACGAAATAAATATAATGAGTTGAGGTATGGTAACCCACTCTGCTGCACGCTGCATGACTGGAATTTGATTTCATACATTTTTTTCACCTCCATAATATTTTATTGTATTTGTCTTATTTTATTTATATAATTGACTTTTAGTGAGGCAATTAGTTGTATTTTTCAGAAGCATCCTCTCCTCCTTCGTACCAGTACCAAACACACAATTTTACTCGACATTAATCAGATTCACTCCTTCCGAGTACGGCTAGGCACTCAAGTACACGCTGCTCCACATCTCTCATCTCTCCTGAAACTGACCAACCAGACCCCCTCTACCTTACAAGCAACCGGAATATTAGCTACAACTGTTGCAAACCTGCTCGCCGCTCTCCGAAGGGGTTAAAACTCCCTCGAAGGCAACAAATTTATGCAAAGGCCGAGAAAACGCCAGTTAAGGTCATACGGCAAGTCGTATCTCCGGACCATAAAAGTAATCTATAGCCAGGGACGCACATGTGACCGCACTTGGTGCCCTCTTGCCTTAATGGTAATTGTCTCATTTTTCTCGCAAGTCCGATGACCGTGAGGGGTCGCTGTGATTCTCAGCTTTTAACCCAACACTACCTGGTTGACCCTTTCAAAATTAGATTAGGCCCGGGGGCTCTGGCTTCGTTAATAACAGCGTTGTGTAATAACCCGTAATATGGGCTAGCTACCCTTGTGGTGGCCGGAGAAATTTTAAGTTGTGTCCTATTTAAGTCCAGCCAAGACGAGAAATAGTCGCGTGCAATAGTACAAAAACTTACTGTTAACTTTCTTGTATGTAAATATTCTTATACAGATTCTCCTAATAAATCAATCACCTTGGCTCATATGATCTGTAAACCACGGTGGTTACGCAAGAAAGGTCAGGTGTTAACAAACAGCCCTTCCTCTCATCAAGATTCGCAATTCTCCCTCCATCTGCCATGGAATGAGCATGGAGGGAGCCAAGCTGAGTTGAGCATGATTCTTGATCTTGAAAACTTCTGATGCCTAATATTTTTACCTCACCTCACCATACCTTCTCCCGTCTGCAATGGTGTCTAGCTAATGCTTCAATACTATCCCAATGATATCTCGTTCGGAGGTAGTAGTTCTATACATATCCTTTGCTACCTCAACAGTGTCTAGCAAACGCCGCTGGTAGCAGTTCCGATCATCTACGGGGTCACGTTAGCGACGAACTAAATCACTCGCGACGAAGTTGTAGAAACTATTTCAAAACGGAAGTTAGTGAAAAAACGTTGTCTATTTCCACGAAAAATAAAGAGTTACAATGTTAAATCGATTTCGGTTAGGCCATCATCAGTAACAAACAATAACTTCTATAATTGTTTGTTTCTCATGAATGTCTAACCGTCGAAATCGATTTAACATTGTAAATCCTCATTTTTCGTGGAAATGGACAACGTTTTGACATGGATATGTCTTTGCTCTGGGGGGTCAACCAAAAATTTTCGTCACGCAAAAGTTGATGTCACATTTTCTAATGATGTTCATGTACAACCCAGCCGTTGCTAGGGGAATGGAACTTCCGCAGTTTTCATCGCACAGAAATCGTTCGCCACTCGTTGGAAAGCGCTTGATTCATGTGATAAATGTTCACATCTCAAGCTACCAATTTCTCCCTCCTTACGTACCTGGCTACATTCCTAAACTAACTTGATTGGGCTATGAACAATTTTAATAAGCCAGTTACAATATTCTTAACTTAAAGCAATAGCATCATTTACTCCACTCCATAGGAAACATTTTCATCCTCTTGACAACAGTCGACTGTTAACAACAACTCATTGTAGTGGCTTCTCTCCACAGTTATTTTCAACATTTCTATAAGTAGGTGAACCGTTGTTTTGTTGGAATTAGTCGGGATGCGGCCCAGGGATTAAAGGATTTGTTTAGGACTCTTGAGGATAACCGTTATGAAATCCCCAATCGAAGACATATCCATGTAACATGGTATCTGCTTGTAAAGCAGATAGTGGAACTCGTTTACGAGTTTAGTTTTACTGATTTCGATAATGTATCTAACTTTTTCCTGGATTTGATTTTCACTAACTTCCGTTTTGTCACGTTAGCTCTTGGGTATATCAACCAATTATCACTATGGGGCCTTGAGCTCCGGGGTGTCCCTTTATCTATTTTCTTATTGAAAGTCGGACTATATCTCGATATGTTTTAATATCGAATACTCAAATTTGCCTGTCCAAGTCACGGCACTTCTGATGGTAAAATGTGGGTCTGGCCTGCTTGTTGCGCGACATTTTTATTATACTGTATAAGGGTATTGGGGGGGGGGGGGGGGGGGGGGGGTTACATACTCCGGTATTTGGCTCGATGGTTTGCAAAAAAGCAACAAGCCTCAATATTACAGCAATAATGGCCGGTTTCACCATCTAGAGTGTAAGTGAATAGATATATGAATGACTCAGAATCACCGAAAAAAAAACTATTTCACCACACCTACCGAAGTTTTTTACTGTTAAAAACGAGCTATTTCTACGATCACTATTTAAGCTACCAAAGGGTATCATCTCTCATGGGTATTGTTATGTGTGTTTATTGTAGTTACATAGCATACTTGAAAGTGGTACTCCAAAAAAGTTAATCAATAAATAAAAAATTTTTTTAAAAACTTCGAGTTTGGTGGTAATCCTGGCTTAGTTAGCATGTTTAGCCACAGATGTTAACCTATTTGTTAGAGGTAGTAACATCTAGATCACGCCTGCTTGAAGCACGCCATTTCCTTTATACCATTTTCTGGAGTTGGTGGATCGTCACGAGGATTCAAGTAAATATTTTATTCTTACGTATTTCCCCATCTTTTTAAAAAAGCATCAGTGAGTCTACACACTCAAATGAAAAAATAAATAAATAAAAGTCAGCCAAGTTGGGTGTGGCACATAACATCCTCGTGTCCGTAACATGAATGAATAGCTTTAGATAATCTTGAAATATTTCATAGCGAGTTCCTGTGGTTGGGGGAAATAGTAAATCAAGATGTAAAGTAAAACGTCAAAATCGGTCAATCAGGAAACGAGAAAATGATGCTTAGTGTAATTTCCATTTCGCATGCGCAGAGTGAATTTGATAACAAAAAACTGTCAGGGGACTGAGGTTGAGAGGAACCGGTAGAAGTGGGCGAGAAAAATGAAGAAAGTCCGAAAACATGCATTTTGACGCCTCGTTTTAGCTTATTTAAATCGATCTACCGTTCACATTTGACATCAGACGACTTAGGAGGCATACCCCTCCCAGGATATGCAAAGAAAATTAAGTTTGAGCCGACAGGGTGAGGTCGGTAGGGGGCTAAAGTTGGCCCGAAGTTCTACTTTGTTTTTATCTCGGGTTGTAGGGTTGCAGAAGTTTTGTGAAGATGGCGATGCGAGATTAGCGTCTCGCTGATAAACTGATGACTGGATAAGAAAGTCATAATACTGAGTTTATTTTTGAAAGGGTTGTTTATTTTCAAAAAGTTTACCTTTTCGAAAAATTATCGGTTGTCATGATTGGTGATAAGAAACCTAGTTTTTGAAAATTATTATTGTTTTCAAAAATTTTTATAATCATTTTTTCTTCTTCTTTCAACTTTAAAATTAAGAGCACTGAATTATCATGTTGAATTAATTTGAAAATAGGGAGCAAGAAATACAAAATATCCGTGTAATAGTGAAAGAATTTCGTGTGGATGTTTTGATATAGTTTATGTTAAATTATTTTGTCCTTCCTAAATACCGGGTCTATCAAACCCAATGTTACCAGCAGTGTATATTTTTTTTTTTTTTTTTTTTTTCATGTTAGGTACCGTCTAAGCGTTGACCTGTAATATTCACAGAAACATGGAACGCAAAATATGCCACGGATAAACTGCGCGCGTCAGCCGGTTTCAATTTCTTATAGTTTACTGTGGCAGTTTTTTTACAGGACAGTTCGCTCTCAATTTATGATTCAAAAAATAATTCTAAAGCGAAAGGTATATTATTTTGGGTGGTTGACAATATAATTAGATGGGTAAAAGATAAAAATCAGATCACATTTTGGTTTATTATTTTCAATAATGAACCTTTGTAATCGACCAAGAAAAACAAAATTTTAACCCACCCTGAAAATTTTTTGGTTTACGTTTCAAGATCCGTAGAATCCAAAAATCGATTTAAAAAAATCCGTCCGTGGCTTTCCTCCGAAATTAATAGACCAAACTTAATGAGTTTGCGTCTAAAATCGCATTTGGGGTCTTGGTGGTCCTAGAAGCTCGGCATCAATTTTCGTCAACCCTAAAGGGAAGCATTAAAGGGCTAGACATTCAAAAATCGAGTCTCAAAACTTTCAAGGTAACAGTAATGATTTTTTGCTCGTAAATAATAAATATAATCCCAAAGACTGAAAACGTAAAAATCGATTAAAACCACCCGCAACGCTGTACGCTGTACGTTGAACGGTTCGTTTTCTATATGGGCTCGAACATCGAAAACACCACACATTTCTAATGCGCTTGCCTGCGGATCTATTGATTAGACGATCAAGCTCTAAATTCTATAAATAATCGCTAGATAGTGATACTGGAATACATAAAAATTGCCTTGTAAATATCAACGGATATGATCCCAATAATGGAATTAGCAGGTGATATGGTTCCAATTGAGTTTATTATAACGTTGCGAAGTCGAGTTAAATAACAACTATTGTCCGTGCGGATGTCCCTACTAGTGAAGTATTGCATGCGCAAATGTGAATTCCTTCAATCGTTATATTTTTACGCCCTAGTCGTCCAATCCCGCTAAAATATTGTGCATAGTTGGGGGACATTGGTTTAATATTTCCGTGTTAATTTCAACATGATTGCATCGTTATTAGTTCAAGCGCATGCGCGAATGTGTACATCCAGGAACAAGGTCTAGTTGTCGTCAGATTTTGATTACATATTTCTTGGAACTTGTAGGTTAGGCTGTAGATTGTTTCTACCTACCTTATTTTTCTCAAATCATTACTCCACTCTGCGCATACGCTAACGTAAATTACTTCAAGCATCATTTTCCCGTTTTCTAAAGGACCGATTTCGAAGGTTTACGTTACCTACATCTTGATTGACTATATTCTGCTATGGAGTTTTTAATGATTATTAAAATCATTTCAATGATCTATACATTTATGTCATTTTCAATTGGTGGCTACCTACTTACTTAAATAGGTATCGTTATACTGAGATCAGGGGGACCAGTAAAATGCTGACGTTTTAGTTAATTGCTTCAATTTTTTTCTCTGCAGATGCCTACATCTACGCAGGCATATTGATATCAACCTTCGGATCAGCGATTTGAAATGGACCTCCTTTGTAATATCAAGAGTAAACTCAATATCAGAGCACACTGATCAGCTGTTGGGCTTCTGAGCCTAATTTGTTTTGTAATTGACTTACCTATGATGCTGATACCTGAAATTAAACTACTTTATAGAGATCTGGAATACAATTACAAAGTATGGAGGGACTGAGATAAGCTTCGAAACCTCCGAGGCTATATTTCCTATTCGACCCGGTGCTGTTATTTAGTTGGAGCTTCTCTAAGACCCCTCCGTAACAATTAAGCGGTACGGAGGCGCACTGATCAGCTATGGGCCTCTGAACCAACTTCTGGGGCCTTTTTCCTTACCTATCAACCTTTTTTTTGAACATTTTTACTGTGAAGCGAAAAATTGCGTGGTCTTGAAACTGTAAAAGTGTGAACCCTTCTCGGAGTCACGATGATCTGCGTAGTTGGGCTATCTAACACAGAAATAACAAAACATTGTGTTATAATTTACATCGTCTTAACGGTGCGTTTACTTTGAAATAACTGGATAGAGGGTGCAGCATGGAGTTAGTAGTGTTCTCTTTCTCTACTGAACGTAAATTGTTTTTCTAAAATATATCATCGTTTTTTTCGTAACGCCATAAATTACTTATACGTCTTACATTAGCTGAATAATTAGAATGGAGTCTATAAAAAATGTACTAGTCCTTTTTATTATACGGAAGCAGGAAGAAAATTTTTATTTAAAACGTTATTTGTTTTTGCGGGAGCTTTCGGGGAATAGTGTGCTTCCTCAATCAGGATCTGTAAACATTAATATAACAGCATGAATACATGTAATAATTCGAAAAAATCATCCCTCTACCCTGAAAATGCTTTGTTTCTCACTTCTAAAATCCCCATAACATCAATAACCACTATTATAGTAGGTACCTAAAACAGTAACAGAACTCAAAATTATACTCGGCAAAACAAGCACTAACAACTAAAATCTAATAGCAATGGGTAAAATCATCAAGTATAAATCAAATGCACCCTACACATATTATATTTATACTTGCTCTGTGTATTTAGTTTATACTTGTTGATTTTCCATTATTATCAGGTTTTAGTTATTATTGTTTGTTTTGTAGTGTAGAATTTTAAAGATTAGGTTTATTCATTTAATTAATTTTATTTATTTGTTTTTGAGGATTTTAGATGTCAGAAACAAAAAGTTTGAAGGGTAGGGGTTTGTTTTTTATTAAATTGTTAAACTTAAGTGTTTATAATATTCTAATAATACATTACAGAGCCTGAAATAGGAGGTCAGCATTCCCCGAAAGCGCTCTGGGAAAAATAGGTAAATAGGAAGACGGCATTTTTTCTTCCTGATGATCGATTCGAATAATACTTTTAAAATTTTTCATTGTGTCTCACATAATTTAGATTTTGATATTTCAAACTCATGAATATGTCCAATTTACATACATGACCTATTGAAATATACATTTAAATTATCCATACTTACAATATTTATTTGAATTTATGTGAATGTGTTAACTGCCGTTATTCAATTATTTGCCCAATAACCATTTTCTCAACCATGTGTAGATTAATGCTTACACGACAAGATAAACATTAACTATTTCGATAATAACCTGATATCAACTTTACTTGAATGACTGAATAATTCGGGTTTGATGAGTCCACGAACATCATTCTTCACTATCGCAATCTTGTATAAATGGAGTCAACTTTGTAGCGTTCTATCAAAAGTGGGCAGTAAACTGTAAAGCAAACCTTTAAAAATCGCTATATAAATTTTATTGACCTGTTGAGGAATCCACACACACAAAAATTGAGAAGGGGACGAAAAGTTGTTAGTTGCGAATGACCCGGCAACTTCCCTCTTTGAATAAACTGATATTCGGCATAATTCTTCCCCGGAGACTTATCCCCTCATACCGGAAAAGCTTTCGAAGCCGGGGGAGAAAAGAGGGAAAATACGGAGAAAACTGTAGGAGACTCTTGTGGAGAAAAGTCCGGGAGGTTTTTCTCATGGAAATTTTCTTCTTCGATAGCTGAGCTTTGGAAGGTTCGGGAGGGACGAAATGTAGCCTTTTTCCCCTTCTCCTTTCGAGGGCTTGTGGAGTGTGGTTTATAACCCGCTCAAAACCCCAGTTTTCCCTGTGATAGCACCCTCTTACCTATGAGGGTGCTGGAGTTGTGAGGGGTGGGGAGGGGGTTCCGGCCCGGATGCCCTAAGTCTATAGATCCCGCATATATTGGCGTAGACCGTGAATATCTTATTGGGAAGGGAGGCTCTTCTACGGATCGACAGTTTCGAGAGATTACTTCCTTTTGTATATACATTTTTCAAGAATATATAGGGAAGCATCTTCAATCAAATGATGAATTCGAGCATCGAGACGAAGGAGAACATTTAGAGCAACAAATACAGAGTATTTGTATTGAGTATTGGAGTATTGTGTTTAGTCAAGTATGAGAATCTCAGCGGAATCAGAAAACCCCTCTAAGGCCTAACCCAGAAAACCCCTACATACACTAAAAACTTATTTAATGAAGTTTAGGCTAATATCAGTTAAAATTAATCTCGAGGATTAAATCCTGGCGTCTTCCGCCATCTCAAACTCGTTTAAACGCAGTTTGTAATACCGAAATTTAGATCATTTGCTCAAACAAAAGTGGGACAATTTGACGTAAAGTAAAGTCGGCATTGCACCTCCACTCCTTAGCTGTTGTCAAGTCACGCTTTCATTTTAAAGAAAAAGAACGAGATTTTTCTGTACGGAATTGGGAATTTCGTATCGTTTCTACCCTGAAAGCACTCTATGGGGCATGCATGGGGGCATATTACATAATGAGCTATAGTCAGTATCATCATCTATAATACACGATTGCTTTCTAGACTTCCTATAAGTAGCGAAAGCATTGTTTTCATTTACGGGAGGTGAAGAAAATTGTTTTCAGAAACAAAATGTTCGCTAGTTTTGGACCATCCTGAACAACTTTCGTCCCCCTGTCTGTCAGTGTGTACGCAATCATTTGTAAAAGGTTAAATTTTCAGTTTGCATCCGATTCCGATGAAATTTAAGGAACGTCCGGGTTAAATAGGCTGCAAAAGGCCTCATATTAGTTTCATTGTTCGCAAATAAATACTTCTCTCTGCGCATGGGCAAACTTGAAATCGGTCAAGCATTTTTTCCACTCGTTTAAATAGTCGAATCAAGCTCAAATTTGAAGGGTGGATAACGATTCAATCATCCCATATAAATTTCAAGACGATTGTATCATTACTAGCTGCTGTGTCTTGCGCTAATGTGAAATTCATGTAACAAGTATCTCATTAAGAGCAAAAAGCAAGCAAGCAAATTGAGCAAGTTTTCTTCCGATTTTGTTGAAATTTTCTGGGAATATTTAGGCTTTGCTGAAGATGGCACCCTGTAATTTCCAACACACAAAAATCAATATTTTCCACTGCGCATGCGCAAACGGAAAATTTATTAAGCTTTTCCTCTCTGATTGTGCTCAAAGTTAGAGGTTACTTGGAGAAAACAAGATTTGGATATCCTTTATGAGTTTCAGCATAACCGTATCACTGCAACGCATGCGCAAATCTCAACCCCTTATAAAGGGCATTACTTCGACAGTTTTTATCCAATTTAAATAACATTTCAATGATCTACACATTCATGTTACTGATACAAGGAAGCTAGGTGCCACCCTCAACGTGCCAAACTTCTTTTTTTTCTTGTTCAGGGAGGGAGTTTCTATGGCGATGAGAAAATGTTTCGATTGAGAAATAAGTATAAATACCACTAAAATTACAGAGTTCTTGAAGTAAAATGCACAAAAATTTTACTCCTGATGCTATCTGCTGTCCGTTGCTGTAAAATTTGATGAAAAGATTTCATCAATACAGCTGGATTGAAAAGAAAAATATAGATACATCAAAAACACGACGACATCAACTACAAATGAGTGTTCACAAAAGAAAAGTGTCTCGTTTACGGGACAGAGGAGGAGGGTTCAAGGAACCATATAGTGTCATCCCGACCTTGATGTATTACACATTTTGACCATTCAGGAACAAACAAAAATTAAAATGAGATGCGAGCTAAAAAACTGACGGAGGGGAGAGTAGACGTCTTTTTTATACAGGGGTGGGTTTTTTAGTATACAAGGGAGCGATGACAAAAAGGTAAAACAACGTGGAAGTTGGTAGCAAAGCGGGGGACCTCATAGGGGAGATCGGCTGAATCACCACAGACGGTGATCAATCAAAAATCCTTTGGAAGGTCTTGAAATCCGCATAGCGGGCTGTCTTGGGATTGTCGACCGTTTGCGGGCCTTAACGTACGTTGACCGTGTGATCCACGCGTGTTCTATTCTCGCTGGTTTGTAGATTTAGTTCATTCAAAACTATCATCTTGGTATTATTGACCATATAATTGCATAGGTTCAAAGGGAGTATAGGTAAACAATACCATTTAGGCATATTTACTAGAAGTACAGAAGTTATAAATGTCAATAATTAACCAGAACTGAGATCATGATGTCACACGTTGAATATGTTGCATTCCGAAATGACGGACATTGCAGTGGTATATATATATACACTCGTACTTTACTGGAAACGACAAATTCATGTTAACGCATAAGTTTATTATACCATTTGGCGAATAATTACGGGTATATGTTTGAGCAACTTATAGTAATCGGAATCCGACTTATTATCTAATAAATTATTATTATTAAATAGGTACTCAAAACAAATTTTCTTCGAATTTTATAACTGTAAGTAATCAATATTTTCTCGACTGTTTACCAAATGAACTACAAACCTACCTAAAAACTTTATCGCTATTCAACTTATGGGCTGAAATTCAAATTGGGGCAAAAAAAAAAGTGCACCACTATATTCAGCTGAATGACCCCCGTAACTAATTTTATTCATTTTTACCTTAAATGCTGAAATTTGAAAAGGGGCCCCGCTGGGTTCGGCCGAGTATAATGGCAAATGGTGGCCCACTATAACCAGCTCAGTGAGCGCTGTGGCTAATTTCAGTTTGAGCAGACTACAACGCAGTGGTGAACAGAATTATTTGGTTAATTGTAAAACAAAAAAAATATCAATCAGAGCAACAAATTTAGCAAACTCATAAATTCCATCAAGCATCTTTTTTCACGCCCCCGTCGTCTTATCCCACTCAAATTGGAGGATTGGAGGAAGATGGTAGATTGAGCATTCCCTCGCAATTTCAACATAATCCTATCATTTTTAGGTACTACCCATGCGCAAATGAGTACTCCTTTTTAAACGAGCCTAAGTTCAACAGTTTTCATCCGATTTTTAAGAAATGTTTACGGAATGTGCGGTTTAGGATCAAGATAGCCGCCTTCGAATTTCGTTGTTCCCCAATCAATATTCATTCCGCGCATGCGCAAACATAAATTCCATCAAGCATCTTTTCTCACACCCTCGTCGTCCTATCTCACTCAAATTCGGAGGATAGATGGAAGAGGGTAAATTGAGCCCTAGCAATTTCAACATAGTCCTATCATTTTTAGCTACTGCGCATGCGCTAATGCGTATTTCTTTTTAAACAAGCCTAAGTTTAACAGTTTTCATCCGATTTTTATGAGATTTTCAAGGGATCTGCGGGTTAGGCTGTAAATGGTCCAAGATTAATTCCATACTCAAATCATTACTTCACTGTGCGAATGCACGAACGAAAATTCCTTTTTCACACTCTAGTCGTCCAATCCCGCTCAAATTCGGTGCATATTTGGGGGACAATGGTTAAATTATTCCATGTTAATTTAAATAAGATTGCATCATTATTAGCTCCTGCGGATGCGTGAAAGTGTACTCCCAGGAACAAGGTCAAGATTTCATCAGATTTTGATAACATTTTCTGGAATTTTGTGGGTTAGGCTGTTGATTGTTCCCTACCCATTTCATTTTTCTCAAATTATTACTCCATTCTGCATATGCGCTAATGTAAATTACTTCATCCATCATTTTTCCGTTTTTTGAAACATCTTTACTGTGAAAGTATTAAGTCAGTCTTACGCCTCATTTTCAAAACTGGTTATGCAAGCCCAAGTAAACCTTTATTTTCTAAATTAAATATTCTCCCTCCTAGACTAACATATGTGGTAGAAGTATTAAAGTATTATTTTAAACATGAACTTTCAGATATCCCCCCTTTACAAGGTATTACGCGTTTTAAATTCATATATTACGATTCCAATCCCATACCCAAAATGTGATTTTTTCAAGCGACAACTTTGTTTTTTAGGCCCTAGATTGTTTATTGAGTTGCCAGTTCACATTAAGCTAATTAACAATTTTATTCAATTTAAAAAGAGTATTAACATATTTTTCAGGAATCTCTATCAAAACGATAATTTTTATTTCTTTTTTTAGCTTTATTTAGCAATTTTGTCATCATCTAAAGAGTTTTCGTTTTTTTTTTTTTGACAGTATGTTTTATTTGAAATTTATTTTGTCAGATGGAATATAGTACGTACTTGTTGTGCCATTTAAGATCTTATTCCCTTATCTTTAATTAAGTCATGAAATGGTTCATATTTGTGTAATCATTGCACTTGTCATATTTTCTGTTTTTTAAACTCCTGATCTCCAGACAATTTTTATAAATTTTGGAGATCAGTAACTGCCAACTTTAATTAAGATGTGTTGTTTTTTCCATGGATCGAAGTATCAAATACTTCCTTATCTTTTTGTGTGTATACATATGTACTTACATTCTTTTTTTAATAAATGGCATTAATAAATTTAAAAAAAAAAAAAAAAAACGTAAAATTGCGGGGTCTAGGAACTGTAAAAGTTTGAACCCTTCTCGGAGGCACGATGCGTAGACCAATGATCTGCGTAGGAGGGTTATCTAACACAGAAGTAATAAACTATCATGTAATAATTTGCAGCTTTTTACCTTAGGCGCTGAACTTTAAAATGGGGCCCCTCTGGGCTCGGTAGAGCGTAATGGTAAATAGTGGACCGCTATAATCTGCTCAGTTAGCGCTGTGGCTAATTTCAGTTTGAACAGACTACAACGCAGTAGTGAACAGAATTATTTGGTTAAGTGTGAAACAACAAATTATCAATTAGAGCAACAAATTTTGCAAACTTTAGTAGATAACGACAATTTTCTTGGGGAAAAAAAATCCAAAATCACTTGATCAATTTGACAATTGATACATTGGTAATGACTTTGGAGAGTTCAATTGACTAAAATAATGCTTGTAACTTCAAAAACGTAATTTATTTTCGCGTTTGGTGCTGAAATTTGAAACGGAGCCCCTATGGGCGTGGCAAAGTATATAATAAGCAGAGCCCTTCACAACATGGCATTTATTTTTGCCAAACGTGGCTCTAAAAACCTTGGCAAAATGGCACTTATTTTGGCCAAACATGGCTTTTATTTTGGCCAAACAGCATTTATTCTTCAAAATCCAAACTGTTTTTTCATTTTTTTTTTCCCCCAATTTTTCACCCATGACCTTGCAATGATCCTTTCCTTTTCAAGCACTAATGGCTGACATTGGAGACCTTAATCCTTGGAAGGGAATTCCCGGTCATTGACTTGTGAGCTTGCCCACATGAAAAAGCCATTGTTAGCTTGCCTTTTTTGAAAAATGTTTGAAAAAATCCTACTTGAAACCCCAAATTTTTGCGAATTTTCCCAGAAGAAAATTTTTTTTTTCACAAATTTTCAAGAAAATCAGGCGATAAACAAGGAATTTTTCCAGAAATTGGCAAAAAATGGCTTTTTACCCAAAAATTTGCCAAACGGCACTCAAGGATGGCGCCATGGAAAAATGGCACTTGAAGGGCTCTGATAATAACATATGGTAGACCACTATGGGTGATATTCTCGAGACTTGGACACTAGCGCATCCTTACATCGAGGCAAGCGAAATCGAAGTTATTTCACCTTGTTGTCATGGTGACGAGTAAATATATGCGAAAATGCGCCATTTGTAGCCAAAGCTGGACAACAGCATAACATAGTCTCACCTAGTTCCGAGTCAATATTTTCATTATTTGTAATATGCAAGGTGATAAATTGTACGCAAATTACATCAAGTTATTATCAGGTGTTGACCTCAAACGCTACGAATGCAAGATTTAATCTGTGGGGTAGAGATCCATGTGAAATGTGTGTTGGGGAGTTGACATACAAGTGTTCTAGATGATACAGACATCAGCCGCAAAAATTGTGTGGATTACCTATCTAGTTTTAGAACTGTTCTTTGAATCAATTGAAACTAAAAATCTTTATAGTACTGTGAAAGTGGTCTTGTGAAAGGATGTGTTATGAGAGCTCCGTTAGGCGGGAATAGTAAGTTGTATCACATGTGGAAAGGTAAGTACCTAGAGGTAAGGTATACCTACATACTTTCCGTATATTATTACTTGTTCATGTAGGTACTTCATTGATCAAAACGAAAGTAGGTACCTAATTACTTTTTTTGTCCATAAAATTTGCGTAACTGCAAAACTCGCGCAATAACTGCACTGCCAATGCCGTCTTTATGAAATCTTACCATCAGAGGAATGCATTTCAAGGTTTTTTCCTTGCAGCTGGTTTTTAATTCATGTTGCATATTCCCTGATTCGATATTTGACAAACTTGCTCATCTGCGGTGGTTGGCAACGACCCACCTACTTTGTTTAGGCACTTTAAACCAACAGCAAATCTGGTAGGACGTACGTAACTACCTAAGTAGTTTCGTTTCTTGGTGTAGCAACAACCTGCCTTTTTTATTTTGACAAACTATCAAATCTCTCCTTTTATTCATTCAATATAACAAGTAAAGCTTCCTCAGTTGAGCATAGTACTACGAACTTATAATAAAACGCTGATGGAGCTACTGAGCAATGGCTAGGTACCTACACAGCAGTACAGACACCTGAGGAATTTCCAATGATCTTTTATTTACTATTTTTCAGGTTAATTATTCTCAAAGCCTAAACGAATGAAATTCTTTAGTTTTCTGACACTGATTAACTACTATAGTTAGTAGGCTCCTAGTCCAAATAAAAACTCGTTCACGTTAGATTGGTATTGTTGACAGCAATCTACAATCAACTATTGCGCTGGCAGGCTCGATTGTTATAATATTTAGTCGAATTGAAACTTTGTATTGCTACAATATTATACTTTTTCAAAACCAAACTGTTGAAAAATGGCCTTATAACCACGAATTTGAGTTGACGTGAGACGGCACACTTCTTGTGAGAAATAGGTTGGTTGAGTAGCGATTCATTGACGTAGGGCCGTCATGGCCGACTTTGACTGAAATGCGAACCTACTCCAGGCGTGACGTCACGAGAATATGGGCCATATAATATGATCTGGCGGACCACTATATTTAGCTGAATGAGCTCAGTAGCAAATTTCATTCATTTTCACATGTGGGGCTGAAAATTGAAAATGCGCCCCTCTGGGTTCGGTAGAGTATAATGGCAAATGGTGGACCACTATAACCAGCTCAGTGAGTGCTGTGGCTAATTTGTGGCTGAAGCTAAAGCGCAGTGGCGCTTGGAAAAAAATCGCTTGATCAATTTGTTAATTGATACATTGGGTATAACATTGCAAAGTTCAATTGACTAAAAACATACCTGTAACATCAAAAATGTCATTCATTTTCTCGTTAGGTACTGAAATTTGAAACGGGGCTCCTCTGAATTTGGAAAAGTACATACTAAGAACTGGTGGGCTACAATATTCAGCTGAATGAGCCCTATACTGAATTTCATTCATTTTTACCTTAGGTGCTGAAATTTGAAACGGGCCCCTCTGGGTGTGGCAAAGTATATAATAAGATCTGGTGAACCAGTATATTCAGCTGAATCAGCAATGTGGCTAATTTTATTCATTTTCACGTTAGACTAAAACTTGAAACGGTGCTCCTCAGGGTGTTGCCAAGTATATGATAAAAATTGGTGGACCACCATAATCAGCTGTATTTTTTCCCATTCAACTTGAGACGATGAACTGTTGAACGGAACCTCTACTGGAGTGGAACAGTATAATTTACATGGGAAACCATTTCAATGCTTGATGAACGCTCTAGATAATTTGATTTGTTGTTCAATTTAATATGGTGAAAATTGGAATACATAATCCAAGAACATAATTGCAGTTTGTATTTTCCTGGCTGTACTATCACATTGGTTAGAAAATTATTTGATGGAAATCTTCATTTTAGTCTTAGACGAGCGAGCAAAGTCTTGCAGCACAGCTAGTTTCCCGTACCACCTCATCCCCTAGTATACCTTCGGAACCCCCGGTTCCACCACCATCGGTTTACCTTCTTCATCGGAAGTTTCACATAACTAGATTTTGTGTAATATCCCAACCGTGCTTGCTGGAGATACATACTCGCACACAAACCCCGATTGCCTCGTTCTTACCCTGATTCAAAGCAGTGTATTTTTCTTCCGCTTCGACTTTTACGAATGTAGAGGAATGGAAACAGGTGTTCCGAAGACAACGCGTTCTCTCTCAGATTACTTCGACTTCTGGCGAGGGGGCTAAAAACTTAATTCCAGATGGCACGGATTGTACAACGAATTTTACGGCATCGCTTCCACCCCCAACCCCCTCTTCCAATTTAGATGTGAAGAGGCCACAGCTTGCGCGGCTTGACGTTGTATGAGAGTGCGTAACCTTCAACCGAAAGAAACGATCGAAGACACCCAAACGCAGGAAACTCGCGTATCTTCTACGATCTCCTATCTATGGACTTCAATTCTTGAATTCAACTAGTCCCTATGTTTGAGTAAATTTTTACCAATGTTGATAGATTGCAAATAGATCTACGGTATTTTTTTTTTTTTTTTTTTTTTTTTTTTTTTTTTTTTTTTACAGTTCTACGGTATTTTGCTAATTTCCTACAGTTTTTTATGGGATGAAAAGGAAAAATTAAAAAATTAACATCATAACAAAAATCTCACCCCTTCTTTTGTTTTAAGAATTAAGTTGCAATTCGCTTGATTTTAGGCGAATGACAACCTCACTGTCGTTAGCTGTTTTGGAGGCGAAGATTATTTGTTAGTCTTGACGAAGTGTTCTACCGTCTTGGTGTAGTTGCTCCTTCAGTCCTCGGGGTAAAGTGATGCGTTTTGTGCGAAATATAATTTTTCCACGTATTTTTGTTACCGATTATTTGTTTTCTAGGTTCCTTCCCTCCCCACCCCCTAAGTGTGTAAATACATGTAAGGTGAGTATTTCAATGATGGGGGCCATCGTTTCCTGTGCTTATCTATCTCGCTTAGCATCATAGTATTCTGTACTAAGGTGTTTTTGAATAGATCCATCTGCAGTATTCTATGGTTTTAGTTAGAATCTACGGTATTATACAGTATTTATAAATGGACAAATATATAGTATTTCTACAGTATTTTTCTGTAGTAACATCTGCAGTAATTTGCTTCTTCGAGTCAGGCAACCCTGGTGACAAGTAGTTGGCCAGCGTACCTATTTGAAAACCGCTTCGAGTTTATCCCGTATCGATTTTGGTTTACTTACTGCCAGTTCATGATTTCTATCGTTTGAGCCCAGGAATTGCTCGGTATGGCTTGTGTGTTTTAGGAGAAGGTGGAAAACAATTACTAATTTAATTATTCGCTGACCACAACTACCAAGCTCTCAAATACAATCTAGGGCGCTATATACTTCTTCTAATATACGTATGTTATTCATTCAAACGCCATATCAGCTGATTTTGAAAAGAAAAAAATTATTAACGCTTTAGTGAATTGACGATAGAGCCAACTTTAAAATGTTTTCCAGTGTAGCAGTACCGCTTTTCTGCATGGTTTAAGACAAAAAACAAGGACAAACTTTAGCCATGACCAAACTGCAAGATGTTGATCCCCAAAGTAGCGGAAAAGAAGTGTTAGAGCTAAATTCTCCATATTAAACTCTACTGTACTCATTTATAAAGTTACATTTTGTTGGGTTGGTTAATTAACATCGGAATGAGAATCACATAAGGTACACTGAACCAAGTTGGTTAAGTATGAATCAACTATATAATTGACCAGTGTCTTCGTACAAATACATGGTTATGCATAAATTGGTTCTAACTAAGTATACTACTTTCCAGGGACTATGAATCGTTTGTAACAATTGCATATTAAGTTACCTACAAATCCGCTATAAGGTGGACGTTTTCTACGAAAATTTTCTTTTATAGCTTTGTCTCACGACTTATTTTTTGGATGAAGACGAGGTATTCCATAATTGTTTGTTTCACCATTAGACTTCTCCAAGGTTGTCAAAAATCGGAATAACGTACCTATTTTGATTGTTTTCTTTTTAGATTTCGATCTCTTGGTCCAAATATTCTGATTACTTGAAGGGTTGAGTCACGCTGTACGAATATCCCGACTTTGGAAGCTCTTATCAGAGTAAGTTCACTAAGGTTATCCATTGCGTATAAGGTAGGCCGTGGGGGCAACGACGAGCTTCGAGTTTGCGGTCTGTCATCACTTGTTTCCGAAACGGGAGCCAATTCGAGTTAGTTCGTTAGGTTTTCAGTTGTAATCAGATCAGCCGACAACGCCTAGGAAGCGAAAACCCACTAATATGACATCAAGTGACAAATAAAATGACGGGATTAGTCCTATTCAGTTGAGTGAATTGAATTAAAGTTCGATATGGAGCCATTCTGTGACATCAAGGAACGAAAAAATGGCGGTCTCCATCCTAATCAGCTGAGTAAGCTAAATTCTCTCCTGCTCACTCTATGAAGTTGAAATTTGGTTTAGAGTCTTTATAAGACATCAAAGAACAAATAAAATGACGGGCTCCATCCTCATGAGCTGAGTGAGTTAAATTCATCACTCTGCTCACCTTATGAAGTAGAAATTAGTTAGGGAGCCTCTATGGGACATCAAAGAACGAATAAAGTTAAGGGCTCTTCCTGATCAACTGAGGGAGCTATATTCTCTTCTATTTACCCTACAGGAAGTTGAAATTTGATAAGGAGCACAAAAGCGACAAAATACGAACGAAAGGATAGTCTTCATCCTCGTCAGATGATTGAGCCTAAATCACACAAAATCAGATATCAGAGTATGTTCCATGATTTTGAATTTTAGCTGTCAGGCTACGAAATGAGTGTTTTTAAAGAGGCTCACTATTATCGAGCCTCGGTATCACCTATACTAAGGATTTGATATTCCCAAAATAAAGTAACTTCACGTAATTTATATTCGAAAAATATATTTTGGGTAAGGTGTTTGCTTCGTTATTTACAAAAGTGAGCGTTTATGTTCTACCAAGGCAACCAATTTCGTAAGCCTTTTAAAATTAGCTGAATTTGTACACATTACAAACACTTTTCAACACAACTTCTAAGGCCAAGATGAAATTATGTTGTATCTTAATAACACTTTATGGGTGGATGCGAATGAAATAAGAGTTTATTATACAAAACTGTACTAGAATGTTACATTGTCATTGGTTTCATAACGAATATTGATATATGTACGCTCACCCCGCCGAACACAAAGTTGAAGGAAAGGCTACTCTTTCTCACATAGCGATGTTAATGGACATAATGATCTGATCTCTTAGGTATGCTCCACTTTTAAACTGATTAACAAATTCCAAAACTTTTTTCCCATTACATTCTTACCAGTTTATTCACCAGTTACAGGTTTCATTAAGACAAATTCTCTGATTAGTACGGTTAGATTTAGAATCAAACCCGAGCATTAGTGTAGTCCGAAGAAAAACATTTTCGGACATCAAATGACTTTCACTTTGCCTTTGTAATTTCGGAGAAATGCAAATTATGGTTCAGTTGCATTTTTGTGTGTATATATATATGAGTGTAATGACAATGTTTGTCACATGCAGACCTCAACCGGAATATATCGAACAGGAATATGGAGTCAGGAAACCTATGTATAACCTTCCACTACATTAAGACGTTGGGTATGAGATGTTGCGTCATGAGAGTTTCATCAATATTCATCGTTGAGCACTGTGAATTTCAATTTAGATTTCGATTCAAATTTGCAAAGCGTTTTTGTATCATAAAACATGTTGTGATGTATGTTTTAGGCTATATAGTATCGATTCGGAAACTGAACAGGGTGGAGCTTGTTTATGTAGGACAAACTGAGGGATTCATTGCTTACCTTGTTAGGGATATTTTTCCAGGTCAACGTTCGGGTTATCCGAGTTTCCTTATGAGTGAGAGCACTTGATGACACTTACACACCTACGCGGGGTCGTCACTGTTTTGGACGTCCAACAGGGCCACGTACGCACTTTTCACGCGTTTAGAGACCCTTCGGACCGAATGCCGGTCCCTTGCAGACCTTCTCCGTGAAATTGCATGTGAAAAGAGACCCCCAAGACGACCCGAAGAGAAGCAATGGCTGCGAGTAACTGACAGAAGACAGAACAGCAGGGAGAGAGACTCTATCATTCGTATCCGAAATGCGAGCGAGGAGGACGGAGCTATACGGAACCCTGATGAGAGCGACGGAGACAGGGATAGAGTCATCAGGGCAGGGGAGGCTAATGAGAGCCAGGGAGGGGTGGGCAAATGGGGGGGCCCCCCGCACAAATTGTTATCTAATGGTCTTTTACATTAAGATAGGTTATGATGGCCCGGGGGTAGGAGGTGGTGAGATACCAGGCTTTTCGCCGGGGAAGAAGATCGTTTTTTGAAAAGATCATCCCGGGGGAAAAGTGCGAGGAAGCGATACTCTCAGTCATCGATTGAAATCATCCCTTTATCAGATTTGTTCGAAATTTAGGTGTTTGCCTGCTCCAGTTTCACCGCCTCAATTAGAATACTAAGGTTTCTAATACAATCATGTGTTCAGGTACCCTTCACTTTGACCAAAATAATAGCAGCTGGGTTGTGGTTTATTTTTCCAATAATAAAGCTTTACGGGAGTGCGGGTATAGACGTCGTCTCTACTGGTCGTGTTCAGTTTTGTTCCGTTTAATTATGTTTTGCTTACCGAAAAAAAGATCAAACATTCTCAACAAATGGCAAATGATAAAATCAAGGGTCATGGTAAAAGTGGGGTTTAAAAACTAAAATGTTCTTGTGGCTGCGAATATTGTGGTCAGTGGCGGTGAAGATTGTTTCAGGGAAAATAGGAGTAAGTCTACATTTGCAAAACATCTTAAGGAATCCACTCATAGTTACTATTCTGATTTGACTGATAAACAGTTTGCAGAATTTCTTCATTTTTTTCCATAGGGAGGTGTTGAATGTACTTGAAAAAATTATCAAAAGTGACAGATCGGGTAAAAGTTTGAATGAGGATATCCCCCTATATATCATCATTGAAAGGTCCATTTCTGTAAAGATTGGAATTATCCCATTCACGTTTCTAAAACCTTTTTTACGACGTCCTATAAGCTGTGTCCTTTCTGATGTATGCTCAGTTATTCTGTGTTCAAGCCTAACCGTCGAAATCAATAACGTTAACGGTCAATTATCAGTTTCATTGTAGCCAAATTAATACTTCACTCTGTGCATGCTCAAACGTAATTTCCATTCTGCTCCATTTTTTCACGCTCTAGTCGTCCGATCTCGCTCAGATTTGGATGATAGTTGGGGGATGAAAATTTGATCATCCCATAACAATTTCAACATGATTGTATCATTAATAACTACAGCACATGCGCCTATGTGAAATCCTTGTAACGTCCTTCATTCCACTGTTTTCATCCGATTTCGATGAAATCGTCTGAGAATGCGCAGGTTAGGTTGTAGATGGTAAATATTGAATTTTTTCCTCAATCCTAAGAAGAGTTATCGTCTGGAATAATATATACCTATTGAATAGCAGATCGTTACTTACAATAAGCTTTTTGCCATAAAATTAATACCTAGTTGACAAAATTTTCACACTCGATGAGCTGCAATTTCTAAACCATTTAACATAAATATAATACGTTAATTTACAGAAACTCGCTCATCTGATCGTACTGCACGACTAGAACTTTGACTTTTCATATCTTCAATACCTGCATGCTGTTACTCATCCATCACGTACGAATCTGAGTCGATGGTATTGTATTTATATTAGGAAAACTTTCATTAAGTACTACAACCTATATGTAATGCAATGTAATTTATGTATCTATGAAGAATACACAATAGAAAGGATTGTTTGATTTATTGATTAGTAATACATTTTTGCAATCCACCCATAAAAACATGAGTGGCAACTATACTAACGAAAAATGACCTTAAAATGGTAAAAAATCTCAAAGAATGCGTTATGCTGTAAAACATTTGTTGGTTATGGGATGGGAGACGAGGGGTAAGGGAGTGAGAGAAACGGAATACCTACCAAACGTCGGAAAATGGATTACAAAAGTACCTTTAGATTTCTGATTCGTTATCTTCCCTAATAGACCTACGGTGCTGAATTTTAAAATGGAGTCTCTTTACAGCAACTAGAATACAATTACAAAGTACGGAGGGCACTGATCAGCTGAGCGATCGATGAAGCTAATTTCTTTCCTAATAGATCTACGCTGCTGTCATTCGCAACGGAGTTCGCAATTAGACATGAAGACGCGATGATAAGCTGAGGGAACCCTGAGGACGATTGAGTTTAAAATCCACCCGTGGCGCAAAATTCAGAAACGGAGTGACAGTAGCTCCTGAGACAAATTTTTTTCATAATCGACCTTCGATGCTGAAACTTGAAATGCAACGCCTTAGGGACATTTAGAATATAATTACAAAGTTTGGAGATAAACTGATCAGATGAAATACCCCTGATGCTTATTTCTTTCCTAGATTTATTAAAGAACTCAAAGGCAGGTAGAATATGTTTTGTCATCTTATTTGTCAAGCTTCTGCTCCCCGTAGCATTTTTGGGATTTAGTGGTGATGCCTTACCCTTGCAGCAATTGAAGATGCACGCCATCCTCCCAATCCCAGGTCCCCATCCCCCCATTGTCCTTGAGCCTCAAAGTTTCAGGGAGACTACTATCGTAACTGAAAATTTTAATTTCGTGCGGACCCATCCAGCAACTATCTGGGTTTGTTCCAATTTTCAGCAAAAGAATTTTTCGGCCTCTTTTGAAACACAGCAAATTCTAGATGAAGAACCCCTTCTCATGAGCACTCTAATGGTGAAAATGATGCTCTTAGGTATTTTTCAGCTCAATCATACTCTTAGTTCGACAGTTCGATCGTACACCTCCATTATTCCCATAAGTATTGATTCTCCAGAATGAGCTGGAAAATAGTAATTATGTACTTCATATATAAATTCATTGAGGAACTTGGAATATCAAGGAATATCAAGAAAGAAGAGAAAAACGTGGTTAGCCTTTTGGCCACCTACGACAAAGTTGAGATGCACGTAAGGTGCTTGCAAAACTTGGGTGAGAGCACAGAACAAAATTAATTCATTACCGTCATCATGTCAACATTTTCACCATATATAAATTTAGACATAGAAAAACATCGCTTAGACGAATAATTAACCACCAGCATGTTGCTCAAGACCTGAAAACGCATCATCACAGCACAAGAGCGAGTTTACCCACGATTTCGATCTGATCATAGTAACATAGAACCACAAGATCACATTTTACGACAGAAACATTAGTTGGGGCAGAGGTTCCAAGAGTTAAAATGTATCTTTTGTTCGAAATACCAATGAAGTTTTGCTTGAGTAAAACACATTCAGCTGAGAATTTTTCCAGTGAGAAACCTTGCTTCCACTGCATGAAAATCTGAACACAACATCATCACAGTCTGTGTCCAAAGCTTTTCGAGTATAGAGAAGAAGTAACAGTCTCCTCAGAGCAGCCAGAACCATCGAAAGAGTATATCGATATACGAAAACTAATCTACTGGCGACTACAGAACAAGTGATGTCGCAGTTTGTTTCAGCAGATGTCTGTAATCTACTTACTAATGAATCATCACAAATAAGAGGCATATTAGGCACAGGTAACTACGCTCTGCTACCAATTTGTGATGTTCATTTGCACTTTTACAACTTATCTTATCTGCATAAACTCTTTGGCAACTGATTCCTATTTCGTACTTATTTTTCTATTGAAAATTGATTAACTCGTTGATGTCTCTAACACAACGATTTAATTCAAAATTAAATTGAACTGAAATCATAAAACGCCTGTGTGATTAATAATTTGTAGCAATACCTAATATAAAAAATTATTAATCACATAATTGAATCTAATTAATATGAATGGTTTCCAACTCGGCGACACATGCATTACAGGGACGATTTTTATATAATTCTGGTGAGAGTTAAAATAAGAGAAAAAACGAAAATATCATGAATTCACGGAATTAACCCCCCCCCCCCCCCTAGCCCTCCCCCAAAGACTAAAACTTCTATTTTCCAGCACTAGACCAAATTCATATTTCAATAAGAAAATGATCACGAAAATCTGAGGAGAATAGTTAAAACGCATGATTTATTACTATTGCTCATCACTATTACTCATTATTACATGACGAAATTTGAAACTCCCAACATACAATTCTAAGCTAGACCGAATTCACCAGTTGGTGGGAAAAAACCCAAAATCAAGAAAATCTGACGAATATTGTTAAAACACCATGGTTTATCATTATTATCCCAAACCTAAAAGTGCACAAGATGAAAAGTGAATAAGGAAGTCAATGCTTGATATGGATATGTATACCAAGTCACTAGAAGATAAGTAAGTGATTTGATGCCTTATGTGATTTTAGAATTTTTTTATCTGAGAATTAGGTAGTAGTTAGTCACGATAGATTTTCTCACTTTTGTGCATAATTTTTAAGTCACTAGAAAATGAGTCATGAATATTTCATACATGAACGTGTGATTTCAGGAGATAAGAATGTACATGTGCTTGAGGATTTAGAAGATGAAAAACTGTAATTTTTACGAAGTTTTAAGTTTGTTCCTTTCCTTCCTTTTAAGTTGATCAAAATATGATTTAAAAAAATATTTTTGTACGTATTCCATGATATATAGGTAAAAGCGTTTTTTTACTGAGTCCATCCTACGTTTCTGTCAAGTAGCAGCGCCCCTAGTCCATCCCACATTCATCCTAATGTTGCTCCAGAGCAACAAAATTTTAAAATTTGATTATGAAACAAATTTCTTCTTTTTTTTTTCTCTCTCTTCATTTCTAAGTTGTTTTACCTGTTTTGCAGGCGAAATGACAGGAAAATAATAATTTTCTCAAAATCGACACCTCAGGATGAGTGTTAATGAACGGTTCGGCTCGCGGACTTACCCACCACGAGTCGGTATGTCCACGAACGCCAAAGAATGTTCACCGTTCCATATCATACAGTTTGGTAGCTTTCGCGGGTATGATCGAGCATGAAATCGTTTCTCTCTTTCTCTCACCCCTCCACCACACAGAAAAAAGTTTTTCTGAGAAACTAAGGTATTGAAAAAGAGTACAAGGTTCATCATGCAAGTCTCCATATTTTGTTTCTGTACTTTGAATTTACCTATTGAAGAATGCACCTGTTTTCGGAATTTTTCCACAGTCAAATAATAGGCAAATTTGAAAGAAAAAAAAAAAAAAAAAAAAAAAAGGACATTTAAATATATGACAGAAAAAATGTGAGAACATCCCCGAATGCTTGTGAGCTTATTTTTTCCATAATGTATAGTCAAGACAATGCGCGAGCAGGAGTTCAAATCTGCTCACGAATATCGGCGAATCCAAATTTGTTCTGAATGCTGAAGTGTGGACGGGGCTTTGGCAGAAACGGGGAATAAGCCCGAGGATTCGAGATATAGCGGAGATGTTAGAGATGTTTTGTCCACGAATGCCATAGGATGTTCGCTGTTCCACATCATCCAGTTTGATAGCTTTCTCTCTCTCCCTCTCTCTCTCTCTCTCTCTCTCTCTCTCTCTCTCTCTCCTCTCTCTCTCTCTCTCTCTCTCTCTCTCTCTCTCTCTCTCTTTCCCAACCCCCGCCCCATAAAAAATTTTTTTTGAGAAGCTAGGGTATTGAAAAAGAATGCAAGGTTCATCATGCAAGTCTCCATATTTTGTTTCTGTACTTTCAATTTACCTATTGAAGAAAGCAGCTGTTTACGGAATTAAATAACAGTCGAGTTATACATAGAAAAAAAAAAATTGGACATTTAAATATATGACAGGAAAAATGTGAGAACATCCACGAATGCTGGTGAGCCTCTTTTTTCCTCAATGTATAGTCAAGACAATGCGCGAGCAGGAGTTCAAATCTGCTCACAATATAGGACACTTTTGTTCATATCTTCATAGCAAATGTGTGAATTTTCTGGAAGGCCCTCTCCAATAGTTTCCATATCCACGATAAACTCATTAAAATCACAACTGGAGTTAAAATTTATATTATATTTCAGCCCCTCATTGGGGAACCAAAGTAACCTATCTTCTAATTCTACATTACTAAGGGCCACTTTCACCAACAACATAAACGAGTTTAAGTTAGAAAAGATTAACAAATAACGGAGATTCCAGCTAATCGTCTTTCACCAGACCACTTTACGAGTTTAAACTCCTAACAAGGTGACTTGAGGTTAATCTCCAAAGTCCCGGCCAGTTACACTTGCCAATCTCAGATCAGTGATAACAATGTTATCGAGCAATATGGCCGCGCACCAACAGCTGATACCTCTACAGTTTGATTCACAGTTGAACTTTATTGTTATTCAAGTTTTTGATGATTAATTCACGCGATCACGCGATTTATCGCTCGGATTAATTTTCGATTCCTCGGATGAGGGCGATGTCCCGCAAAGACGCCCAAGGACGATCCGACGGCGCATTCCACATTTTGACGGGTTGGACCGACAGTTTTGAAAGTCCTCGAGCTTATTGACACTCACCTGGAGTTCCCTTCGAACAGTTAAGTTGGAAAAAGGCTTTTACCATCAAATCGATGAATTATAATACGAAATTGAAAGTATAATCGATGATGATTGCACGTTATACGATGTTGAATTGCTATCCCTTGTACAGTATGTACCTACCTACCTACCTATACCACATAAAATAACTTATGTACATTTAAATAAGGTGATCAACCGTCCTGCTTCCGTCAAATGATGTGTCACACTTTCTTTGTTGGAAGTCAACGAAAAGTTGCGAGTAGATAGTAACTAGGTAACTAGATAAAAACGGCGCGGGTAAAAACGGGTCGTGATTGTGATTCACTGCTTTATTGTCTTGATATGTCGGACACATGGCGGGTTTTCAAACTGTCGTTTCAAATTGTCCAATTTTTCATTGGACAGTTTGCGGAATCTCCGTTAAGGAAACTCGATTATTCCAATCTCGGTTTAAACGAGTTTTGGGTTGGTGAAAGACGCCAAGGTTTGATCCTCGAGATTATATTTAATCGAGTTTGGCCAATCTCCGCTACATAAGTTGTTGGTGAAAGTGGCCCTAAGATTGACTACTCTTGGATAAAATTGCACTGGATTACTTAAACTAGAGCTAAAACTTACTGATTCATTATTAGTGGTCACTGTTGAAATTGAGGCATACTCCCAGCAGTGACCACTAATAATGAATCTGTAAGTGTTAGCTCCAGTTTAAGTGATCCAGTGCAATTTTGTCCAAGAGTAGTCAATCTTAGTAATGCAGAATTGAAAGATAGGTTACTTAGGTTCCTCAATAAGGGGCTGAAATATAATATAAATTTTAACTCCAGTTGTGATTTTAAAGAGTTTATTCTGCTCACGAATATTAGCGAATCCAAATTTGTCTCGAATGCTGAACTGTGGACGGGGCTTTGGCAGAAACGGGGAATAAGCCCGAGGATTCGAGATATAGCGGAGATGTTATGTCCACGAATGCCATAGGATGTTCGCTGTTCCACATCACCCAGTTTGATAACTTTCTCTCTCTCAACACCCCCCCCCCCCCCTCCCCCATAAAAAAGTGTTTTTGAGAAGCTAAGGTATTGAAAAAGAATGCAAGGTTCATCATGCAAGTCCCCATATTTTGTTTCTGTACTTTCAATTTACCTATTGAAGAAAGCAGCTGTTTACGGAATTTTTCCACAGTCAGGTTATAAATCAGAAAAAAAAAAAATAATAATAATAATAACAGGAGATTCAAACAAATGACAGGAAAAATTTGAGAACATCCACGAATGCTGGTGAGCCTCTTTTTTCCATAATGTATAGTCAAGACAATGCGCGAGCAGAAGTTCAAATCTGCTGACAAATAGAGGTAACTTTGTTCATATCTTCAAAACTAATGTGTAAATTTCCCGGAAGGCCCTCTCCAATAGTTTCCATATCCACAATAAACTCTTTAAAATCATAACTGGAGTTAAAATTTATATTACATTTCAGCCCCTTGTTGAGGAACCTAAGTAACCTATCTTCCAATTAACTAAGATTGACTACTCTTGGATAAAATTGCACTGGATTACTTAAACTAGAGCTAAAACTTACAGATTCATTATTAGTGGTCACTGCTGGAATTGAGGCATACTCCCAGCAGTGACCACTAATAATGAATCTGTAAGTTTTAGCTCTAGTTTAAGTAATCCAGTGCAATTTTATCCAAGAGTAGTCAATCTTAGTAATGCAGAATTGAAAGATAGGTTACTTAGGTTCCTCAATAAGGGGCTGAAATATAATATAAATTTTAACTCCAGTTGTGATTTTAAAGAGTTTATTCTGCTCACGAATATTAGCGAATCCAAATTTGTCTCGAATGCTGAACTGTGGACGGGGCTTTGGCAGAAACGGGGAATAAGCCCGAGGATTCGAGATATAGCGGAGATGTTGGGAGTTGTAGTGGCAGAGGTGGTGAGCTTCGACAGGGGGGGGGGTGTACTGATCATCGTCCATGTGAAGGCGGTGGGAAGGGGGCGGTTCTCTTCGCGCGGACTCTCCGCTGGAGGCGCTGCCGTCGCTGCCTTCCAGTCCAATTCTCCTTTCAAACCACCACCGGCTTCCCTGGGGGTAGTGTGTGCGTTGTTCGTCGTGACAGAACGTAAACCTGTATTTTCCTTTTTTTTGTATCTGTACAAAGTGACTTTTGTAACCGCTTCCCGCCGCCGCCACAATTAACAAATTTTTTTTCCGCGTGGTTCGCCAGGGAGAATCCATACATCAGGTCGGTAATATCAATTTATTTTCGATTTATGTAAATTTGAAAATTTTTACCCTGTTTTCACTCAATTTAATTCAATTCATTGTATTTTCCCAAATTTCAAATCTTAGTATCATTGTACTGCAATACTCATCCAACCCTGAACCTGTTCAAACGGATAACACGAATATTAGGCAATGTAGAATATCATCGAGAATACAACGAGAATAGATAAATAAAGTACAACATTGCTTTTCGTGTAGATACGTACCCTTTATTATTTCTATTTATGAAGGGAAAAAATTTAATATTTCACAATTTCCACGGTTTTGTTTAACATCATTCTGTGTATCAGCTAGGTAATATCTATATTGCGAAATCTACATCTAATCTTTAGTAAAAGCTGGATTTCCTATTATTGAAATGGGTACCTATCATATGATAAAATTTAAACGCTACTTGTTCAAAACGGAAAGGCCGAACGAAACGAATTATTAATTTTGGTACCAATACCTACTCATAGATAGTATTTTTACTAATAATTCCAAAATATCATCAAAGTTCTGTGTTAGCTGAAGTAGGTACTGAAGCAACATTGTAGAAACGCACATAATCATTATAACTACCTAATAATTTCACGATGACTGAAGGGTGCGGTCTTCGCAAATACTTGCAAGCCGCACCCAAATATTGGTTATTCATCCGAGATACGGAAAGAACACCAACAAGTAACAAGTATTGTTACAAGTCATTCCAAAAATATGTTTCCGTAGTAAGATTAGATGAGAGAGTTCCTTATCTTAAAATTGATTAATTTTGATAAAACGATAATTTTAAATTATCCCTCTGAATTAATACTGCCCCGAACTATTTAAATTAGATAGAAATCTTCGATATACTACCTGAATGACAAGAACAATATTATCAGTTATAGTAAATGCCAACACGTACATCATCATTTCTTTATGATTCATAAACATAAACATTCTGCTGATAACATCTATGCGATACCATTAATCGGTGTTAGAATTCGTCCAAGTCCAATTCGGTTTAGTGATAGCTTGAAACGAGTGACATTTTTGAAAAAGAAACAGAAGTTTTCCGGAAGGGACAGCGGCTGTGAAGAAGTCCGCTCTACGAAGTGACTTCAACGTACGGCTCCCTGCATTGTTTCTCCGTGTTTTCAACCATTTCTAATTCTGACAAATTATTAATTATTGAATGAAAATAATAAACGACTTAAGTACAATAATGAGGTGTATGTAATCATAATTCGTATTTTGAAACATTAAGCTTCAAACATATCACTTGTGTTACATACATGTGGCAAATGCATATCTTCAAAACTCAGTATTAAAAATTTTTTGCACTTCTAGAGTGGAATTGCGCCCATCTGCGCGCACTTAAAAGAATCGAGTGATGAGCCATCTCTTCGTGAAATTTCACGTAGATTCCGAATCTGCAATAAAAAGTGGGATTCCTATTTGAAAACATGATGTTGATGTCAATTGCTTGCTATTCCGCGAAGGTATTTTTCCTGAATTCCTCATAAATGAGTATAAAGAATGGCGTTGGGCCTATTTTTTTAATGCAATTAAATAAGGAAATGCGGGAGGGTGGACCATAACTTCTGCAACACCCGGTATAATAGAAATGATAATGATTACTACAACCTGCTATAAGGTTAGAATTTCTATAATAATGTCTTATAGGTGTTAATTTTAGATTTGGATTGAATTTAAGTATCCAATTTCTGAACTTGCAACATAAACCTGATAATGAGTTCTCTGAACTCCAGAATGTTATATACCTATCAACATAGTTGTTGTACGTGAAAAAATATACATAATTAGCATAGTACAATTAAATATATTTAAAAAATTTGTTGTTTCTCCCATAAATTTGATTCTATACAATGAAAAGCACTCAGATTTTACTCTTCAAATAAATTGATTGACGTATTATAAAGAAATCACAATTCTCTCACAAATTCTTGCTACATGACGTAAACTTTTTCGGAACCAAATTTTTAGAATGGTATACTCAGGGTGCCCCCCTCCCTCCCCCACCACCATCCTACTAAAATTGTTATTTATGAGTTCTTTTCAAAAATTTTTTTTTTCTTTTTTGTAAGGATTGAAAAAATGACAAAATTACGCATTGCCACTAGCGCAAACGTGCGCAATTGACATCAAATTCGTTTTTCCTGGGAATCCCCATTTTTCATTGTAGATTTGAATTCTACGTAATATGTCATGAAGAAATTACCCATCACTCAATTTTTTAGTGCGCAGAAACGGGCGCGTTTCAACCGTAAAAATGGGCAATTCCGCTCTAAAAATGCAAAACTATCGTGAAATACTGAGGTTTTGAAGATATTCAACTGCCACATGTAATACATGATTTTGGGGTATTTTTTCGTGCTAAACCTCGTGATGATGTTCATTTATCGATATTTGCAACACCAACTTGGGAAAACACCAAAAAACCTACATTTTAGTACACATTGTGCTGTATGTAAATGAGTCAGAAAATTGCAATTATTCTGGTCGATTATTCAGTGTTTTCCCAATAAATATCATTTATTATAGTTGCAAATATCAATAAATATGGAACATCATTACAAGGTTCAGCATCAAAACTGCACTCCAAAATTATGCATCACATGTGTCAATTGAATCCTCTCAAAAACTCAGTACAACTGAATTTGTGCACTTTCAGGGCGGAATAGCACATTTTTACGGTGGAGTTGCGCCCGTTTCTGCGCACTATAATAATCGAGTGATTGGCAATTCCTCCATGAAATTTAACGTAAAATTTAAATCTGAAATAAAAAATGGGGGTTCTCGTAGAAAAAAAAAACGAAGTTGATGAATTGCGCACGTTTGCTCAAATACGCAATTTAGTCATTTTGGATATCCTCACAAAAACATTAAGTTTGAAAAACAAACATTTTTTAATCCATAAATAACGATTTTATCAGGGGGGGTTGTTTGGGACACCCTGTGGATATAGAATTTGATACCTATACTGGGTTTGAGATAATTAACTAAAATTAATTCTGTTACTGAAAAGTCGAGTAAATCTGTCATTCGATACAAATGAGACTCGAAATTAAATTTTATGAATGTATTGTTGACTCGATTGCCGAAATCATGCTCCAGAATCAGAGGTTTTGGCGCCACATATGTAATTTACCAACACTGTATAACCCCCTTCACTGCCGCTATTTTAACATGCCAATCCATTGATCATTTTGGAGCGTGAAAGAAATTGATTGACCTACCAGTTATAACGGAGAATGTTTGGATGCTTCCGCTACACGTATCCTTAACTTATCATGTTCGTGTTACGTTCATATGTTTCTGAAATGATAGTTTAAATTCATTGCATCTACCAATAGATATCGGAAGAATTGTTTTCATTTTAAGATGATGGAAAAAAAATTGTCTCTAAAATTAAAATTTCCACTTGCATTTTGCGTTTTAGATAACACTGAACTACTTTCGTTCTATGTATGTGTCTGTCTGTGTGTGTCCGCGAATCCCCGTAACAAGCTAAATTTTAACAGTTTTTAACTGATTTTGATTTATTGTCAGGGAATGTGCGGGTAAGGCTGTAGATAGTTCCCTGTCTGTTCCGTGGACGCCAAATTAATATTTTACTCCGCGCATACGCAAACATAAATATCATCAAGCGTCATTTCACGCCCTAGTCGTTTGGTCTCACTCAAATTGGGAGGAGAGTTGTGGGAAGACGATTTGATCTTTCCACATAAATTTCTAAGTGATTGTATGATTAGTAGCTGTTGCGATGCCTAATTACCGGTTTTGACGTTTTATTTCAGTTCTGGCGCCGATTTGAAAGGAAAATTTGACGGCTTAGTGTCCATCCATTTGGGCAAATTCATTTCTCTGTACCTAGACCGAGAATACATAGTTCAAAATGCGACGAAATTAGTATATCACACTTGAATGCAATACAACTTTTGAATATCCCTCTCAGTTTATGAAAATGTCATGGGAAGTACTGATTTTCACCTCTGACATCAAATTGTATGTTCGCGAATTCGCAACACAAATGTGATGAAATTCGTAGTCAACGAATTTGAAACCATCCTTCAATCGCCCTCAACTACGGTTGGAATAATTAGAGTAGAGAAAAAGTGTTTCATGAAATCCACGATTGCAGTTGCGCAGACACTCCATGAAATCCGACGACGTGACGATGAAAACAATTGGGGGATTGCTAATCGACCGGATTGAGGCATTTCATATCATTCTGTTATTCCTACCGAACAGGATCGGCGATTGACAATAAGCTTAAAAACGTTTTCGTATGCGCAGATGACATAAATGGTAATGTATTGGAATCCACGGGAAATCATTCCTAGATTTCAGTTCCCTTTGTTATTTTGAGTGAATTCCTGTTAAGTAGGTGTTTCGAAAAATTAACATTAATTTACACTTGCGCGTGTACGCTCAATAAGTCATAAGTATAGCCTGGATTTTAGTGCAATTGCATATCCTTATCGCTTCAGCTGAGGCATCCGAAGATTGTACTCGTATCATTGTTTGAGTTGACTTCAGTTGGTGCTCTGTCTCAAATTGTATACTGCATATTCGAGCTATAATGTTTATTCGGGGAGAACTCAGTGATACTGCATAATTTAGAGATAAAAAATTCACTAAATCATAAACTCTCTTTACCATTTTCAGAGAATGGGAGAAAGTAAAAACTTATGTAAGTACGAATGAGTGTTATATCGGAGGGGAAAAAAACAAAAATGAAAATGAAACCTGTGGTCAAAGTGTTCCACAAATAAATGACCGTCTTCCCAACAAATGTAAACATCTAAAAAGTAAACATTTTCATTTAACTCGGAAATCCAAGCTCGAACTTCTGAACTACGAGTATATGAGATGTACCACTTTTTGGCAATTTCAAAAAAATGCATTGGTCCTCTGAGGACGTGAGTATTGGAGATGGAGAGGACGTGAGTGAATTGACTGAGTTTACAGACCCAGTAATTTTGAGCAATTTGAAATTTGCAGTTGATGTGGAGCCTTCATTGTCCATCTATAAGAGTATCCTCGCAGACACAACTTTGTTCAAGACAACTAGGAAATGTATATTTGTGTAAACGTACCTAAAAAACTACGAAAATCTGGCGCATATTCAGTAAGGGAAACAGCTGTTTGCATTGAGCTGTTAATTATTGAGCACTTTGTGAAAACCGTATACACACCTAATATTTAGACACCGTACACACCGTATACACACCTAATAAGACGCAAAGTCATGTTTTTGGATGATGCTAGAACCAGCAATGCACGAACCGTTGGTGGATGAATAACTGGTGCGAAAACTTCATCATAGTCCTCACCAAACTTTTGAGAATATCCTTTAGCTACAAGCCTTGCCTTATACCGATCCAACTTGCCAGCACCACGATATTTCACTTTGAATACCCACTTGCAGCCAATTGGTTTCTTCCCTGGCGGGAGTTCAGTGAGCTTCCATGTGTTTGGTTTTCCATCAAAGAGTTCATCTCATCTTCAGCTGCTTTCATCCATTTCTTCTTTGTTCTTTTCAATTTTTGAATTTTGTCTCCCGTTTTTTACTTATTTTCGTTGCACATTTGTTGCATATTTCATTGAATTTTACTGCATATTCTATGGCATATATGTGGAATTTATGCTGCATAAAAATCTTGTCTCTAGTCATAAGTCAAACGCCATTCATCCCTCTCGTACTGTTCGAATATGAGTTAAAAATTGCACTTCGTGGGTTTGTAAGAATCTAGATCTGAGTTATTGATCAAAATGTCAAATTTTCACCCCCAGGAATGTCATTTTGTATTTCAGACTTATATAACCAATGCACTCTCCCCCAATCCAACCACCACATTATTTAGAGGTACGATAATTTTACCAAAATGTGCTATTACGATCATGCTGCGTAACTGGTACTTATTCATTTTTAAAACAATGTTTCACGGATAGGTATCTCAGTTCATCCAGATCCCTTCAGAGTTTGACAGGATATACCTAGTTAAAGCGATTTGGGAATCAATAAATATGTACCGCGTTCACAACATTCCGCCTACCATAAACAAAATTTGAAGACGGATGTTGACCAAGAGTGGCGTTAAATTCCTTAGTTCTATGGATCAGTTGGAGAACAGTTGCACTCTCCTTGCGCAGCTGATTAAACATTTTCAAGACTGCTTTATTTGTACCATCGCCTGTAAGTACCTCATCAGACATTTTGCAGGTTTGTGGCTGAATGTAGAACTAATGGTTGAGCGACAGTGAGAAATACTTCTTGGTGTGTGATTCCCTCGTAGATGGTTGGTTCAGTGCAGCATGATAATTAATTTTTCATTCTTGAATCTTCATGAGTCATCAACCTTTCATAATGCATTCATCTTCATTATAATTTGGCGTTAATCAGATAAATATATCATACATGAGGTTTTAACATGTATCATGTTTTAGCCCTGGGGTCCTAGCAAATTTTGCGAGTCAATTTTTTTCCGCGCACGAAAAAAATTACAGTGATTTCCGCCTACAACCGAGTCGTTGCTAGGGAAATGGTACTTCGTCGTTTTTCATCCCACAAAATTCGTTGACCATTCGTTCGAAAGCTCTCGATTTATCCAACAATATTATGTTAACTACTGCGAAGTGCGTGTCCAACAAACTGAGTTATGAGCATGGTTATATAAATAATTGTTTACACACAGGTGATCATTCGCAATATTGATATTGTGAACATGATTGCAACCGCTTGGAATCGAGGAGAAAACATGATACATGGTTGAAATTTTTGGTTCTAGAACAGAAATTTATGTAGGAACTTATAAAGTCAGATTTGTCTTTGATAAGGTCCCCTTGCGGGAGAACAACTTATTTGTTGAAACTGCTTTGTTCTCTATCAAGATTTTTTGAAGTTATGGCTTGAAACCTTTTATGTAGTAGGTAATTCAGGGAAATGAAATGAAGTTTTATTCTCATAACTTTGGCTGAAACTTGTGGAGATGGCAGGAGATGGACTCAATATGCGAATACAGATGACTCCACTCTTGGATCTCTCTGAACGATTGTCTGTCCAAATGTCGGAGTCATTTCGTCCCCGGACCCCGAAGAGGTGACGGATGTGCGGAAGAAGGTTTTAATAGGGCGACGCGAAAAGCTAATTTCGGAAGGGCGAGGTCGCCACATGAAATGGTGTAGGCCTTGATGAATAGCGATAATTAGATCATTGCAAAACTCTCAAACATAGCATCTGCAAAATACATATATTTTCTTCCTCTTACATCTTCAAAGATGTTGGACTGGCTATCCGACTGTCTTGTCTTGTCCGGACCCCAAAGGAAGTAACTGATGTGCGGTCGAAGGTTCAAGCAGGTCGACGCAAAAAGCGGATTTTGGAAGGTTAAAGTTGCTGCATGAAACGGTGTAGCCCTTGTTGGATAGTGTGAGTTGGCTGTACTTAACTAAATTCTGAAACAGATCCTGCAGAAGACATGTATTCTCTTCTTCTACTATATTCAACTTGGCACTTTGGCAGAAGGTTATTGCAGAGCAACTTGAATTTCGGAAAGGCGAGGTAGCTGGATTAAACAGTGTGTACCTTGATAAATATAATGAATTAGCATCCCCTTGCAAAAATATGAAACACAGCATCTGCAAAAGACTTGTGTTAACTTCTTCTATCTTCAGCTATCTATTTTCTTCCCCGGATCCCAAAGCGGTGACGGATGTGTCGCAGAAGGTTCTCGCATGGCGACACGAAAAAGGGGTTTTCCGAAAAGGCGAGGTTTCGTCATGAAACGCTGTTGACCCGGATGACTGGTGTGAATTAGCTACCCCTTACGAAATTCTGAAACACATCATCCGATAAGTACATGCATTTTCTTATTATTCTGGGTTCATCTTCGGTCTTTATCTGTATCTTCGATGTCTGTCCGAATGCTGGTGTCTTCACTTTCTCGGACCCAAAGGGAAGACGGATGTGTGTCAGGAGGTTTTAACAGAGTGATGCGACTAGCTAATTTCGGAAAGGTATATCTGCTGCACGAAACGGTGTTGCCTTGAATGAATAAGCAGACCCGTGCAAAAAATCGAAACACAGCATCTGCTAAATACATACATTTTCAACCTATCTTCAGCTCCGCTCTTGTATCCGTCTGTTCGACTGTCTGTCCGAGCGTCGGTGTCTTTACATTTTCGGTCTCAAAGGGAAGACGGATGTGTGTCAGGAGGTCTTAACAGAGTGATGCGACTAGCTAAAAGAGACTTTTTGGTGACCACTAACGTACCCTTAACGTCACCCTACCGTACCCAAGAGTACGTGACCTTGAGGGGACATTAGCAACGTCGTACGTTAGAATGGCTCATTTAACGTCACCCGTTTGGGGACCTAAAGGCACACGACACTAGCCTAACCTTCCTGTAAATTTAACACTACTGGGCACCTCAAAATTATTCGAATACTGGTGAAATAAATAATAGTAGTTTTTCTTTTCAAATGCCTCATTACCAACTAATTTTGTTGATGTAGCGGGTAGGTGTTTAAACACCCCTCAAACTTGGTTATTTTTCGTTTCAAGTCGCGTAGATAGAAACCGAATGTGCCATCTGAAGTTCGCCTCCGCCGTCGCGCTTTACTAGTCTTCAATTCGATCGAAAAAAATCCGTTTTTTTGCGCACAGGCTCTATTTGGTCGATTAGAGCTTTGTTTTTATTATAATTTCACATATTTTAAATGAGGAACCTGAGTTTTAAGACACTACTTCTTCGCAGTATTGTTTTTAGTTAGCCTGATCTCAGCTGTTTTCTCGTGAACATTGCGTGATGTGCTGCCTCCACTGATGATCATCAGGTAAAATCCTGGCTCATTGTCATAGAGATGAATACTTTTTCATACTTCTTGATATATTACCCAACCGAAAACCCAAAAACATGAAGTTCATAACGACTAAAGACCTAAAAGTGCAACTAAATCGCGGTGTTTCCCACTTGAGGCTTACTATCTTTGCGTTAAATCCATGCCTTGTTTACGAATTGAAAACTAAAAATGAGAAACTACCTATCCCGTATTTGTACTGAGACTAACATGAAATTCGAATTTAGAATTGAAAATCGGCATTTCACATCGAAATAAAGAAGTCGATTAGACAACCAGTAGACAACACGATAGCTGGGAAAAAATATCGCGTTACCCAACCACCGTTAACGTGACATCAAAATTAAGGTAACCGTTCTCCCGGCTCCTTTTAGGTTAGCATCTTCGTTTGCTCTCTCAAGACTACGGTAACGGGTGACGTTGAGTAGAAGTCGCCAAAAACTCTCTAATCTTGGAGAGGTATGACCGCTGCACGAAACGGTGAAGCCTTGAATGAATAAGCAGCCCCGTGCAAAAAATCGAAACACAGCATCTGCTAAATACATACATTTTTCACCTATCTTCAGCTCCGCTCTTGTATCCGTCTGTCCGAATGCTGGTGTCTTTACTTTCTCGGACCCAAACGGAAGAAGGATGTGTGTCATGAGGTTTTAACAGAGTGATGCGACTATCTAATTTCGGAAAGGTAAGTCTGCTGCACGAAACGTTGTTGCCTTGAATGAATTAGCAGACCCGTGCAAAAAATCAACACACAGCATCTACTAAATACATACATTTTCAACCTATCTTCATCTCCGCTCTTGTATCTGTCTGTCCGAATGCTGGTGTCTTTACATTTTCGGTCTCAAAGGGAAGACGGATGTGTGTCAGGAGGTCTTAACAAAGTGATGCGACTAGCTAATTTTGGAGAGGTATGACCGCTGCACGAAACGGTGAAGCCTTGAATGAATAAGCAGCCCCGTGCAAAAAATCGAAACACAGCATCTGCTAAATACATACATTCTCAGCCTATCTTCAGCTCCGCTCTTGTATCCGTCTGTCCGAATGCTGGTGTCTTTACTTTCTCGGACCCAAACGGAAGAAGGATGTGTGTCATGAGGTTTTAACAGAGTGATGCGACTATCTAATTTCGGAAAGGTAAGTCTGCTGCACGAAACGTTGTTGCCTTGAATGAATAAGCAGACCCGTGCAAAAAATCGAAACACAGCATCTACTAAATACATACATTTTCAACCTATCTTCAGCTCCGCTCTTGTATCTGTCTGTCCGAATGCTGGTGTCTTTACTTTCTCGGACCCGAAGGGAAGACGGATGTGTGTCAGGAGGTTTTAACCGAGTGATGCGTCTAGCTAATTTCGGAAAGGTAAGACTGCTGCACGAAACGGTGTAGCCTTGAATGAATAAGCAACCCCGTGCAAAAATTCGAAACACAGCATCTGCTAAATACATACATTCTCAGCCTATCTTCAGCTCCGCTCTTGTATCCGTCTGTTCGACTGTCTGTCCGAGTGTCGGTGTCTTTTCTTCTTGACCCCAAAGGGGTGACGGATGTGCGGCTGAAGGTTCTCGCAAGGGCGACGCCACCCCGACGACTCTGACAGGCCGGGAAGGTTGGAAAAAGACGTCGGAAGTGGCGATCACCTGGGGGTCCTCCTCCTGTCAAGGCTCGAACTATCAATCATCCCCCCCGGCACTTGGTCACTCATCTGCCACCCTTCAACGCTCTCACAACGGCTATTTGTGATACGGCTATGTTTATTCGAAAGCCGATATCCCGTTGAACTCGTATTTATGAACTACAAATAGACGATCTCGGCAGAACCTGACAAAATCCATATATACGCTATTGACCAAAACATCATCTTTAATTTTAAATTCCACAATTCCTGGCATTATTGTACACACATGCTGCTATTTTCTATTTCAATGCGCTGTTTTCCGGACTGAACTATCTCATTCCAGAACGAAATAATCCTTAATTAATATAGACAATTTAATTAAAAAACCGGACGGTAGACCTACGGTTCTACAGTCAGGTCATTTAATAATGATTAATTTTACACATTATTAGTTCATTATGGTTACTTAGCAATATTAGTTTATAACTGAGCGTAATAAATCAGCTTTCCTTGACACTACAGAGGCTTAGGGATTATCAGATGCTGTGATAAAATGAGACCATTCCAAAAAGTGGCTAACGATTTTCCTGCTATGAAAACTAAGGGAGTTACACTTCCCTAGTAACGCATTGGTTGTACGTGTAAATCAATGAAAAACCCGACCGTGACGTGAAGCTCGTGACGTGACGAAAACAAATGGGAACGTCCTGTTAATCATTATTAAATAATAAAATGTTTTGTAATGAAAAATAAAGGATGTAATAAATAATTGCCTAGTCTGGGTAATTATGAAACGGCACCTTGTACCTTATGATAGCACATCATTATTGAAGTATATTTACATAGTTGGTAAATCTCATAGGAATTAAATAAATGAATTAAATAAAATACCTTCACAAGTCCGTCCAAAGATAATGCAGATTATAATAAAGTCGATTTCTTGGAAAGGCAATACCTGAATTTATCTATTGAAAGCAGCTTATTTCAGATGATTAGTATAGTGTTTGTAAAATTATTTTCCTTGTGCTTATGTTGACGTTATTTTTTCATGCCAGGGCGATTTGAGTGTTCCTATTCATTAGAATAAAATGTACCTATCAACGTAAAACCGCTGCATATTATTGCACATAGGATTAATGTTGCTACATCGGATAGCCCTTCCACGCAGAACACTTGTCTGTAACAATTACACGAAGTCCATAATACGTTAACGAAATATATCTGCACTGAGGGATAAATTGTCTATCATAAATAAAACACCTACACTTGTTAGTCCCTCTGGAGACAAAATGAGCTGATATATAAGTAGGTACAAGGGTACATCAGAATCTAAGTATATCGACATATACTTATACCTAGGTACACCAACTGAAAATTATTGAGATATAATACTACCTACGCTTGATAAATAAACTATCCATAAACATCAGGTGATTTATTTACACATCAATTGTCAGTCGATGGGTATGCCAGTAAGCCAGTAATACTTAAATTAGAGGGAGTTGTGAAGTGGAGATATTTTATTTAATCGCATTTATTTTCTCTGGATACGAGCCAACGTATCTATATAGGGTATACACATTAAGGTGGCACCACTGGCTAGGGTTCGATTGTAAACCAATTTCTGATCGAAAGTGTCTCATAGCAATTTTGTTTACTCCGCTAAAAAATTCGAGTTTTCTCCGTTTTAAAATTGTTTTTGTATTTTCGACCTTATGAAACTAAGATGGCCATAACTCCCTAAATTTTGTAAGTAAAATCAAATCTGAGGAGTTTTGTGGAAAGAGCATTAGATTTCCTATCTTGCTGATACCAAATCAAAATTTTTTGCTAGGATTGAACGGGGGATAAGTCAGCCTAAAAAGTGAAACAGGTCAATTTTCAAAAGATCTTTGGTTTTTTCAAGGCTTATAGGTCCCAGTAATTAGACACGTGAATTTTTGCAGGTAAACCTAAAAATTGCGCCAGACTTTGTTAGTTGGGGGGGAGATAAGTATGTTTGCATGTTGAAAAACATCGAGGGTTTTCATGAAAAATGAAACCCTAAGTAAATGCAAGTTAAAGACCGGTTTCTACGTATTTTTTCACTCTGAATCGAATAGGAAAACTCGCAGATCTCCTCAACTCCTCTATAACCGAGTTTTACACTTTAACTCAAGAGTTTTGTTCATTTGTGATGCTCAAGTTTATGTTTTTTTGTAAGGGAAAAAGTTATTAGAGTGTAAAATTCTGTTGTAACGGAGTAGGGGAGATCTGCGAGTTCTACCATTCGGTTCAGCGTGAAGAAACACCTAGAAACTGGGCCCAAACTCGTATTTTCTTAGGGGGTTATTATTCACAAAAACCCTCGATTTCATGGGAAAAACCACGTTTTTCAACATTCAAACATAATTTTCTCCCTCTATTAACAAAGTGAAATAAAAATGTAAAATTTGTTGTAAATGTAATTAGGAACAATTAGGAACAGCCAGGGAACTTTAAAACCATGGAAACGAAGGATAAGAACAACTTTGGTCAATTTTTATAGTTTTTATGGAACCGTTCCAATTGCTAGGAAAGCTTAGAGATCTTGAGATGTTATGATAAGCATGAGCATCCCAAATTACGCTGAAAACCATGCTTGCATACGAGTCTGCAACACATTGGGACATTTTATGTCTTTAGTTGCAGACTCGTATGCAAGCTCTAAGAGCCACTCAGCTGATCCGGACCCTGGGCATCGTCAAGTAAATGTCCTAAAAAACACAGGAGCTCTGTGCCTTATACACAGCTTCTTATATACAAACTCACGAGTGCACTTCATAAAAATTTTGTTAAACATAAACACAGTCCGAGCTTCATCTCCAAGAGATAATTCGTTTATCGGTTGTTTGGTCTTAAAATTATGTCTTTACTTATATAAAGCTTGCAATCGTGTTCACAATATAAATTTTGAGAATGATCACCTGTGTGCAAACAATTATTTAAACAATCACGCTCATACCGCAGCTTGTCGGCCACGCACTCCGCTGTGGTTAACGTAATGCGGTTAGGTAAATCGAGGGCTATCCAACGAGTGGTGAACGATGTTTGTACGATGATAACTGGCGAAGTTAAAGTTCCGTAGCAACGAATGGGTTGTACGTGAAAATCATTAGAAATTTTTCATAACGCTTTCTTCGTCACACCGTAACGTCACAGTTTTTGAGTTATGTGCCATAGTAAAGACATAAAATGTAAAAATTGATTACACCGTTAGAAATTTGGCGCAGTTTTTAGGTTTACCTGTCAGAATTCACGTGTCTGATTACTTGGACGTAAGCGTTGAAAAAATCAATTATTTTCAAAAATTGAACTATTTCACTTTTTAAGCTGATTTATCCCCCGTTCAATCCAATCGAACAATTTTTATTTTGCCTCAGATTTGATTTTACTTACAAAAAGCCGTTTTAGTGTCATAAGGTCGAAAACACGAACAAATCAAAAATGGAAAAAACTCGGTTTTATAGCGGAGTTAAAAAAAAAAATAATAAAAATAATAATAATAATAATAACAAATGGCTTAGAGACACTTTCGATCTGAAATTAGTTGCAGAATCGAACCCTGGCCGGTGTTGCGACCTTAATGTGTACACACTCTGCACAATGATGACAAAGTCACCGTATCGCTCGATCAATACGGTATTGCGTTTCACAAATCGATTCGAAAGGTGGGACCCCGAGTCTTCTTGCAGTTCTGTTTTTGAAATGGAGACATTTCCTTTGAGGTACGTCTCCAATACAATCACAGTGTAAGAATGGGCTCTGATCGACTGAAGAACTTCTCAGGCCATTTTTTTTCCTTAATTCATATACGGTATTCAAATTTAGGATGGAGCTCTTTTGTGACATCTAGAGAACAATTACGTTACGGAGACGCGTTTTTCAGCTGAGGAGCTAGTGATTTAATTCAATTCCGAATCGACATACGGTGATGAAATTTGAAATGGAGCGCTTCTGGAACACGTAAGATACAATTCTTTCCTAACCGAGCTTTGGTGATGATATTTGAAACATCAAAGCATTGATTACAATTTCAAGGTACTTATGGAGGCGAACTGACCAGCAGAGAAACCTATTGCTTCCGAGACTGCAAGGCAGCGGAAGCTTTGTTTTCACTTTTGAAATGAACAAAAATTTTTTGCTCCAAAATAAAAATTTCCACTCGCATTTTGCGTTTCAGAGCCTCCTGAACAGATTTGGTTCCGTGTCTGTCCGTTTGTTTGTCTGTCTGTCTATCCGTCCACATTTCCTTGTAACAGCCATAACTTCCACAATTTTGATCCGATTCTAACCAAATTTTTAGGGATCGTGCAGGTTATGCTCTAAATCGTTTCCTATCAACTTCAACATGATCGAATCAACGGTAGCTTCTGCGCAGGCGCTAACGTGAATTCCTTGTGACGGTCATAACTCGGTCAGTGTTGAACGGATTTCGGTCAGATTTTCAGGGATGATTTAGGTAAGGTTCCTTGAGGTCCCATAAGACAATCATCATAATTGCATTAGCGGTACGCTCTTCGCATGCGTGAACGAAATATTCTTGTTACTGTCCTTGCAACAGCCGTAATTTCCACAATTTTGATGCGATTTTCTTCAAATTTTTAGGGATCGTGCGGGTATAGCTCTACATGGTCCCCTATCAGTTCCGTCATGATCGAATCAACGGTAGAATCTGCGCAGGCGCAAACAAAATTTTCTTGTTAATTTTCCTTATTAATTTCATCTATTATATGTACCATTCAGCTTCCAATTTCCCACCTTATTAATTCCCTGATGCCAGAACCTGTCGTTTCTAGTTTTCTGGAATTTAATGGTGACGTACTGTGAAGGTTACAAGGAAGCTCATGTGCCATTTCCTTGGCAGTTTATTTTCAATTTCTATCTATCCTAGTCGACCTACGGTGCTGAATTTAAAATAGTGCGCCTTTGAAATGCCTTGAAAATGATTTTAGGAGGCACGAAGGTATCAGTTGAGGGTTTTGTGAAGCTGATTTCTTTTCTAATGAACTATATTAATTTATTGTAATATAGAGTTTTATGTGAAATAAACTAACATAGTTTTAAATCAATACACAGTTCAAGCTGCCCTTCTGCATGGTGGGAAGATGAATTTGTCATAAAGAGTTTGGTTTATAAATATTTACCGAAAATCGTAAAAGTGAGGGGTTCTGGCGCTGTGAGGGGCGAAACCTTTTTGAGAGGCGCAACACCGCGTGTTTACATATAATGTAGTATATAACGACCATTGATCTGTGTAGAAGAGTTATCCAATACATAAATAATAATCCAATTTCACCACTGAATAGTATTTTATAATTATAGGAGAGTTACATTTAACTGTTTTTTGATGTCTTCAAAAATAAAATAAAACGCTTGCATACGAGTCTGTAACACATTGGGACATTTTATGTCTTTAGTTTCAGACTCGCATGTGTTGCAGACTCGTATGCAAGGTCTAAGAGCCACTCAGCTGATCCGGACCGGTCATCGTCAAGTAAATGTCCTTAAGAGGCTACTTACGGAAATTACAGCTTCCTATGTTTCTATAGATTTCTATAGAAGAATTTCCTTCAATGTTTTGAAATTTCTTTAGTTTAACGCTTTTTGATATGTGTATGTAGTGTGGTCAAAAGTTCTGGTTATTTACAATTTGCGTGCAAACAGAGGGTCGTTGAAACTTCTCCGTGGTCTAAGCGTTACTCTTTCTGAATCACCTGTTTATTTTATATTGCTGTAATATACTCAGTTCTCATGTTATTCTGATCAGTTTCGGAACCTCCGATGCTAATTTCTTTCCTAATCGACTCAAGTCGCTGAAATTTAATGGAACTCGTTCGGGTCACCTCAAAAACAATTACGAGGTTCGGAGCATCACTGAAGAGCTCATGGGGCCTCTGAGGTTAATATCTTCCCTTACCAACCTGTCGTTTTGCTAAGTAGTTTGTTATGTTGTTTTGACATTTTTCAGAAAATGTTTCATCATTCACCTGCTATAATTCGTAAAATTGTGCGGTCCTGAGCTGTAAAGGTGTGAACCCTTTTGGGAGGCACGATTCGCCAAGTTTTGATCTTTTACTAGATACATATGTGGCTTAATAATAATTATTATAGACCAATGATCTGCGTAGAAGGCTATCTAATACAGGCATAATAAACCTTGGTGTAATAATTTGCAGCTTTTTTTTGATGGAAGAAGATTCCATCTTGAGAATTTCGGCATCAACCTAACTTTCCAACTATGAGTAGTTTTCTTTCTATGATTTTTCAAAGTTTCGCAAACTGGTGACGTCAAACCACCCCCTCCCCCACCAACCCGATGTGACGTCACCAGTGCAGCAAACTGAAAAATCGTAGAACGAAAACTGCTGTACACACAGCTGTTTCACACGTATACGGTTTGATTCGGTTCGGTGTTTATTAGATTCGTTTCCTGCCGCCGTTCGTTCGTTCACATGCATGAGGTTCCTATCAGGTTCGAATTCGGACAGGGATTGGATTTCCGAAAGTCCATTCCACAATGGAGAGTAGTAGGATTATTGCCATGTCGTTTCTCCACAGAAGAATGAACAAAAAAAGAAGATATACCAGAATTCATAAAATATAAGAAGAAATCAAATAAGAAGGCGAAATAAGAAATCAGTGGGGTGGCAATTTTCGAAAATCTGATTATTTTCTATTAATAAATAAATTAATTTTTTTTAACATCTCAAGTCAAATACTAAGTAACACTTGCCAAACTCATCTTTTTGGTTGTCGCCATATCCTTCAAAATTGTCTTTGAGTTCAATAAAAACGTCTTTCCACACTTCCTGCGTCTTGAATTCATCTTTATATTTTCCTGGGTTTTATTCCGTAGCAATGGTCTACGATGCACTGCTGTGATAAATTGATCTGTATCCACTTCATTCACAACTCTCATTTTTGATTTAAAAAATCAACACGAGACACAGTCGTTCCGTTCTGAACAAGGAAACCAAAACTAAACCTTATCTGAACCTTGCAAGTGTGAATGTGCGGTGGACTTTGTGTACCTTGGACTCGAGTACGCTCCGAATTGAAACCGAAAGGAACCGATTCGTGTCGAAGGGGCGTTCGGTGCTATGCGTTTTCTGTTATAGGTTGATGTTCGGCCAGAATTATACGCACCGAATGAATCGGTTCACACCCATTCGACACTGCCGAAAACAAATCGAATAGGGACCGAACCAAATGAAACCGTATACGTGTGAAACAAGCCTAACAGAGTGCGAATGGAGTCAAATTTCTTAGAACTCCTATTTTCAATAAAAAATTTAAATTGAATAAGTGGGTGGTAGCGCTCATTACAAGGGTTATTAACTCAGCAAAACAATCCAAAACACCGAGTACCCAAGCAACTTGAACCCCTACGAGAAACCACCCTGAAGCCTCCCACCCGGTATTTTTTATTCGAATTTTCCATTCGCTTCGAAGTTTCGAGGACGGAAAGTGGAAGAATGCAGTTCGAGAAACGCCGAGCGTACCGGACCCGTGGAATCCCGGAGGTGGAAAAACGGGGCCACGGGATTGGTGGGTTCACCGGCGGTCACGTGACGGCCTCCCATCCCACCGCCACCACCATCAGGCCCCACCATTCCCTCGAGCCTCACCATTCCTCGTTTTTACTCGTTGTTTTTGAAAATATGTTCGTTCTTCATTTTTTTGTGTTTTTTAGTTCCTTCTCAACTTTTCTTGTTTTTCCTTTCCTTTTTTTCTCTCCGGGTACAGGTTCGAGTGTCGGCTGGTGGAGTTAGGGAGAGAGAAAGAGAGAGAGTAAATGGGACTGGACGAAGGTGGGAGAGAGAGCGAGTGCGCGAGCGGGGGTTCGGTGTGGCCTCGCGGGGGCCCCGAGCGGACGAGCTTCTCAGTTTTACTTCTCGCGTTGTCTATTCACCCGATTCGTCTGATTACTCTTTCGGTTTTTTCCTATCGCACATCCGTGTTACACACAATTCGTGAATTCGTCTTCAATCTATCCGTGTTCTTCGCATATCATTGAGGATTAAATAAGAAAAGGTATGTCCATGCTACGTAAACATACGTCTAGATATGTTGCAATATAAGCACATGCCATTGACATTAACGCATAAAATGTTACGAATTTTAAAGTTCGAGTGATTTGGTCTGGACCTGAGACCAAACGGATGAACGTACAGCGATCCGAGTCTCATTCGATTCTTTGAAATGAAATCAATCAATAACAACAACAAAAGTTTCAGTCATGCAGCATGATCTTATGAGCGATTTTTCTTGAGTTATCATATACTATGTTGTATTGTTTGAAAATTTAAGCTATTTGAGTGCAAAGAAAATTTAAATCATTATTTTATGGTAAACAACGTATTCCAAATAGTAATCAGCTATTAAAAAAGAGCCTTTGGATTTTTCGTTTTTTTGAAAGTTTCTATCGATTTTATGGGAAATTTTAATGAAATAGGTATAAGTACATTTTCAGAGTAATTTTGTGCATAAATTGTTTAATATTCTATTTTATATTTGATAAACTTTATATGAGCAATATTATTATCATTAGTTTATCAGTGTTTCCGAACCTAAAAAAAACCTTAAGTTTTTTCTCGGGAAAATGAACTTGTTCATCATTCATTTGTGATTTCAAAAAATTCTGGATCCATACGGAATTAGTCGTATTCCCACGATTAAGAAGTTCCATAACGTTTACCCCACGCTGTTTATTAGCTTCTCCGTTACTATAACACAGGTATGAATGGTGGAGTAGTTATGAGGATATATAGGTACTTTTATCGAAGAGAAGGGTTGTGTTCATCAAGCACTAAGTAATATTATATCTTGATTTTCGGTCGACGTGTATGAAGGTAAAATCTGTAATAAGAAGGAACAGTAACAGCAAAATGGAATCAATCAAATCGTTTGTTTGTATATGAAACCCACTAGGCGTTGCAAGAGGGAATTAACGCACTTCTTACTAATATAGAATGCGTTAATATTGAACAAAATTAGTAACTCCATCTCCATCTGTTCTTGCATAGTTCTGATGTGAATGCAACTACGAGTTTCAAAGTTAAATTCACAAATTTAAGAAATAGGGAATTCTAGACTTCTTTCTCTCATTTTCTGGAGTTGATAGGTGAATGAATGGTTATACCCTTCAGATCATTAAATTTTGATAATAAACTACCTACTCAAAATAGACGGAAAACGAGACAACACATAAGGCCCTGTTGGGAAATTTAAGAAAGCAAGTTATCCCCCACCCTCCCCTCACCCTCAAAATTTGTTGGTTTACATTGGAAGATACGTAGAATAAAAAAATCGCAAGAAAATAATAAGCCGAAAAATCCGTTCGTACGTTGCGCCGTTCGCCATCCGAAGATTTTTTCTGAAACCACGGGTTCTAATTTTATGAAATTTGGATCAAAAATCATACATCAGCTGGAGATATGCCAGTAACATCGGCATCAATTTTCATCAACCCTGAATTGAGGTAATTAAGGGCTGAAATAATGGAAAATCGAGATCTTGGAAACGTTCAAGGTAACAGTCATGTTTTTTGGGGTCTCATCCATAGACATTATCCCAACGAATCGAATGAAACCACGCGGGGCGCTGTACGTATATTCGTTTACTTACTCTAAGTGCTAGAACTTTGACAGAATTAAAAAAAAAAAAATCAACAGAGGAGCAAATCATGAGTGGTGGAACGTAGTGAAAATCGCCTTTTATCCACGACGCTCGTAACAGCTTATGTAATTCCAATGGAAAATTCTCTTCATGAAACTGGGTGTATTATAACTTTTGTTACCTGTAGAGTGTAGATGGACTTCTGAAGCTGGTACTTGGAAAGTGTAGGTTTGTTATTTAATTCATCTTCGGTAGACGTATCACCTAATTGGCAGATGTATTTGGATACCAACCTAATGGAATACTAGACTTCGTTTAATAATTATAGACAGGTTCTCCTTCTTCAAAATTTACACTGCATATTCAAGCTATAGGTGCATCTTTATGCATATTCAGGCAGAATTTCGTGATACTGCACAATTCATTGATAAAAAAGTTACAAAATTATAAACGCATCTTGACCATTTTCAGAGAATGGGAGAAAGTAAAAAATAATGTAAGTACGACTGAGTGTTACTGTGGGAGAAAGAAAAATGTAGATAAAGAATCTGCGGTCAAGGTGTTCCTCGAATAAAGGACCGTCTTCCCAAAAAAACATCACCATTCTTATTTAACTTTGAAATCCTTGCTCGAACTCTTGAACTATGAGATGAACCACTTCTTGGCATTTTCAACAAAACTTTATTGGTCCTCTGAGGACGTGAGTTTTAGAGACGGAGAGGACGTGAGCGAATTGACTGAGTTTACAGACTCAGCACTTTCGAGAAATTTGAAATTTGCTCCGATCGCTTCAGTTGATGTGGAGCCTTCATTTTCCATCTATAAGAATATCCTCTCTGATCGCAGAAACAACTTTGTTCAAGACAACCTAGAAATATATATTTGTGTAAACGTACCAAAACTACCGAAGCCCGGCGCATATTCCGTAAGGGAAACAGCTGTTTGCATTGGGCTGTTAATATTAAGCAACTTTCATTCAGAATTATATTCGTTCAGAATTTTTTCCTTTCAAGTGTTAAATTTCCCGTATTTTACTTGTTTTTGTTGCATATTTCATTGGTTTTTACTGCATATTCTATGGCATATTTGGGGCATTTATTCTGCTTAAAAATCCGGTCTCTAGTCATCATCAGTCATTGTTTGTTACTGTTTATGACTGGATTTCGAAAATCGATTAAACATTGTACCCAAATATTTCGTGGAAATATACGTTTTTGTCAACATTAGCTTCCTTCATTGAAATGGGGTTGGTTCGTATGCTACATAGTTCAGAATAGAATATACTCGTATGTATGAAAGAATGGTAGGTTAGGTCGCTATATTTTTTAATGTGAAGGAACTTAATTGTGGACTCGGCTTTGATCTAGAAAAAATACGAGGAACTTTCGTTTTGACTTGAACAAAAATGACCAACTGGGTGACTTGGTACATTATATCCCTCTTATTACATTCCAAGCATCAGTTCTGTTTTCTCATTGAAGCCCAAAGTGTCCAGAAATTTCCACACATCTTGCGGGCTCCAGGCTGACAGGTTTTCGAGGCACAAATCATTTATACAGTTCTCCTGCTTCCAACAATTCCTTTAGATTATGTACTGGTTTAACCAGCAGTCTGTGAAGCGCTCAGCTAGTAGCTTAACAGAAAGGCTCAATGTTTAGAAAAGAAAGTACAACTGTATGAAGTCAGCTATTCTGAAGTACGAGTACAAAATCCATCTATTTTCATGATGGAATAAAGTAAACATAGATCCTCCTTATAATTCTTCTTCGGTCCGGAAAGCATTCACAGTACGAATTCCATATCTTCAACTGTGGAATTATAAACAACTGGTTAAATGTTAGAGATGCTCATAGTTGCATTGAGACACGAGTCTGTAAATCTAGAAACATAGAGTGAGATTTTGATAGAAAGTGGTATCTGAAATAAATGCTCTCTATTAAAGAGGGTGTTGAGAAAATAGTTGAGTTCTGGTTGGCAGCAACACTACCTTGAATGTATAATATATATGTATATACACAGGACAAGAATCCAATCTCTGCTTCGTGTTTGAGCAGGTTTGTGCTTGTGGTTGTGGTATAAAACGACATACATCCAAATCCGACAAGAATCGAATCTCTGCTTCGTGTTTGACCAGGTTTGTGCTTGTGGTTGTGGTATAAGGCGACATACATCCAAATCCGACAAGAATACAATCTCTGCTACGTGTTTGAGTGGGTTTGTGCTTGTGGTTGTGGTATAAGACGACATACATCCAAATCCGACAAGAATCCAATCTCTGCTTCGTGTTTGACCAGGTTTGTGCTTGTGGTTGTGGTATAAAACGACATACATCCAAATCCGACAAGAATCCAATCTCTGCTTCGTGTTTGAGCAGGTTTGTGCTTGTGGTTGTGGTATAAGACGACATACATCCAAATCCGACAAGAATCCAATCTCTGCTTCGTGTTTGAGCGGGTTTGTGCTTGTGGTTGTGTATAAAACGACATACATCCAAATCCGACAAGAATCCAATCTCTGCTTCGTGTTTGAGCAGGTTTGTGCTTGTGGTTGTGGTATAAGACGACATACATCCAAATCAGACAAGAATCGAATCTCTGATTCGTGTTTGAGCACGTTTGTGCTTGTGGTTGTGGTATAAAACGACATACATCCAAATCCGACAAGAATCCAACCTCTGCTTCGTGTTTGAGCACGTTTGTGCTTGTGGTTGTGGTATTTAAAACGACATACATCCAAATCTGACAAGAATCCAATCTCTACTTCGAGTTTGAGCGGGTTTGTGCTTGTGGTTGTGGCATAAAACGACATACATCCAAATCCGACAAGAATCCAATCTCTGCTTCGTGTTCGAGCACGTTTGTGCTTGTGGTTGGGGTATAAGACGACATACATCCAAATCCGACAAGAATCCAATCTCTGCTTCGTGTTTGAGCAGGTTTGTGCTTGTGGTTGTGGTGTAAGGCGACATACATCCAAATCCGACAAGAATCCAATCTCTGCTTCGTGTTTGAGCGGGTTTGTGCTTGTGGTTGTGGTATAAAACGACATACATCCAAATCCGACAACAATCCAATCTCTGCTTCGTGTTTGACCAGGTTTGTGCTTGTGGTTGTGGTATAAGACGACATACATCCAAATCCGACAAGAATCCAATCTCTGCTTCGTGTTTGAGCACGTTTGTGCTTGTGGTTGTGGTATAAGACGACATACATCCAAATCCGATTGGGACCTATAAGGTTATGATTACATGAGACATGGTATAGTCATTATTCCAAGTGAATATAATCACTAACAACCGCTTGAACTTGAGCCCACTTGAATATCATATTTCGTCCTACATAACTGGCGGATTATCCACATAAATTGGCATCTGGAAATTTGTTCAGACGAATATTAGGGCTATTATTCGAGATGTACGGCAACTTGACAGCAGTCAATCGCTCAACAGAGGCTACTAAAGAAGCTACCGGCGGTACGCAGTCGCCCGAAGCAGTTTCGGTGGCTGGAACTTCTATGAATGAAAGAAGCGTTGCAAACAAATTGGGTTCCGATCATCGGGTTGTCCCCTCGAGGCACCGTCCGATGAGCCCATCAGTCAGCACCTGAAACACGGTGATCAGAATCGTCAATGAATATTGAAATATGAATAGCTTACCATGAGACGTCAGGAAGGACCGAAAGTTCTTTTAGACAAGAACGCACAGTTCCTACTCGACATAGCTGTACTAGTATGCAGCTTATCAATGCGCCGAACAAATATTTATTCCTTCATTCGTATTGATTTTCATAAAATTAGAAGAGCAAGGCACGTAAGGGAGTTCTCTCCGTATCAACAGAACTGCAAACAAATAATACATAATTGTGCTTTTAAATTAATATAAACAAAATTAAAACACAAAAGGTACTGCCTCGCTTCCAAAAACATTTCTCACCCACTGCTTCTATTTCAAACCTATCATTTCCTGTGCTTTAAACTACGTTTTCTGTGTATATAATTCAGGGCCGCCACATCTCCAAGTCGGGCCCGGGACCAGATTCTGGTCGCGCCACTTTTACTAGAGATGGCTATGATAATTGTTAAAAAAAAAAAAAAAAAAAACTATTAAACCTTCTCAAACCAAACGAAAAATATTTATACTTCCTACCAAGGTTCAGTGTTCGAATAAGAACACTTGAGGGGCTGAACTCTTACTACTTCACTAAGTTTTATTCAACATTTAATCAAAATTAAAGTGTAACTCAAGGATTGAAAATTAAAGTATTCATACTCTAGTAATTACCAACCAATTACAAAACCATAAAAATGCCATAAATTACCTTGAAACAAAAATTCTATATCCAATCATCATAGGAAATCTTAGGATTTTAAATTTAACTACTTTAAATACAATTGTTTGTGAATAGAGGGCGTATTCAGAGAAGTTCCAATTTACTCATTCCTCAATTGGACGATAGTGGCAGAAATTATGATTGACTTAATTTCATGTAATCATTTATCAACACATACAATGAACTTTATTTTAATGGTATGGACGGATTAAAAAGGGAAGTCTCTGTATACATGATGGCTGAAGGAATTAATTGAAACAATGATTATGTTTGAAAGAATACATTTATTAATTTTGGAAAAAAATAAAAATCTACAAAAATATAATTGTTTCATTGGAGTTTATCTACTTGTAATGAAGCTATGTAGTAAAGAATTAGATTTGTAACAACAAAAGATACAAGAATTATTCAATGAAAAACTATCAAAAATATGAATTACTAAAATGAGATATTTGTTTTGTTGAGTTATAATAACATTCTGTAATTGTAATTATGATTGTGGAAAACTTTTTAAATATAGAAAACTGTAATAGGCTATAATTTCATGTTTTATAAAATGAAACATTTTAAAACTAATAAAGTGAAGTGAAGAAAAGTGTATATTTGCATTTGAAAAATACAAGACAGAACACTTAAAACTTTCGTGCCTTTTTAAGTGAAAATTCTTTAATAACCTTAGAAAAGTCAAGTTTGGATGCTAACTTGTGCTTAATGCTGAGAATGGCAAGGGAATTCAACCTTTCTTGGCCCATGGATTGTCTCTCCCAAAGTATTCAGTCGAGTGCCTACTGGTAAAGACGGTAAAGGGTAAAGAGTAATATTTTGGGCCATCGCAATCATCGTAACTGTTTAAGAGAAACAGTCTGGTGTAGTAAATCAAATGTAATCTGATCAGGGCCCGTCAAGTGTAATAAACTCTGTTTTATGTAGGCCTAAAAATTCTAAAATTCTTTATTTACTAAACACAGGACCGGACCGCCCCCCCCCCCCCCCCCCCTGAGCCCGGGCCCGGGGCAGCAGTACCCACTTGCCCCCCCCCCCCCATGTGGCGGCCCTGATATAATTCCACTGATTCTTTTCCCATGATATTATTCTTTCCACCCTTTTGAATGAGGTGCTCATTTTTCCGACCCCCATAGCACACAGTAGTGGTCCCTCTTCGTATGTACATCAGCACCACCTCAAATAATTTCAAGTAAATTCCAACAACTGCTTTCGGTGGCTTCACTCTAATAGATCTTTTACAACAAGCTGAAAGGGTCAGGGTGTTCTACCTTTATACCTTCTTATCTTATCGGCCACCTGGAGAGCATGTACTCATCTTGGTGGAGCGCTTCATTAATATATAGACCCAGGTACTTCAACTGGCCAACACTCATCATGGCCTTCGCCTTCACAGCAGAAAGATGGTTCCCTATCAGTTTCATCATAATTGAATCAGCAATACATGGATTTAGCCCTAGATGGTCCCCCATCAGTTTCATCAAGATTGAATCAGAGATACGCTCAGAGCATGCGTGAACGTAATTTTCTTGTTACAGTCATAGAATAGAATAGAATAGAATTTATTAATTGGCATCCACAAATATTATAAAAAAAATCTAATAAATAAAAATGAAAAACAAACAAAAATCACATTAGAAATACTCGGATAATTTTTTTTTAAATGAAGACAAGTTTGAAAAATGAAAGAGGTTAATAGAATTTTCAAATCAAAATTTAAGTGCTTTAACATAGGAGTTTCTTCTATAAAATTCAGTTTCAACAGTGCTTTTTAGACAGAGAACTTCGTATCTCTTTAAATAAATAAAATAACTTTCGCATTCTTGTTATGAAAGAATCAATATGTTTTTTGAAATTTAGATGATCATCAATCAACACCCCTAAATATTTACAAAAGCCATTAAACGGTAGAAAAGGGCAAACACAACGCGAAACATCCTGAAGACAAGAAAACCGACTATGGAACTTCAGACCACAATGCTGAGGGAATTCCCTGCTACATATTGAAAAACGGAGTACAGGTGTTTTATTAACATTAAGGCATAACTCATTGGAATCAAACCAGTGCTTTATAAGAAACAGATCAACTTTAACATTATTCACTAAACATATATAATCCTTTCCCCAAAATACAGTGGCAGTATCATCCGCAAAACCAAACAATTTATCACTTCTATTTAGATTCATTAAGTCATTAATATACAACAGGAACGAAATCGGTCCCAAAACGGTTCCTTGAGGTACTCCATGTTGTATCACAATTTCATTACTAAAAGTAGAACCGACTCTGGTGGACTGAGGACGATGTAAGAGGTACGACTCAATCAAAACAAGCGGCAAACCACGAATACCATAGGAGTAAAGTTTATTCAACAAAATTTGATGATTGACCGAATCAAATGCCTTCTTAATATCCAAAAAGATTCCGAAAACAAACAATCCTTCATCGAATTTTTCAGATACGAGATTATTCAAATCATAAAATGCATGATCAGTCCCAATATTTGTCTGAAACCCGTATTGATTATTCGAGATAATTCTAATAACTTCTCATAAGTCTGTCATTGTTGAACAGATTTTAGTTAGGTTTTCTTTCTGGTTTTTGGTTGCCCATCATGATCATGGTGAACCGGTCATTTCTGAAAATTTAATGGTGACATATTGTAAAGGCCACGAAAAAGCTTCTACGCCATGTCCTTGGCAATTTTTTTTTTTTTTTTTTTTTTTTTTTTTTTTCTTCCGCATTTTCTGGACTTACCTTGATAATGATTTTTCAGTACGGTAAATGTAAATGGAAGTCCTCTCCAATAGATATCTTAATTATTTCCCGAACGGGAACAAATCTTCTCCTGGGAATCAATCGATAGGACTCGTTTGTATTAAGCCAAACCCCTCCCGTATGGGAGAACAGCTCCAATGCCTTGGTACTTTGATACTTTCATTACCTCATTAACCGTCATTATTAATTACTTGAAAGTTGATTGCTAAGACATATGCTGAGGAACTTTTCATTTGAAACCCAATCTTAAGTTGGTAGTTCTGAAGGGATATTGAGAGGAAATAGGGTGACATCCCTTTGCCTTCCTACATGCCTGCAGCCCAGAGACTATACGAGGTGTTCAGCATTTGAAAAAGCGTTTAACTCTAGAATTTGTTTTAAAATCCCCAAAACGGACTTCGAAGGAGAAAACTAAAATTTTCGAAAATTTTAGTTTTAAATGTTTTGGAGCCATTGCAAAAGCTTCGTTTGCTGCTAAAATTCACTAAAACTAATTTCAAATTGGTAAAAGGGAAGCGTTTTTCTGGTTTATTTTATGCTTACCTTTAGGACGCCTTCAAACACATTGAGATTGTAAATATTGTGAATGCGTAGTATATATAGCATTTCCCGATCAAGATAAACATTTTCCCGATCAAAATAGGTAAACACTTTCCCAACCAAAATAAACATTTTCCCAACCAAAATAAACAGTTTCCCAACCAAAATGAACATTTTCTCGATTAAGACTGAGACAATCAACATGAACTTGCTTTTTTAACAATGTGTAGACTATAAACATAAATATTTCTTCAACAATATTCAAAAAATGAAAACAGCAAACTGTTAGTTTATTGAATTGCTTCACCCGCAGCTGCTGATATTAGGTGGACAGAGGTGCCGTACTTTTGGGTTACTTGTAACACTTGTCAAATTTCAGAAGCTCTCCCTGGAGTAATCCAGCTTGTAAAATTCTGGATTTGGGCTTAAAAGGTCGAAGGCTGCCTAGAGAACAGAATACCATTAAAAAAAATGGCTTGTTACAAGTTACCCATCGATTTGGGTTACTTGTAACACGACTGAAAAAATGCGAAAAATCATGTTATCTTAGCTCTCTCTTACTTGTAACAATTTTCAAGTTTTTAAAAAAAGGTAAGGATGACACACAAAAAATCAGAGAATTTAGGAACAACAAAAAAGGTCTTTTTTACTCATTTTAGATTCCCGTGTCACACACATTGGATCATTTAGTCTTAAATCAGTTTGGGCCTATTTGGCTCCATTCAGTAGGTATGAGTACCTTATAGGAACTGTTCATTACTCTCATGGTAAAAATATAAAACATACAGCATAAAAAATGAACCCTTAAAAACAAGTTTTTAATGTAACTCTTTCTTTTTCTCATGTTCTCAGTTAATTTTATTGTTGTTTCAATATTTGGTAGTTTCTTGGCAACAGTAAATTGAAACAAAATCACATTGTTTCAAAATCACATTGATAATAACTTAAATTAAATTGACAAGGAAAATCATTTAATATTTTATTGACCCTGGATTCGTTGTCATTTTATGCAGACGTTCAATAGTATCCTTCTCCTCCCTCCTCCTCCTCCTCCTCCCTCCCATCCTCCTCCTCCCTCACTCCTCCTCCTCCCTCCTCCTCCCTCCTCCTCCTCCCTCCTCCTCCCTCACTCCTCGTCCTCCTCCTCCCTCCTCCTCATCCTCCTCCTCCCTACAATACACAACACTTGTAAAGTGTCCCATATTAAATTTCAAATTTTCGAAAATTTATAGAATACCTAACTTTTTCTTCGCAAAAATTTGATAGATTACAATGTACGCCAGCATGAACTCGTGTGCAAAATTTCAGATCGATTGGATATCGGGAAGTGGGTTAAAAATCGATCTGAAATTTTGTCTCAAGCAAGCAAGCAAGCAAGGAAGCAAGAAGAGAATCGAAGTTAAAAGAAATAGTTAAAAGATATTAATGAGATTAAATTCACCAAATGGCACATCAAATCACAAAATGTCATCGAAAATGAAAATAACAGGGAAATTTCAAATGAGTTCCTCGGGGAAGCAAAAGTTGCCCCTCTTCTCGTATAAAGGGCATTCATGGCTCTTTTCAGTGTTTCATCACTATAATCCTTATAGGGACGAGCACCCAGTTTCCTTTTGTACTTTCCCATTTTTTTGCATCTAGGAATAACAAAAACAATAATAACTCACTAGTACAAGGGAGATAAACACAATACTCCACATAGGGTGGCTTGAAACAACATAAAATGTCCATAAAAATCGAGGGATACATTCTGGAGGTAACTTGCAACATCACACCTACATGTTACAAGTAACCCTCAAAACAAAGACCACAGTTTTGGATTTGTTTTTAAAATTAATGACTTGACTTGAAAGTGAGATCTGATTTGGAATTACTAGCTAGTGAGTGCAAGCACAAACCATAAAAACCTCACTTCGTTCACTCCAACCATTTGGGCTGCACAGACCTTAGCATTTCGGTGTTGGAAGCTGCCCATTTTCAGTCATCAATAAAAAATAAAAATATTAAAAATCAGAGGAACCCCCCAAACACTTGTTGAACGATGGATGACCTTCCACAAACGCCACACAACAAATAGGACTGATAAGGAATCTGATATCATGCTCCCCAATGCTACCAACATAACGAATGTGGACACGCCCCCATGTGTTACAAGTAACCCACATGTTACATGTAACCCAAAAGTACGTGTTCATTACGTAGTTCCGACAATCATCAGTATTAATCGCAGCAACTGCTGTAGCAATCACATCTTCAAAGTACTTTTCTTTCTACTTAGTTACTTTTCCTAAGAATGTTGTATTGTTTATTTTGGTTGGGAAAGTGTTTATTTTGGTTGGGAAAATGTTGGTTTTGATCGGGAAAATGTTTATTTTGAACGGGAAATGCTATATTTATATACTTCAGCGTTTTATCAGTTTTTCCTTCTGATTTTTGTTGCAGATTGATGACCACAGGCGGCAAAAGTAGTGACGGTGCGTTCGGTAGTGAAGTGAAGGCCTCAGACGTTCGTCCAGCGTAGACCACCGGGAGACCTGACGGCCAGCAGGCTGGAGGAGCTCATGTGCGAAGCTGCCATGCGAGGGAAGCAGCCGCACGTCGTCGACCACGAGGACGAGGAGGAGGAGCCCGAGGAGGACGAGTACCTGATGAAGGGGGGCGCCGGGGGCGGCGTCCGCGAGGACCTCGGGGCCCCGGGGCCCGTCCCCCCCGCCGCCGGCGCCGCCTCGGGCTTCTGGATGTCCGCCGTGTCCGCCGCCTCGGGGATGGAGATGATCCCGGAGTCGGGGTTCATCTCTTCTCAGCCCTCGATGGCGGAGTTCATCCTCCCCCACCACATGACGGACATGGCGCCGAGCCCCGGCGGCGCCTCGCAGCAGGCCTACCCCCAGCAGCCTTTGGATCCTCAGCAGCCCGTCCAGGAGTATCCTTGGATGAAGGAAAAGAAGACCGCTAGGAAAAATAACCAGCAAGGTAAGTCACAAAACTTCTTGATTATGTATATTATCATTGTTTTCCTCAATTATGGCTTACAATGCCATAAATATTACCCAAAAAACTATAATTAGAATAATGTCCCATTCTGGAAACCGAGCGCCTTCTCTACCCCTCTTCAGAAAAATGAAAATATTACCTTTCTCTGGTATGATGGAAGTCGGTTGCATTTCGCAAATGCTGCGGGAAAATGCTTTGGCACAGCCTGATCCACTCTGTACGAGATTGAAGGAATCATGTGTAATAATTTTGCCACTCTACCGAACTACACTAGCGCATTTGAGTTATATATATATATAGCATTTCCAAGTCGAATTGAGAATTTTCACTTCACTCAAAACGAGATCCTGCGGTGACTCACTAAGAACGTTTCTCATGTAAAGCTTGATTTTTGAGAAAGCATTCTTTTTTTTCTTCTAGATTCTCCAATTGTTTTGGAAAATTCTCGAATTGGTTTGGAAAAACCTCAAATTGGTTCGGGAAATTCTCAAATTGGTTTGGAAAATTCTTAATTTGGTTTGGAAAATTCTCAATTGAGACGGACTGTCCACATCGGAAGAATTATATATTTTACCGGATTGCCGCCATTACGTCATCCGTTAGGAGCAAGCTGTTGTTGGTTGTGTTATCTTGTTTTGTGGTTGCGGTTGAGTGCAATTCCGTATTTTTACGATCCCCAAGTTTTGATTTCATTAATAGAAAATATATTTCAGTAGCGCTTGTGTATAAGAATAACATTAATAAACAAATAAAACACTCAAAATGAACACGGTTTTTTGTAGATGAGGTCCAGTTGGGTTAAAAAAAAGTCCAGTCATGCAGCATGACCCCATGAGCGAAATTTTGAAGAAATCTTCGACATTTCAGTCGCTATTGATCGTGTAGAGAAATTTTAGTTTATGATTTTTTTGATAGACAAACATGAAACCAAATTATTAAAAGTAATTAGGAGGTCCTCATACTTTATTATTATTAAACTAATCTTGTAGATTTATGGACAAATGTAGGTCCTAAAACAGTTGAGCGTAAAACAGAGAGAATCGGAGGACGGAATATTTCACAGAGTAAACTCATCAGTTGTGATTACTTTTTTTTTTTTTTTTTTTTCAAACAAGCACCTACTACCTACCTACGTTTTAAACAGCATGGTTCTAGGATTGGTTATACAGGGATACTTCCATAAGAGTAGTTCAATCTGAATTTGGACAATGTTTCATGCAAATATTACCGATTTTTACAACTAGCGAACGGCATTATGGGGAAGTGTCACTTGGCTTTTCCGTAGCAACATGAAAGAAATTGAAAATATTTAATACTAGCAATAAATCCCAATTATTGTTGATTTATCAACGATTCGATTAGGTAAATTCTTGAATTTTAACTGCTTCATGTTATTTCTTCACTCTACTATTTGATAATTATATCCAATATCGAACATATTGGTTATTGAGGTACATACCTATCCCATATTACCGATTTTTACAACTAGCGAACGGCATTATTTCGATTTTAGACTGATTTTTCAACTTTGAAATTTTTAAAAACTTGATACATATTCTTTTAGGAAATTTTACGCTGATTCCGAATATACCACATGTTAGTATGCTGAAAAAATTATTTCGCACAACGAATCGCAAAACACAGGCTATTTTGAAATTTTTGACTACATTTTTGAAAATTTCAACCCGAAGATGTAATCCGATCATGCTGGCCAACGAACGTGAACTTTCGTTTTGTGTCCTTAACATTTTAAAATTTGTTTGAAGTTTCTAGCACAATTCTACGGACAGTTATCGTCTGGAATGACACATACATACATACATATATATACATACATACATACATACATACATACATACATACATACATACATACATACATTAAAAAATGTGTTAAACTTCAGAATATGATTCAGAATAGCCTGAAACGGCATAAAATTGCTTGGTAAACGCAGTTCTAGGCGGAATGCGGATCTTCCCACCCCGCTCTAGCCGATCGTCAAGCTCAGGTCTCCCCGGGAGAGAAGCTGCCTGTTGGAATAATATGTCAGTGGCACGTAATTAAAGGGAAGCCCTCGCTTGAGGTTTGGGAGCCTTTTGTTGTTTCGTTCCCCATAACAACCGTCTGCTGCCTCCTCCAGCGGTGGGTGTCAACCATACCGGCACCTGACGGCGGTGGGAACTCACCGTCTGAATGGTTGCTCATTTGTCAGAAGTCACCTCCACCTTTAATTAGCAAATTAGGTTCCTCCTTTTCTGATTTTTTTCGTATCATCCTAATATCCACTCTACTATCTCAATGCTGTATACCTCAAAGGTTCTACAAACTTGAGCCCGACGAAAATGACCAGCTATTTTCCTAAATGGAGCGGATTCTTCCCCCAAACTAGAACACCTCTTAAATCTTCACCGCCGTTGTTCATTTTGCAAATTATACCCTCACGAAAAATGAAATACAATACTACCTTCTCCGTGATTTACAGAGAATGTTTCCTACCAAGGGACGCTGCATCGCATAAAACATCCGACTACAGTATTATGACGTTCAAACTTTAAATTATAGTTACTACACGTTAGTTTATAGGTAGCCTAAAATATATTTTAAGGTAGGAGTGACCAATAACTACCTCCTTTCCATATAAATTTAAACAAAAAGTTACTCAATTCTACATCAACAGTTCTTATCAGTTGAAAGGAATATTTTATATTTATATTTTATTTTATATCCAAGTATGCATACGAGTAGGTATTATAAGATTATGTGTTATGATTACGTATTATGAGATCCTCAGCAGTGAAAATACTAGTAGTTACTCATATGGTATTGAAGAACTCACATGTTTGTGAAATAAACTTACATTTTTACCTCTTATTTGCAAGGAATTTCAATCAACAAAATTTCCACTCTGCTATCTCAATGCTGTATACCTCAAAGGTTCTACAAACTTGAACCCGACGAAAATTACCAGCTATTTTCCTAAATGGAGCGGATTCTTCCTCCAAACTAGAACACCTCTTAAATCTTCACCACCGTTGTTCATTCCGCAAATTATATACCCTCCCGAAAAATGAAATACAATATTACCTTCTCCGTGATTTACAGAGAATGTTTCCTACCAAGGGACGCTGCATCGCATAAAACATCCGACTACAGTATTATGACGTTCAAACTTTAAATTATAGTTACTACACGTTAGTTTATAGGTAGCCTAAAACATATTTTAAGGTAGGAGTGGCCAATAACAACCTCCTTTCCATATAAATTTAAACAAAAAGTTACTCAATTCCACATCAACAGTTCTTATCAGTTGAAAGGAGTATTTTATATTTATATTTTATTTTATATCCACTTATGCATACGAGTAGGTTTTATAAGATTATGTATTATGATTACGTATTATGAGATCCTCAGCAGTGAAAATACTAGTAGTTACTCATATGGTATTGAAGAACTCACATGTTTGTGAAATAAACTTACATTTTTACCTCTTATTTGCAAGGAATTTCAATCAACAAAATTTCCACTCTACTATCTCAATGCTGTATACCTCAAAGGTTCTACAAACTTGAACCCGACGAAAATTACCGGCTATTTTCCTAAATGGAGCGGATTCTCCCCCAAACTAGAACACCTCTTAAATCTTCACCGCCGTAGTTCATTTCACAAATTATACCCTCCCGAAAAATGAAATACAATAGGTAACCTTCTCTGTGATTTACAGAGAATGTTTCCTACCAAAGGACACTCATAAAACATCCGTCTACAGTATTATGACGTTCAAACTTTAAATTATAGTTACTATACGTTAGTTGATAGGTAATATAAATAGCCTAAAACATATTTCAAGGAAAACATATTTCAACTGTTTTCAATTCAAATATGTTGAAAACGTATTTCAACCGTTCTTATCAGTTGAAAAGGAGTATTTTCATCCAATATCGATCGCTAGCAGTTTATATTCAAGTATGCATAGGAGTAGGTAATATGATATTATGTATTTTGATTACGTATTATGAGATTGTCCGTGAAAATATTAGTATTTACTCATATGGTATTGAAGAACTCTCAAGTTTGTGGAATAAATTTAAATTTTTACCTCTAATTTGCAAGGAATTTCAACGAGAAATATCAGGAAATATCGAGTTACATATTGGTAAGTAATGCATGCATTACAGGGACGTCCCTATGATTGGATTTTATATAAATATGATGTTGGTTAAAATAAGAGAAAAAACAAGAATATCATGACTTCTCGGACCCCCCCCCCCCCCCCCCCCCCCCCCACACACACACACACACACACACACACACACACACATTAACTCCCTCCACCGAAACCGAACTCCTATCATAAGAATGAAATTTGAAACTCCTGACATAATTTCCAAAACTAAACCATTCCATAATTAAACCAAAAACCAAACCTAATAATTCCAAAAACTAAATAAAACAACATAAATAAATTAACTAAATAAAATACACAAAACTAAATAAAAAAAATTCCAAAATAAAACTAAAAAAAAAAAAAAAAAACCAAACCTAAAGCAAATAATAAAAAAAAAAATAAATAAATAAAATAAAAAATAAAAAAATAGAACTCGAAAATCTGACGATTAAAGTTAAAACATGATTTATTACTATTACCCCCTCCATTCACTCTCTTCCGTAATGAAGTTTGAAACTCTTGATGCACCTTCCAAAACTAGATCGAATTCCTAGTTGAACAAAAGGAGAATCATGAGGATGTGACGATATTAGTTAAAACGTCATGATTTATATTTACTATTACCCCCTCCATTCACCCCTTTCATAATTAAATTTGAAATTCCTGATATGCGATAAAGAACTGGACCGAATTCCTAATTGTAAAAAAATAAATAAATAAATGAAATAATCATAATAACACGAAAATCCTAGGAGAATTGCTAAAACACCACGGTTTATCAGTATTACCCTCTCCATTCACCCCCTCCCATGATGAAATTTAAAACTCCTGACATGCGTTTCAAAATTATATCGAATTCCTAATGTAACAAAATAAGAATCACGAAAATCGGTCGTTATTTGTAGCTTGGACAGCACCATAAAGAATCGGCAGTTATCCCCTCCACCCCCCATCACGACAGTAAATTCGGAATTCCCAAGCTATCTTGCACTACGAGACTAAAATTGGGATCGAGCACACACAGACACACACACCCACACACACTCTCTCTCTCAGACACACACACACTCAGACATACACCTATGGTTTTTTTTCGCGGATTCGGTCTTAGAATGAAACGGATTTGTATGCGGTTAGTTTCTCTCATGCTTGCTTGTATGACCTAGCTTCTAATGGACGTCCTAAAAAAACATGTCTGTCTGTCTGTTTGTCGGTCATGAGACCGCAAATTCTTGTAACAATCAGTCACCGAAATTCAGTCACCATCCAATTTTGATGAAATTATCTAGGAGTCTGCGGGTTAGGCTGTAGATGGTTCTGTTTCAGTTTCATTGTTCCCACATCAATTCTTCACACACGGATGCACAAACTTATATTACATCAATCATCACTTTCTCGTTTCGTAATTGACCGATTTTGACGTTTTACACTACATCTTAATTTAAATTTTCCCCCAACCATATAACACCCGCATTGGAATCTTCAAGAATCATTCGAAACTTTACAGTAATCTATACATACATAATACGGATACGAGAAAGCTATGTGCCACATCCAACTTGGTAGAATTTTTTCATTTTTGGGGGGATGAATTTCATGATGGGGGATGATGAGGTGTTTTTTTTTTTCGCAAAACTTATGATTACCTTTCGTGTTTTACTTCAGACCATTGTGAACAACTTTGGTTTTATTCCTGTCTGTCATCAGAGTTTGATTACATTTTCAGGGAATTCGCGGTTTGAGCTATAGATGATACCCTGTCAGTTCAATTGGTCACAAATCGACATATATTTCATATACTCGTAGATACATAGAATGAGGGGAATATATATTCGCCTGACAGTTTTAGGTTTCTCTTCTACTTTTGTCGATTGCTCTATTTTTATTTTTTCATCTTATTTAATGAATTTTCGTATGTCCTTCATAGCGGCATGAGTGCGCCATCCTCCAGTCCAAGGCACCTTACCTTCTTCCTGGTGCCTCTTATCCTCAATGAAACAGCCCGTTTCACGGGTTTTCACTCTACCCATATTTCAAGGGCTTCTGCCATTTATCAGATAGCACACAGGCAAGCCTCCTAAGAAAACATTCAAATTCTCTGTGCAAGGCGCCGTCACATGAAACCACCAGTGGTGTGAAGGATCCTCTCACGTCTTTGGCTGCTGCATTGTATTTGGCGTGTTTGGCGTTCGCTGCATTTTGGGATATTGTTTTCCAATCCTGAGAGCAGTAAGAGGCGGCGTCAGCGTTAATCACGCGCTTGGCTTTGGAGTGCCATCTATGTTTTCATGTAAGGTTGGTTCCAGGCCGACAGAATTCCAAGCAAGAGACTTGCCATCTTGGCACAGGAATCTCGAATTTGGTCGTGGCAATACATAATCGACATATATACTCTACGCATGCGCAAACATAAATTCCATCAAGCATCATTTCTAATGAGTCTAGTTTTCCGATCTCGATAGAATTTAGAGGAAAGTTAGGAAACGACGATTGATCATCCCATACTATTTCATCACGATCGTATAATTAGTAGCTGCTGCGTAGTAATGTAGGGCTGCAATTAGGTTATTATAAGTTAACATATAATATAAATAACATCTGCAACTATCAGTCCTTCATTATGCAAACCAATAATAAGCATAATACTGTAAAGTCAACACTAGATCTTTAATTTCCTGAGCCTCACCCAAATGGCAGTATAATCATACAATATCCTTCCTTTAGATAACAATATTGAATTAACTACAAAATTCGGAGCGCTCATGACACTATGCATCTCCAGGTATTCTGGTGGCGTGGGAAATGTTTGCTCAATCACAGCAAAGTTAAGTTCGGGTGAATAAACTTGAAAGGATTCAGGCTGGATGGAGACACATGTCCATGTACGACGCTCTTTGCTGGGCTAGAAGACGTGAATTTACCGAGCATTGTGAAAGCGCATGCCACCTTCCCATCTGGTCTCAATCTGTTCACGTAATTGTGGGCTTCGGACGGACCATTACTAGGCATCTGCGCGGCTCGACCCAGTGATCCTGTTTGTGGGGATTGAGGAAAAAAGCGCGGCTAGGAAAGTTTTCATTGTGCCAGATCGAGCCCTGTACCCATAATCACGCCCTTTTCGCCTTACAGTGGTGTCTTTGAAGAACCGGGATCGGTGACCTCAGCAAGACAAAAACATAGAGGAATCGTGGTCACCGCCGTGGTGAGTATATCAATGATTTTACCCCGGAGAGGACTAGCTTTGAAACGGAACGTATGGCGTTGTATAGAAGTGATCATTGAACTACCTTAGTAATCACCGACCGAAACAATCACGTATTACACCTGGAAACCATAAAACATGACATACATGACAAAGCACATGACAAAGCTAAAGTGTGCCACGGAGTTTTTAGTCATCTGGTATTATTTAGAGTAAAAGTAAAACTGTCAGTTGGAAACCCATCTACGATTCCTTCTTGATGTAGCACAGTATCTTTTTGATGTACACTTTCTTCTTAAATTGAAGCAAAACCACTTAATACAATCAAAAAAATTGGTCGACAAGACTACTACTTGGAAAAACATCCCTACAGAGAAACTCCACCTGGATGGATCATTTGACCACTTTGATTCCAATTATCACTCTCACCCTGACATTCAGGAATCATCATATATCTCCCCTTTATGTGTCGCATGCATTTTTCATCATGTCTTACGAACATCTTCAAGGGTACAGATATTACTTGTGATCGTGGACTAGGAACAACAATGATAGTTCCTGGAAATCCAGAATTACAATCACCCAAATACGAGTACTAACATAATTCTATAGATTGTCATAGAGGCTTGATGTTATTCTTGAATTTTAAATATCGTTACTTTTCGACTTGAAATTTTCAGTTAACGAGTCAATTTCCAAAACCTACTGTAGGTAACCGGTCCTAGTAAATTTCACGGGAGAGCTAATTTGAAAATCAAGAACATGGGATGTTAATTTTCGTCAAACGTTCACTGGAGTACTTTTTTAAATATTACATTACAATACTTGAAGTAGATCAAGTATTATTTCTATAAAATTTGACCAAATTTAGGGTATAGTAGATTTTGACACAAAAAAATGGAATTCATTTCTCAAATAATAAACCTCTATATTTTGGGGTAATAAGTTAGGGAAAATGACATATAAAGTTTTGTTTCACAAAGCATGTTTGTTTTATGAAAATGTAGATACATGAATATGTTTCCTCGAAGTAAAGATAGGACTGCTTCGCTCGAGGTTAATTGCACACGGGACTCCACAGAACTACTTTTCTGTGTCCAAAAAACCGTAATGAGAAGTGCCACAGGGTGAAATAGTTACCTACCTAATCAAGATAGAATTTAGAACATACGAATTGGTCTACGAGAAAATGATGCTTGATTTATTTTACGTTTGCGGATGCACTGAGTGAAGTATTGTTTTGAGAACATTGAAATCGGCAGAGGACCATCTACAGCCTAACCCGCACATTCCCTGAAAATCATCAAAATCGGTTGAAAACTGTGAAAATTAAGGTTGTTACAAAGATTTCACATGAGGGCATGTGCAGCACCTAAAAATATTACAATCTTGTTTAAATTTATATGAATTATCAAATCGCCTTTCGTCAACTATCCATCAAATTAGAGAGAGATTGGGTCAGTAGGCTTTAAAAAAAAAAAAAAAGTCCAGTCATGCAGCATGACCCCATGAGCGAACTTTTGAAGAAATCTTCGACATTTCAGTCGCTATTGATCGTGTAGAGAAATTTTAGTTTATGATTTTGATAGACAAACATGGAATCAAATTATTAAAAATAATTAGGAGGTACTCATACTTTATTATTATTAAACTAATCTTGTAGATTTAAAGACAAATGTAGGTAAATATTCATAGATTTCGATGTTCAATGTGGTCAGTATTGAAGGCAGTTGAAATCTTAACAGTATACTATCATAACATCATCAAATCTTGACATAAAATAAAATAACATACCGACGTCATATGAAAGAAACGTATTTCCACAGCCAATCGATGATGAGGCTTTATATTACGAGTGATATAAAGTCAGTTGCATGCGAATCTAGTAACCCACAGCAAGAAATTGACAGGCAAACTGTAGTCTCTGTTTCGAACAAATATTACCGATTTTTACAACTAGCGAACGGCATTATTTCGATTTTTGACTGATTTTTCAACTTTGAAATTTTTGAAAACTTGATACATATTCTTATAGGAAATTTTACGTTGATTCCGAATATACCACATGTTAGTATGCTGAAAAAATTATTTCGCACAACAAATCGCAAAAAACAGGCTATTTTGAAATTTTTGACTACATTTTTGAAAATTTCAACCCGAAGATGTATGCCAATCATGCTGGCCAACAAACTTGAACTTTCGTTTTGTGTGATTAACATTTTAAAATTTGTTTGAAGTTTCTAGCACAATTCTACGGACAGTTATCGTCTGGAATGACATATACATATATACATACATATATACATACATACATACATACATAAAAAAATGCGTTAAACTTCAGAATATGATTCAGAATAGCCTGAAACGGATTTCTGCATAAAAACTTTTCAAAAATTCACATGACATTCTACAAATTTTGAGGCGAGAGCAATAGCTTAATTTTCTTCAAAAATTCGATAAAAAAAGTATGCTTGAAGGAACTCAAGTTTGGCAGAGGAGAGTATTGAATTGGAAAAATGAAACAGATAGAGAATCATCGAAAGCCTAACCCGCACATTCTCTGAAAGTTTCATCAAAATCGGATGGAAACTGCGGAAGTTAAGCTTAACACAAAAACACACACCAAATTTGTTACGAATGTTCTGAAGCATACAGCAAAAGTTAAAATTTTGGCTTTGGAGACAACAGATTGTTCGTCTCCTGAGAGTGAAACCAATGCTTCCGCTACCTACTGACTCGGAAGCGAATGCTGGGTGGTGGGATGAAGGTATTTTTTCTCGATGTCCAGTGCTCTTGAAATTGGACATGGAAAGTAGGTAATAGAACAAAACCCCAAATGGATTGAGGCGTTCATGGAAGCAAACTGCTCAAATATGAACCGTTATTGACTGTAAGAATATGTTTTCTCAGTAATTTAAATGTTTGTAAATAAAAACAATAAAATGTTGCACCTATACGATTTTATATCGATCGTTTATGCAGTAAAATGTTTTAGCTGAATTTCAACTAAAGGTAAATTTCCAACCCTAAGTCATGTAATAATTTTATTTACAGTCGGTATTGACATAGATTTGTATTTTGGCTGGGGATCATGACAGAATAAGCCTGTCATGACCTTCTTTCATTACGTTACTAATCACGCTACTCAATCCAGAAAATAAGGAAGTCACTATTTCGTAGCAATTAACGAAACAACAGCTAAACAATTCGAATTTTTGATTTAATTAATTTCACCTACTATTTCTTGTCTTACGTACAAGTTAAGTAGCATAATGGGCCCTACGAAAGACATATCTATGCATGAGTTTTTTCCGTGCAAGTGGTACAAATTTACAATTTTTTGGGGACTTTCTTGTTCCATCAGCTGGACAATTTTCCGTAGGAAGACGTTTTCAATTAGTTGCTTATCCAGAAGGTAATAGGATCAATAGGAATAAATCTGAAGAATAAAAGAAATCATGAAACCGGGAATAAATTAATTTTCATTTTGATGATAATAATGATTATCTAGTGTACTTCTATTATCAGAAAGTTCTTATCGTTTGGACATGTTTTATTGCTGATTATTTTATCAATGTGCTGAATCCCAACCAAAATAAACTTACCGATGATAACGATTTTCAAATCAATTCATAAAAAAGTCCAGTCATGCAGCATGACTCCATGGGCGAATTTTTGAAGAAATCTTCGACATTTCAGTCGCTATTGATCGTCTAGAGAAATTTTAGTTTATGATTTTGATAGACAAACATGGAATCAAATTATTAAAAATACGAATTATTAACAAGCACCTACTACCTACGTTTTAAACAGCATGGTTCTAGGATTGGTTATACAGGGATACTTCCATAAGAGCAGTTCAATCAGAATTTGGACAATGTTTCATGCAAATATTACCGATTTTTACAACTAGCGAACGGCATTATTTCGATTTTTGACTGATTTTTCAACTTTGAAATTTTTGAAAACTTGATACATATTCTTATAGGAAATTTCACGCTGATTCCGAGTATACCACATGTTAGTATGCTGAAAAAAATTATTTCGCACAACAAATCGCAAAAAGCAGGCTATTTTGAAATTTTTGACTACATTTTTGAAAATTTCAAACCGAAAATGTAATCCGATCATGCTGGCCAACGAACTTGAACTTTCGTTTTGTGTCCTTAACATTTTAAAATTTGAAGTTTCTAGCACAATTCTACGGACAGTTATCGTTTGAAATGACACATACATAAAAAAATGCGTTAGACTTCAGAATAACCTGAAACGGATTTCTGCATAAAATGTTTTCAAAAATTCACATTCTACAAATTTTGAGGCGAGAGCAGTAGCTTAATTTTCTTCAAAAATTCGCTAAAAGATATAATCGAAGTTACAATTTGAAATGAAAAGTTCGAATCTGCACTCCCTCTGTCTCTCCAAGGATCGAATCATCCAAATTAAGCCAACCATACCTAAATTCTCCCCTTTGTTAACTTCTCGGCGAAAAACGGGGCATAAAGAAAGAAACAAAAAACTGCGGTAGGAAACGGACTTGTTTTATGTAGAATCTTCTTTCCAGTAAGCTCATAAACATAGATAAGCGGTTACCCTATAGGCATTCCCCTTCCACCTCTTGCGGTTTACAAGTAGTTGTAAATCCACTGGCTCCCTCAACTCCTTCAGGATTAGAACCTAAGTGAGGTGATTCCTTTCCTAACGTTACTGGTGTTGCAAAGGGGTAGGGAAAGGAACGATTTACGGCCGGTTCTCTCCCCTTACCTCCACCAAAGGCAATTTGCCCCTCTTTTAAACCTTAGAAAAAGGGTGTGAGGTACTAGCTTCTACTGCACTTAATTAGAATTTTCCACTTTTTTTTTTCTCCAAAGGGAAGGGGTCTTCCTTAACCAAGAAAAAAAAAACATGCTATTCGGGGGTGATTTAATCAAGTGAGAAATAGTTCAGTTTTTCAACGAAGTTTCTCTGTTGCTGCTCAAGTTCATTTCAGCATTTCGTACCAGGAAGATGAATGCCAGAGAGATAACAGCAGATAATAAAATTTGAGGGTTTTTAAAATTGACTATTTCAATTCGCTCAATATATTACAGTAGAAAAACCAATTTAACATTAGAAAAAGTGTTATTTGGTGTTTATGCTCGTGTTGGATCAGCCTCTTAAGGATACTGCAATACTTTTCTACTAAAGTAGGAACATGGCGGTTGATGGGTTTTGCCTCTATTATAATTGGACAGATCGGAGTTTTATAATATGATTGGTGACTTTGAAGAGAGTCCTGGTTCTTGTGAACTTAGAAAAACTGTGGTTTTGGACAGTTTCTGCGCTGATCTCAGTCGGGTGATGGAATCCACTGGCTGGTAATCTTGCAATCTTGCAATGCTCACATTCCCTGTCATTCAATGCTGCATCTAGCATTCTCTTGAGTTTAGTTCGTCTTTGTCATAGATTGAGTTGCAGGGTCGAAAATCACACTAGAACGCGTGCACTTTGTACTTTTCACACTCCTTATCTGTACTGCCTTAATCGGAAAGGTAAATGGTACGCCAAGGTTCAAGGTACCAGTGCCCAGAACTTATAGCTCCATAGGAGTTGACCTAAAGAAAATACTACTGTCTGGAACAGAGAACTTCGTTGGAGTAATACGAGTAGAAATATGACTGTTCAAAACTCACTGCTCTATAGGCGTCTTATGAGAGGAAGTATTACAGTCTGAATCTTGGAGCTCCATAGGTGTTATATTGAATGTAGTATGTATTGGGGTCTCTAACTCACAGCAAGAATCTGGTTACCTATTACTTTTCGGAACTCAAGCACTCGGGTGATTGCGGAGGGAGAGGGGGTCAAGATTCAGAGTATTACTGTCTGGAACTGACAGTTCCATATAGGGATAGCACCTGAAAGAGGAGACCGAGGTTTGAGGTGTGCGAAATAACTACCAGGAAATATGAGCATAGAATCGTAGCAAATTCGTTGCGATATTAAAGGGCCTAGAAGGAGAAATATGGCGTGATCCATCGATTGGTAGAGGGCTATGTTGGACCAAAAGACACCATCTGGTCTGTAACGGACTTTCCCAGGGCCACGAGTAGGCAAACCAAGTCGAACTGCGTGTTTATTCAAAAATCCACAATACTTTGTACATGTTGCTAGTACTGAACTGCACTATGTACGGTATTCATCACCTTCTTTAGGATCTGCTGTCTTGGTTGCCTTTTGCTGTTTTCTGAGATTGTATCACCACCACCAATCCACCTCCTGCCACCAGGGTGGTGGTGGCGTTTATGTCGTGGTGGCTTAGTAAATGGCATGTAGTTTCCATCTCACTGCTATCAGAAGCAGTTGTGTCCTATTAGCTTGCTGCTTATGTTTGCTACCACATCCACATTACTATCTGCCAAGCGCATTACTATTCATATTACTTTAATAACTATAAAAGGCAAATAAAATAGTCCCCATAGTTCCATACAAATATAACCTGGGCAAAGTCACTTTTTAGCTTATGTATGGTCCAATAAAATCTTATTACAGTAGCGAAATTTCTCTCATCAGAAATCCGTTTCAGGTCACGGAGATACAAATAATATAAATAAAATACAATACAGAACAATAGTCACTTACAAGACGAAAGTAGCCGTAGTAAAACGTTGAACCCTTGTAATACTTACCACATACCTATAGTTTTAACGAAATTTCGATAAAATGTCTTAAGACTTAACGTTTAAGCCCTTGCCGGTTCGTATAAATCGACTTGCAATGGGATTGCGAATAACTGCTGGTAATGTGATTAGATAAAACTAGTTTTGAAACACGCTTTTGCAGTCCCCTTTTCAATTTATGAGATATTTGCAGGACTCATTGAAGAGGCCATAGGTGGTTTGCAGTTGATTATTCTCTCTATAAATCTAATGAGTCTTTTTGAATGAATAACATGGGGGATATTTAGGTTAATAAAATCGGTTTCGAGATCTATTCAGAAAATATCTTCATTTTCAATACTGGAGAATTATTCATTTTTAATTCATAGGGAAGCATTATTTCACTATTTCATAAAAATTGCTCTTACAACGTCAAACCCAGCCGGAAAATTACAAAAAAAAAGAAATAAAAAATAAAAAAAAAAAATCGCTTCGGTAGAGTCACAATGTGTGCGGATATATTGCTCATCATTTCAATTCCCCTACAGGATCGTGAGCAGGAGGGTGAGCACGTTGGGGGTGGGGGAAGGACGTATAAGTGTATACTTTTTATGTCATCAGAGTCGCAAACGCAGGAGAGAGTCGGAAGTTTGAGGGTGGGCCCGCGTCGTAAAAAGTTTTACTGCTTTTCCACAAGGGAGGTTTACGAGGTTCGCAGCGGGAGGGAAAAACTGGTGTTTGTGTCTGTGGGTCATGGCCTGACCTCTCTATTCTGTTTATTCTTCGAAGGGTATCATATCTCTATTTTCACCATCTTGGAGCCAATTTTTGAGGAATATTGGGTGAAAGGTGGCATTGAAAACTGCTTATATCGAACTTATACTATCTTAACTCCTCAGAGGTGAGGGTGGAAAACCTTTGCCAAGTTGGGTGAAGCACATAGCTTACTCGTACTATGAATTGATAGATCATCATTGAACTGTGTAAAAGATCATAAATTATTCAATAGCGGAAAAAAGTAAATCAAGATTTAGGGACCGTAAAACGTCAAAATCGGTCCATTACGAAACGAGAAAATGGTGTAATGATTTGCATTTTCTCATGCACAGAATGAAATAATAGTTTTAGAACAATGAAATTGACAATTCACACACACACATATTTCATCAAAATCGGTTGAAAGTTTTGGAAATCAAGCTTTTAAGTATTTTTGCTCTCACGACACACACAGACATGGAACAAAAATTGTTCTCATAATGTCTGAAACCTGAAATGCGAGTGGAAATTTTGATTTCGGAGAAAAAATTCTGGAGAGAAGAGAAAAATGCCCCAATTCACTAATCTAAAATTTTCGGCATTGTTCTTGTTTTCATCGTCGATTTCCTATTTCGGAGAGTCAATCGGAAATTTTCAGGTATGAATACAATGGAGATGGATTGGAAATTTCGACAGTAGAAAGAGAAATCGAAAACGATTTGGTTATTCGGATGATAAGAAGAAGTGGAGAGGATGAAATTGAAGTTCAAGTGGATCATTTTTCAGACCCTGGCGATTCTTTCATACATTCCGTACTATTCATGAGACTCAGACAATGATGAAGAGTGTGTAAAAGAAATAATTCAGAGAACTGTCTAATCGAATGTGCAACTGATTCTATCAGTTGAAGGATTTATAAAGTTTGTCACTCTCGATCAAAGTTCAAGATCCTAAGGACGGGAAAAGCTGAAGAAACCGATGACACAAGAGTACGCAATGGAAATACAAAGGGAATAAGAAACGAAAACGGGATGAGAAATAACCTTAGAACCTGAACTCAATGAAATTATCGGGAGATATGGTTTTGGTAAATCACGCCAATGAGGAATGCATAGTGCAAGTATTACATTGTCTTCGAGAAACGTGCATTCTAAATGCATTTCTTCCTCTCAATTGTTCGTCACTGGTGCTGCGTTTTACATGATCCTTCTGCATACGAATGAAGAAATATTCGACAAAGACGAAGTTACAAAAATGCTTTCAGTTCAACATTAAAAGATGTTTCTATGTTGGAGCTGAAAGCCCTAGTTGGTGTATTAATTCATTTAAGGGCCAAAAGGACAAACAGATAAATAACAAGGAACTGCATGAACCTATCAAGAATGGAAGCAGTTCATTAAGTTCCTATATTTTTTGAAATTACTCTTACCAAATTTTGAAAATGAGGTCACTCGATATATGTGTAGGATAAGTTGTTCGTGAAGGATGTTCTAAATATGGTGAATTCCGTTTATAACATAGTTTCTTAGATAGCTTCAAAATTTAAAAAGTGGGAGGGAGGGGGTGGGGACCCCCACAAGTCTGTTTCATACAACAAAGAACACAATCCTGGATTTTAACGTTGTATATATATATTAGGGTGCACTCAAAGTTCGTTCCAACGCAGAAAAGTCCGTCTTGGCGAAGTTCAGGTCGAGCTCGTTGGCCAGCTCGATCGCTTCAAAATTTAAGGTTAAAATTCACGATCTAGTGTCCCAAAAAATGCTTTAAAAATCGGTTTTTTTACAATAGGGAGTGTGGGGTGTCACAGTCGAAGTATTTTTCAGTGCTGAGTCGGTTGCGACCTCTCCCAGATCTCTGATTCATATTAAGTGAGAAAAATCAATGTTTAGGTTAAAAAATGCCCATAAATGACCAAATTTTCGAGTTCGGCTGCGTTTCCAAATATTGACATGGATATGTCTTTGCTCTGGGGGGTCAACCAAAAATTTCCGTCACGCAAAATTGATGTCACAATTTCATATCATTTTTTCACGTACAACCCAGCCGTTGCTAGGGGAATGGAACTTCCGCAGTTTTCATCGCACGAAAATCGTTCGCCACTCGTTGGAAAGCGCTTGATTTATGTGATAAATGTTCACATCTCAAGCTACCAATTTCCCCCTCCTTACGTACCTGGCTACATTCCAAAACTAAGTTGATTGGACTATAGACAATTTTAATAAGCCGGTTACAAGGAATATTCTTAACGCAAAGAAATAGCATCATTTACTCCACTCCATAGGAAACATTTTCATCCCCTGACAACATTCGACTGTTAACATCAACTCATTGTGTGTGTATTGGAGAAATAACTTTAATTTATAGTATGCTTTTTGTGCCTCCAAGAATGATAAAATAAATTCTTTATCCTACATTTCGTCGCCTACAGTCCAAAGTTAAAGGATTTGTTTACAACTCTCGAGGACGACCGTTATGAAATCCCCAATCGAAGACATATCCATGTAACATGGTATCTGCTTGTAAAGCAGATAGTGGAACTCGTTTACGAGTTTCGGTACGTTTCTTGCGCAGTTTTCTTTGCGATTTCGTCACACGGCTGTCCCGTCAGTTTTATTCACTTTCCTTTGAAAATTTGCTCTATTAGCCATGCTGCATGACCGAGCACTTTTTGGTATTGAGTACCTCGAAAGTGCTTTGTTACTATCCATAGTAACATTTTTCTTGTTACCTGTTGAAGGTTAAAGATGTGAATGCTAGCAGATATCCACGGTATCCAGAATAAACGATCCAGAACTATAGAAAGCAAGTTTTCAATCTACTTTCTTTGGATCGTGGAGATAGAAAGCCTGTATGAAAATTTACTTTTCGCGAATTTTTGAAGAAAATTATGGTATTGCTCTCTCCTCAAAATAATGTGAATTTTTGAAAAAATTTTATGCAGAAATCCGTTTCAGGCTATTCTGAATCATATTCTGAAGTTTAACGCATTTTTTAATGTATGTATGTTTGTATGTATGTATGTATACATGTATATATATGTATGTGTCATTCCAGACGATAACTGTCCGTAGAATTGTGCTGGAAACTTCAAACAAATTTTAAAATGTTAAGGACACAAAACGAAAGTTCAAGTTCGTTGGCCAGCATGATCGGATTACATCTTCGGGTTGAAATTTTCAAAAATGTAGTCAACAATTTCAAAATAGCCTGTTTTTTGCGATTTGTTCTGCGAAATTATTTTTTCAGCATACTAACATGTGGTATATTCGGAATCAGCGTAAAATTTCCTATAAGGATATGTATCAAGTTTTCAAAAATTTCAGAGTTGAAAAATCAGTCAAAAATCGAAATAATGCCGTTCGCTAGTTGTAAAATTCGGTAATATTTGCATGAAACATTGTCCAAATTCAGATTGAACTACTCTTATGGAAGTATCCCTGTATAACCAATCCTAGAACCATGGTGTTTAAAACGTAGGTAGTAGGTGCTTGTTAAAAAAAAAATGTCTGATGCGTGATGAGTTTACTCTGTGAAATATTCCGTCCTCCGATTCTCTCGGTCGCTCTCTTTAATGCTTTACGCTCAACTGTTTTAGGACTTGATGTAGCTTTAATACTGACTGTGGCTTAGAAAAAAGTATGAATACCTCCTAATATTTTTAATAATTTGATTCCATGTTTGTCTATCAAAATCATAAACTAAAATTTCTCTACACGATCAATAGCGACTGAAATGTCGAAGATTTCTTCAAAAATTCGCTCATGGGGTCATGCTGCATGACTGGACTTTTTTTTTTTTTTCATAATTCGGTCCAATTTAGATCGAAACTGATTATTGAGTGTGAATAGAAAGTTTCTCGAGTTAACGGTTATTCACTGCTGAGATCACCATACCTACGTACGTACGTACCTCTGAGGAAATGAACAATCACCTTCTGAAGTGGTTTAGGCACTTGAAAAGATCTGTACCGAATAGTTTCGTACGTGTTTGCCTGCACATAGCGAGCAATTAATTTTAGGAGGATCGCGGTGTTCACCCTGTAAGTAGGCACTTAGTTTCACACTAAATAAATAAGGTCAGGGTGCTAAGAGGCGGTAGGCCGTAGAAAGATATATCTCCGCAGGGGTCCAGTGAGTTACGGCCAACAGTGGTCAAGCTACCCCTATTCAACCACCCTCTTTATTCTGCTATTACTTACCCTCACAACAGGATATAGAAGAAGGACGAAGAGAGAATCTACTTATCTTGGACAGTCAAAAGTCCTTATAATAGCATTATGGTACTCACATATTTCAGTAACTAAAAGTTACTCATAACTAAAATTTGAGTGAAGTTGAAAAGGTGCATTCGTGCAACATTACCTTAAGAACAAATTTTCGAAGATTTTGGCAATTTTTTATTCTGAAATCTGAGAAATTTTTGAGCATAAAGGTTGTTGAAAGACCAATTTATGGAGAAAAATTTTATTTGGGTAGGCAGTATAGCTTCATCACTAATTTTAACCAGGAATGTAGATTTAGATGAAGAGCAAAGTGCCTATCAGTCAAAATGAATGAATAGAAAACCGAACAGTAATATTTTTTATTCAAGTTAGTATTTAAAATAGAACTCTTATTTTTTATTTGCGCATGCGCACTCAACCAATAATCGAACGGCCCATTTCTATAAGGTATATGGAATACGTACGCACTAAGAGCTAGCCGGCATAACCCATTTCGTCAAAACAGGACTATTAGTCTCGAAGTTTCGACCGCAACAACCAATTTCATGGTTGCACTTGTAAAATAGTTATTTTTAAATCAATTACTATGAAATGCATAGGCGTCCTGAAATGTACCCCCCTCTACCCTCCGAGTTTGAGCGAAATCCTTAGGAACCCCAGATTGTATTCTCCTTTCTGTTGTCATGTTACTAGGAACGTTAAGCCATTAGGGCCTACACCATAGGCAAAAATGTTGTATATGGATTTGCAGAATATGGATGTAACAAGGGACCGTAGGAGCTTCTTATTCACTCATAACTCACTATGTATACCTGATAGAATATGCATAATTAGGTATAATATTGATACAATTATGTGATTCAATGGAGAATTATGTGATTTATTGGAATACAACTGCGAGTAATGATATACATAGAATTACTTGTGTGATGAATTCATTGAAGTTTCGGGGTGAACTATCATCGGGCAACACATACACTCCTGAATGATTCCTTAGTACTAGATCGATCCCTTTGTAAAGCCTCATGAAGGATAACGAATTAGAAAACCCTTGAAATAACGACAGACTTTGCAAGGTAGTACAGCGACTGCCCCCCAGGCCGATCCCATATAGTATCCACCCTACATGATCCATGTAGCACTCGAGCGGCGCGCCTTTGTCCACTCCACAAGTTTCTGGACCGCCTTCCAGCTGATGCAGCACACATAGTTTGTCGCCTTTAAATAACTTCGGTAGCTCGCGAATGGTCAAGTTTTTCCCGAGGATCTCAATGTCAAAAGGAAGGCAAAATGATACGTCAACAACGTTCGAGTATTGGAACTTTAAAGTCCCGGTGGATCCGACCTTGGGACTGGAAGACGCTGGGGCTTGGACGGTTGAGTAGCGCCACCACGAGGCAGTTTGACACGTAGGATTAGAAAGGTGTTTCAACTGCACCATATAGTCGAAGTACGTAGTGTCGATATCCAAGTATATACTGGACACTTCAAACCTAGAATCAACATAGATAACAATACATAAGGTGCAGCTCAAAAAGCCGTTTGTTACCCATTCTCAAACCTGATTCGTTTTTCGAGTGGCCATTATGGCAGAACTCTGACTATACTAAGTAAAATATTCGTAGATGCAAAAAAGAAGAAAAAAAAAAAAAAAAAAAAGTGCGTACAACTTCTCGAGATGTGATTGTTTAATGATTTTTAAAGGAAAAAACGTGTTTTTTCCTCGTAAACTCACATTTTTTTCACTTAATTTAATCAATCAATTTAATTTCAACTTTTTACCACATTGTTGGGATCAGCGATAAATTTTCTATACACTAGGTGCACTTTGATTGAGGGAAAATTCCATCTAGAGACCAAAAAACAACTTCTGTGTGTGTGTGTGTGTGTGTGTATAAAATATGTATAAATTCCGCTCTTGCGCCAAAAAAAAAAAAAAAATTAAGCTCTCCAAAAGAAAGGATGAGTTTGTTGGCCCGCACTCAAATTGGTCAAAGTTCAAAAAATGTACTAAAAATCAATTAAAAAATCACTAAAAATGGCTAAAAACTGCTAAAAATTGTTAAAGCAAAAATTTTTGGCAGAATGTTGCTTGAATAAAGTTTATCAACTATAAAATAGAACATTCAAAAATGTATGTAGTAACAGACACTGAAAAATAAATAAAAAAGCTTAAAATTCAAAACCTCTATTTGAATAGGATATTATTATTTAGAATACGTTTTTGCCATAAAACTAATAGTTTACGATTTCCTTGTACTCAAAAATCTCTAATTTCAAAGCAATTTAACATTAGAAATACGATAATTTACGAAAATTCGCTTATACGACCATGTTGCATGCCTGGAACTTCTTTATTTAACGGTTATTTTAATAACTTCATCATAGACTGTGTTTAATGAATAGACCGTGTTTCTCTATGGCTTGGCGCGGCTATGTTCTTTTCAACTTCCAGGATCAAAACCTTTCATCTCATTTATTTTCCCCCCGTCCGTATATACAGGGTGATTCCCTCGCAGATGCAAAAAAAAAAAAAAAAAAAAAAAAAAAAAAAAAAAAAAAAAAAAAAAAAAAAAAAAAAAAAAAAAAAAAATTGGGTGAAACTTCATCAAAAATGGAGTAAAATGCCGCCAACTGCATATTTTTATCTCAATCCGTTCTCGAGATATGATTTTTTAAAGGTTTTTTCAGGAAAACCGTGTTTTTTTCCTTTTAAACTCAAATTTCTCCACTTTACTTCATTCAATTTTAACTTTTGACCACATTTTCGGAATCAGCATTAAATTTACTATAAGAATAGTGTACTTGGGTTCTTAAAAAGTACCATCCACAGGCCCTCACATCAGCTCAAACATTGACGATTTTGAAAAAAGAATATTTCTGAAAATCTTTAAAACTTTACTACTCTTCCAAAACGAATCCTGGAAACTGGCGAATCTCATGAAAACTGCTTCGTCTAATACTCTTTTCAACGGTATAATCAAGTTTACTTTTATTTTGTTATTTAGTGGAGAAAATTATGGTTTAATTTTGAAAAATGTGGGTTTTTCAATGAAATTGTTGGTTTTCTCGAAAGATGACCCTCGATTATAACGTAGTTGAGAGATCTGCAAGAGTTTCCATTCGATCCAGCGAGAAAAAATACATAGAAACCGACCCCATACTCGTTGGTTCATGGAGGGTCATCTTACGAGAAAACCAACAATTTCATTGAAAAACCCACATTTTTTAACATTAAAACATTATTTTCTCCCCTAAATAAAAAAATACAAGTAAAATTTAAAATACCGTTGGAAAGCATATTAGATGAAGCAGTTTTCATGAGATTTGCCAGTTTCCAGGATTCTTTTTAAAAGAGTAGTTTTAGTTTTAAAGATTTTAGAAATATTCTTTTTTCAAAATCGTCAATGTTTGAGCTGATGTGACGGCCTTTGGATGGTACTTTTTAAGAACCCAAGTACACAGTTCTTATAGTAAATTCAATGCTAATTCCGAAAATGTGGTCAAAAGTTAAAATTGAATGAAGTAAAGTGGAGAAATTTGAGTTTAAAAGGAAAAAAACACGGTTTTCCTGAAAAAACCTTTAAAAAATCATATCTCGAGAACGGATAGAGATAAAAATAAAAAATATGCGGTTGGCGGCATTTTACTCCATTTTTGATGCAGTTTCACCCAAATTTTTTTATTTTGCATCTGCGAGGGAATCACCCTGTATATCTATGTTCATATAGTTGTATAAAGAATGAGTTTGAAGGTGAACTCTCTCGATTGAAATGAGAACTGTCGCAAAGCCAATAGGTACCGCAAATATTTCAAATATTGTTAGGTAATAGCAAATATTTGTCTAAATCGTCAATTGGTTATCTTACTGTGACGTAAAAGGCCATGAGTCCCAAAGTTGGAGTACAGCGAGGTCGACATTGCTGAGATTGCCGCCGCAGTAGGGGTGAGGAAAGTTGTACCTTATTCTCCTTTCGACATGGTAACGGCTCGTGAGGTTTTCAGCACCTCCTATCGCTTTCAGGACATCAGGAGACTTGGATAAATAAGTGGAAATCAGTGGGTTCCACACCGTCGTACAGGTGCAAAGGGTCAAAAGGTGAAATCCAGTGAGAATAGTTCCAACGCACAAATGAACACCTTCTTCGACTACACTGGCCACTGACAGTGCAGTTGCAAACAAAAGCGAATCATTTTTCCTCAATTCTACCATTAGTAGATATCTATCTAATTACTTGGAAAAATGCCACTTTTTATCCCTCTTCACCTTTTCTTTAAGTTTTGCGTTTTACTGTACGCTGTCACTGCAAAAATTCGCAACACAAAATACTCGTAGTTGATATGCACAACACTCTGGTCTCATGGTGACAAGTTCGAATAGATACACAAATTATATTGGAGTGCTCAGTAAATGTGTAAGTTAGTATGAATTTATTAGACAGCCGTTCTTCTTTCGTCTAAAACGCAATATCAATTGAAAATAAATTTTAATGTCCAAGTTTGGTGTGGGAACCTACTGTTCGCAAGGTTAACCTATAGATGGGTATATTTGAATATTATATTATTGAATTTTATATTTTGTGATAAACTTTCACTTTCACTGACTTTTTGCGTAATAAAATGATTTATTCACGTGTTTTGTTTTTTTCAAATTCATTATGAGGTTTTATCGTATAAATTCCAATAAAAGAACAAAGGAACTCTGGATGTATGCAATTCCGCAACTCAGGCTAACAGATGATGATGTTCATTTCATGTCTCAGCTCTTTTATTTAGTCTGTGGTTGTAACTACAGGCATTATCAGGTTTTGATAGAACTAAAAAGGGTATAAATCAGGGAATATTTATTTATCCGAACGAAATATCTTCAATAGCTATTATAGGAATCAATTTAAAATTTTCCAAGTACAATTACTTAGCAAGCCACCTCTTACAAATTATGCTCTGATGAGGCCATACATGGCGAAAGCGCTCAGCAAAACTACAATAAACTACATACTAAGAGACGCCTGAGGTATCTCAGCCGCAACCAACCCAACCTACAGGACAATATCCAAGTTACGAAATTTTGGATCTAAATTTAGATTTTGAGAGTTAGGTCGTTTTCACTCATGCGATTCATACCAATTGAAACATGTGACAGAGTTCCCGTCAGAATCTCAGAGAAAGCGCTGCCGTCGCTCCGTTGGAAAACAACTCGTGTTCTTGAAAGGCTGAGTTTGGCGTTGGATGGGTGATCCAAGACCTGGAAAACCAATCTACTCCGAACATAGCACATTAATGCTATTAGTAGGAGTGGGAATCTCTCTGGTGGGATACTTTCACTCTCCTCTACCTCTTTTTTGAGGATTTAGGACCCCATTGCACCTCTGGGGGGCTACCTAGATCCTTGATAAACACAAAACAGTGGCTCCATTTCATAGGTACAAGGAAGCCATTATGTCTCACCCATCATGCCAGACTTTTGTTTGGTACCATTGAGCTTAGCCTACATTATTTTGTCCTTCACTACATAAGGTAGGGAAGCTTTGTGTTCTTGATTGAAGTTGCTTTTTGCATTTCAGACCTTCCTGATCAATTTCGGTTCCGTGCCTATCTGTCTGTGGTATATCCTTGTCACGCCCAAAACTATACCATGTTCTAGTCCGATTCCGATAAAATATCCAAAAAGTGTACGGGTTAGTTCCTAGACGGTCCCCTATAATTTTCAATGCCGTAGAATCAACAGCAACCTTACATATTGTCAATTTCTCATCATCTGTTGATCCGATTTCGTTCAAACTCGGAAGGTAATCGGGTATACGTTCTATAAAAATGTTCTATAAATTATATCGCGATTGGTACGGTAATCATTACTGCGCATGGGCGAAAATAATACCGATTAACACAGGCTAATGGAACGATTTTTTTGAAATTTTCAGGGATCGGGCGGGATAGCTTGTAGACGGTCCCCTATAATTTTCATTACTGTCACATAAATAGTAGTCTGTGCGCATGCGCAAACGTTTATTTATTATAACGTCGATTTCTTATCATATATTGGTCCGATTTCGTTCAATCTCGGGGAGTATATTGCTACATATTCCAGGAAAATTCTGTATGAACTATATCGCGATTGGTGGAGTAATAACTATAGCGCATGCGTAAAACTAAAATTGATCGACACAGACAAATCTCCGATACTAATGGACCGATTTTTGCGACATTTTCGAAGATTGTGCAGTTTAGCTCTTAGATGTTACCCTATAAATTTCATTGCCGTTGAATTAATTCTTGTCTGCACGCACGAGAAAACATTATTTTCTTACAGCGTCAAATCATCAATCATTTCTACTTGTACTTTGTTCTTCAACTAAATCTATACGTCCATGTTACAATAAGTGAGAAAACTATACTGCCCACCCAACTTGGCAGACGTTTTTTATTCCATCAGCTGAAATATTTCGATAAGACCATTTCAAAAAAGTTGATATATCGATGGTACCGTATGATTGGAAGAGCCAAACGAGGGGTACGACCTCACCCCGACACAGATAGGGAAACCTCAATGCCGTCCACCTCATTTCTTTCTATCAGATTTATGCTTAGGTATGTTCATTTGCGGTTCCAAAATGAAAGTTTGAAGTTTCAGCGAGGGAGAGCTGCACCTTCTGTGATTAACAAGAACTGACGTACCAGCTAAAAGCTAATGAGGTAAAACAAATCACCTACCTATGCTTCACTAGTCCATCTATTGCTGACATAAGCTATAATAAACTCGATATCAGAAAGTGAGAATTCCGTTGGAATTATATCAGCTGATATGATCGTTGTAGTTTATAACGCAGTTTTTTACTATGCTCCACCAATTGCGATCCACTGGTTGTTGTTCATTTTTCCTGTCAATGTTCTAGCCAAAGGGGGAGCAAACGAATGAACTTACAGCGACCCAAAGTGTCATTCGGTTGTTTGAGATTACATTTATAAATTACACGCAAAAAACATTACTTACTGTTACCTAGAAAGTTTTCTTGATCTCAATTGTTGATATTTCGGTTCTTAAATTCTACCGTTTATGGTAGATCAAAAGTAATACAGCTGTTACTGGCACATCCAAGGCCGATGAATAATTTTTTAGTCAAATTTCATATGGTTCGGTCCAGTAATTTCAAAAAAAGCTTCAAAAGACGAACAACGGAGAGATTTTATTTATTTATTATTATTATTATTATTTATTATTTTTTTATTCAATTTATGGATTCTACGCCTTGTGAAATAAGTAAACCAATACATTTTGAGAGGTTTTTTTTTTTTTTTTTTTTTTTTTTTTTTTTTTTTTTTTTTTGTAGAAAACAAAGGTTGATAGGTGAACGTTTTCAGACCAGTGATTAGGTACTTCTCAATGCTGAATAATTTGGATTTTCGAATAGTGACAATTTGCTTTGGGTGATTTTCAAGAATCTAATTTCTAGATCAAAAATGAATTCTTAAACACACAAAAGTTACCCATCAAAGAAACTTTTAGTGACAATTTGCTTTGGGTGATTTTCAAGAATCTAATTTATAGATCAAAAATGAATTCTTAAACACACAAAAGTTACCCGTCAAAGAAACTTTAGGCATATGTTGAATGAAAGTATGTTAAACATGTGCACACTATGGGGTGATAATAAATTTTCCATTCCACAACATGCGGCAGTCTCGAACCGTACCTACCCTGTTATTAAGAACTTTATCATTCCTAACTCGTGCAATAATTTACTACCCTCTGCAACGATCTGCGTTAAAAGTAGGAATGTGGCAACGCGCGACCTTTAGTAGATGAATAAATGAAGGATGTTAGCAGTCAGGAGGCGGAAACTTATCCGACGCAAGCCTGTAATCATTTCAAACGTCTGACCGATTCGTTGTCTAATTAACCAAGTGGCCGCACAGCAAATATCGTAGTCTTCAGCTTCGATTTTAATAATATCGTGATAGGTACAACTTAGAAGGCTTCGAAATCTACGGGCTTATGGAGTGAAAGTGAGTATATATATACTCAATCGAATACAGTTGAAATCCCAGAATACAGTTAAGATACCCAGAATATTGTTGACAGAGTATACACATGACTTTTATCTTGGAACGAATCTGGACTTTTACCCCGACCTAACTGGTAAACTAAAGGTCTGCTCATGCGCAAACTAGTATCTAAACTGCATGCAGATATGTCGGTACATTGATATGTCTTATGTTTTTCGTAAATAGTTCGCGTTGCAACTATCACTGACTCTGATCCTTATTCACCCAAAACACTCTAGATACTATCCTCTCGGTAGTTTTTATCGGCTGTTGCGCCACATTTTGTGTGAAATTCCAGTAATTCGTTATGGGGGGGAAAAAAAAAATCAGAAAATGTCGTGTCAAAAATGTCATTGAAACAGCTTTTCCACGCCACCCCCATCACCAGTGCCATCGATATCCAATACTTCTTCATATTTGACCTCCGTAACATCATTTTAGGCGTAAATGTAATCTGTTTGTCCAGCTAATCTGTATTTTGGGAAAAGTATTGATTTAGGATATTTTTTATTTTTGAGATGCGAGCTTGCTAGCGTCCAGGCCACCAAACTATAAAAATCAGTCTTATCTATTACGTAGGTCTGTTTCATTATACGGAGGCCGATTATGGTTTATAAGGAGGCCGGTTTATCATACAGAGGCTGGTGGTGGGGGGTATGACGGTGCTCTTGAACGCCAAGTTTTTTCCACGGACATCAGTAACCAGGCAAGTAACCACGACTTCAGTAACTCATCACCACGTGTGTAAGAGGTATGCAACATTGCGTATTACTTCCAACAATAAAGAATTCTTGCAGGCATCCGACTTGCGAGTCGGGATACGGGTAGAGATCGGTACAAATAAAAATGAGTGACTGCTCTACCGCGTGAATCTCGTAACGAGACGAATCAGAAGTCGCTACGAAAACAGATGATCGAGTCGTAAACGATTGGAGGCTCAAGTAGACTCCATAAAAGAGAGGTAAATTGAACTGCGGACAAGTGATCTACATTGTGTTTTTGCTGTTGATGATCAAAATTTGATCTGTTGTGAAAGAAAAAACTCAATCATGCAGTGTGGCCAAATGAGCGAATTTTCAAAGAAAAGTTGTGGATAAAATTAAATTAGGCATTTATATTCTGATCTGAATTGAATGGTATAACACTTGCAGATCTCGCCAACTCTATTATATCCGAGTACTACACTTTAGCTCACGATTTTATTTTTGTTATGCTCAATTTCATACTTTTTCAAGAGTAAAACTCTTATAACGAAGCTGGGTTCCAACGGGCAAGTGTTCCAATTCGATTCAGCGAGAAACAATATGATGTAAAAACCACCCCGAACTCGGAATTTCTTAGAGGGTCATTTTTCACAGTTACCCCCCTCCCCCCTTTTATTTTTAAAAAACCACGTTTTTCAACATACAAACATATTTTTCTCTCCCATTTAGCAATGTGAAAGTAAAAGTGACTGTACCGTTCGAAAGCGGACAGTTCGAAGTTTTTTTGTTTTTTTCCGAAGAGCGCCAGCCGAAAAACCCCCATGATGGTAGCAAAAAAACGGCAGAAAAAACGTCGATTTTAAACATAATTGTGTATTTTTTTTAACCAATTAAAACTTATTTAAAAAAAAAACATAATTTTATGTCAGGGTTATGGGAAATGTAACGCTCTTTCCAATGGTGTTCTTAGTTCTGGGTTTACAGTGATTCTAAGGAGTGTTAGGTGTGACCGTTTTAATTTCATAACTTACAAAATACGAAAAAAATCGTGAAAATTGAATAACTCGAAAACGAAGCGTTTATATAAAAATCTCTAGGAGAAATCTTCTATCAAAATGAGCTCTAAGATCGACCCCTTGATTTTCGCCCAAACTTGGTGTAGCATCCTGTATAATAGGTGGTTATTTGTATTAATAAATAATCATCGTACCAACTGAGAAGATGTTTCTCAATTGATAGAATAACTTTCTTGAGAAATCAATCCAAACCTGTACCTAGTTAATGAAAAAGCCGTAGACCACTCAAAATAATTTCCATCCATGTAGATTGTAAGTGCATAATAAATTTAGTGTACCGAGTAAGCGAACAACATCAGTCATTGTGTCGTGGTGAGTTTGAATTTTTCACCTTTTCATTTCTTAAGAGGAAGTACGTATCTACCTACTAAACCCGCTTGTCTAGACAACCCCAATCCCGTTTCTCGGTTTGTATTATTCATCCTTTAATTAGCAACTTGCTTCTCAAGTCTTTAGTTCATAATGCAATGAGCTTGCGTCAACGACTCTTGTAATAGGTAGCATAATTGCCTACTACCGAGTCTTCCGCTTTAGGTCAGTTCATTGTTGACGTCTATTATTCTACCTAACAGTGTGATGTACAATATATTGTTGCTGTAACCGCTACGTAAAAAAATAAAAAATGAAATAAAATAAAAAAGTAAAAATGAAACAGTGTGGAGTGTACACTACTCAACAAAAATTATGTAAACTATGCCTTAAACATTATGTATACAAGATGGAAAGAGTGTTAAAAGTAAACAAATCTTCATTATGATAAATTCCCCTTCATTCACACCTGTGAACACACACACGCGCACACACATAAACCCACACGCGCACACACATAAAATTGTTCTAAATAATATTCTGCGATACATGTATACATATAATTCATAATTATTTATAATACAATGACGTCTAACACCATAATAAGGCCATCGCATGCAGATCATGATAAAAGTTCCATGCTAATATGTTTACCCTCTGATTTCTGTCCGAAATATAAAATTTATCCATCAATTATATTTATCTCTCAATACATTAGCGGGTTTTTAGCAAATTATAATAAGAATTTAGAATATTTTTCCACGTGTTTATAAGCACAATTTTCTGGATGATTTCGTTTTTAGTTTATACCTACATTCAATGCGGATCACCGATCGAAAAACTTCCAGACAGCCTGATTTGAGTTCTTGCATTTAATCACATCACTTACCAGTTATATAGTTAACTTTGAAACTGAGCTCATGTTTACACTTCAGAGACCGTCCAGCCCCCTACAGTCTGCCAAGTTGGGTGGGTAGAATAGCTTTCTCGCATTTTGTAACATGGACGTATAGAATTAGTTAAAGAACGAAGTACGAGTCGAAATGATGTATAAATAGTAGTATCTATTATATGTTTATAGATGGTAGAATGCAAAATATGGCTATAATTCATGTCAGCATGTGCAGAGATTGTCAAGAGGTCAAAACCGATCCATTATTCCCGGAGAGACAACCAATATTAGTTTTGCGTATGCGTAATCGTAACTGGCTAATGCGATAACATACAAATTAATGGCATCATCCTGTATTCAATAACCCCTAAAGTTTGAACGAAATCGAATCAAAAGAAATAGACTTTATAAGAAGTTAACGATTGCGCATGCGCGCAGACTGCTATTTATACGTCGGCAATTAAAGTTATAGGGAACCACAACCCCAACAATCTCTGAAAATTTCATCATAACCGCTCCATTATCCTCAAAGTTTTGCATGTGTACCTCGATCTAGTTTTGCGCATGCGCGATGGTTATAACACCATCAATTGCAACATAATTTATGGGCCATCTTTCTAGAACATGTACCCAACTACCTACCGAGCTTGAACATCATCGGACGAACAGATGATGAGAAATCGACGTTATAAGAAGATCACGTTTGCTCATTCGTACAAGCTACTGTTGATTCGACGGCATCGAAAATGGTAGGGGACAATCTAAAAGCTAACTTGCACGATCCCTGAAAATGTCATCAAAATCGATCAAAACTTGGTATGATTTTGGGCGTGACAAAGACAGACATACAGGCACGGAATCAAAATTGATCAGCAAGCTCTGAAACGCAAAAAGCAAGTGGGAATTTTGATTTTGGGCGACCAAATTTTGTTGACTTCTTTCACGAACACAAAACTTCCTTACCTTCGTTTCTTTCTTGTTCTACCTTCACTTAAAAAAATTTTGATTTTACAATTTTTGGTGCAATTGGAAAACTTAGCTTTATTTTCTACTAAAATCCGCTAAACCGCATGAATCGTCCATGTATAGCTTTTTATTTGTTTAATTATTATAATTTTATTTTTTATTTTTGTTTATTTTTTTTTTTAAGTACTTATTGGCTACTGGTTGTGACGCAGTTCAATGTGATGTCATTTCGCCTACTTGGATTAACTTGTCAGTAAATAATTAGTTGCCACAATGTTGTCCCAATTTAGATTAGTATGGCCTGTCCGAAGTTTTGGCTGATACTAGGTATGAATATGCTAGAAAAACCCGAATGTCTCTTAGTTGACACAAAAAAGCTGTTGTTTTGGTGAAATAAGTCTAGTTCTATTATGAGAACTGGTATTTACTAGTTGTATCAGATTTCGGGTTTTCACTGTAACATTCCTGTATAAAATTGTTTAATATGATTAGTTCACTTTGTCAATGGTCCACTTGGTAACTTTGGGGCCCACAGGGAGGTGGCCTTCAGACCACTCTATGGCGTTGAAAAGTACCCTACCTATCTCGTGTTTCGCTTCTCTCAGTTCCGGCGCTCAACTAATGAACTCCACCTTTAATCAATGATGTTCCTTATTATTAGTGGACCTTTGACTGACTGAGAGGTTAAGTTAGCTCTCCATCGGACGTCCTCAGATGAGAGGGCCGATCGCCTGATTGATGCCAAGGGGTGAAAAACAAAAGATAATTAATACAAGGACTCTGGTCGGCAGCTGTGTATTACAAGTTATTTGTCAGGGGAGCTCCAGCCACGCCCCCGCATCTCGTCCCTGCGGCGGGGCTGTTCCGACTCATCTCTGGAGAGAGTTGCTTGGTGCTAGCTTGAGTTTCGGTTCAACTTTCATATCGAACGGCTGCACACAATTCCCACACTTTTTTTCTCTCGTCTTGAAACGTTCGTCCGGGGTGCCTCTAATATAGAAACAGGAAAATTAGCCGCAAAAGTATTATTCAAGGGAGCAGATTATATTATTATTAATTATATCATAACTCTAAGGAGGGTAAAACTGAAACGTTTTAATAGGAATTTTACGGAAAACTAGATTTTGGTCGATTCACGTTCTATTTCGGTGTATCATATTTTGTAATAAAACTTTGTAATCGACCAAGAAAAAAAATTAACACTTCATCAAAATTTGTCGGTTTACGTATCAAGATCTTCTCCGAATCACCCACCCGAAACAGCCTAGAGAACTACAAGCTAAAGATACCTATGTGCAGTCCGACCCCTCTGTCTTCATGCTAATGCCCGTCACTTGAACGCATTCAATCCACAAGATACTTCGGGGTAGTGATTGACGAGGATCTATCATGGAAAGCACATATTGCAACACTTACTTCGAGAACTGGTAAATTTATCCACATCTTTCATCTCATGCCTGTAACGAAATAATCTAATCCAGATTTACAAGGCCATAGTTCCTAGCGTATTTGCTTCGGAATTTCGGTCTGGGGCTCTGCCCGTCCCACCCTGGTCTACCCCATTACTATAATACAGAAATCTATTCTGAAAACGATAGCCCGAAAGCCTCGTCGTTTCGCTTCCCAAGAACTCTTCAAATTGCTCCCGGTTTTCACCATTAACCAATTATACCTAAAAGCTGCACTCTGTTTCTTTCATAAGCACCCTGATTTTTTCAACTACCCTCGTACTTCGGCATATACCACTCGCCCAACTACTCAAGCCACCATACCGGTCCCTCCCACCCGCTTATGGTCCACATCCCGTCATGTTTATTATGGTTTCCCCTACATTCTTAGAGTTTTACCCAATTATCTCCAGACACCGGAACTATCTCTCGCTTTAACTATAAGAAAAAAATTTTCTCTTGGCTCATTTCATTGGGGCCAGACACTTGCAAAAACATTATGTGCAGTATCCATACATAGAGGACTAACTTAGGTTTTGTAGGTTTCATTATTTGTATTTGTATGTATTGTTATGGAATTAATTGAATTGGTGAAGTTATTTATTTGTGTGTTAACGAGTTGGATTTTGTATTTAATACTTAAAATGTCTACTCCCCCACACCGCATAGAGCCTGTCTCTTGGTGCTGTGGTAATTCCGTACATCCTCCACTTAGATTAATTAAGGCATTTATTTTGTACACGCCACAATGTTCATGCTTGTTTATTTTGTCCTACGCTGGAATGAATCATTCATTCATTCATTCATCCAAGATCGATTTTACTTTTGCGCATGCGAAGAGTGAAGTATTGATTTGTGAGTAATCAGACTGAAAGTAGACCATATGCAGCTTAAAACCCGCACATTCTCTGAAAATTTCATCAAAATAAGAATGGAACAGTAGAAGTTAAGCGGGGTTCAAGAATTAGCAGACACAAAGTACACGCACACAATTAAGTACTCAGACACATACACACAAAACTTACTGTCTGTCTTGCCCACCAGCAGACAACTAAGTTGATATTATTTTTGTTTGAAAAAATCTTTAAGTTACTTTAATTTTTATCCAACAAACCATATTAAAGAATGAATAACTAAATAAAGTTGTTCAGAATGGTTCAAAACGTGAAAATCGTGTGGTGTAACAGTTCCTCAAAGGAACTGTTACTCGGCATATTCCCAAAAGAACACTGAGTCCGCCAGCTCCACCTCTCATTCCAGATCTTCTTGAATGTACGAACTTTCTCTTTTGTGCGTATAGCAATTAACTATTATTCAAACCCCATTGATTTATATCTATAACCCAATCTATATCCTCAACTACCCTCACCCTCATGCGGTATCTTCTTACCTATCATTGAATTATGTTCATTAAATACTAGCTGGTTCACCCGTGCGTTACACAAGTTGATTTGAATATATGCAAGCCGCCCCTCACCCATCCCTATTTGGGACACCCCTATGGATCTGATTCAAAAAAGTCATTACTTAGTAGTACTTACTTATAATTTACCTATTAGGACCAACCTACTGAGATCAACCCGCCCTCCACAAACACCCCCCATATTTCAGATTAAAAATATTCTTGATAGGTAATCCAATAGAACGTTCAGAATAGTCCGATTTCATTCGTCCGAACATCAGATTGTTCGGTGATGACCAAAATTATTCCATTTAACCACCCCCTCCCCCCTCTCTTTTTTTTCCTTTACCACAAGCACCTCCCTATGGTTGAGGCTAGAAAAATTTTTAATAGCCTGTGATTGAGGTTGACGTAATCTAAACATATTCGCTCAATCAGACCACCAGTTTGTTCAGTGATGTCAAAGATACCTCTTTTCGAATCCCCTCCCCCAAAAACACCCCACAGTAGGCTGTGGTTTTTTAGTGTTATCCAAACATATTCGACAACTCAGATCCCCAGTTGGTTCGGTGACGTTCGAAACGCTTTAACTCCCCCACCCCTTCCCGCTCCATTGTGGGTCAGATTTTAAAAATTTGAAAAAAGTAGTCTTTGACTTGAATTAGAGTAATCCAAACATATTCGACAAACAAATCCCCTGTTTGTTCAGTGATAACAGATACCACCCCCCCCCCCCCCACACCCTCCTTAAAACACCCCCCATAGGGCAGATTTGAAAAATTTCGAGTAGCCTGTGATTTAAGTTAGAATAATCCATATATATTCCCCCAATTAAATCCCCAGTTCGTACAATGGTGTCCAATATACCCCATTTCATCTCCTTCCCCTCCCATAAAACAACCCCTCTGGCTCAAATTTTGAAAACTTCAAATAGCCTATAATTTAAGTTGGAGTGGTACAGACATTTCCCTCCACTCTTATCAGTTGTGCAATGACCCCTGTAACCGTAAAAAGCGGACAAACATACGGACAAACAGACCGACAGAGAAAAATTGAGAAAATGGTATCAATCGTCCACATATAACATGAAACGGAAAAGAAACTCAAAATTTCATGATTCTAATCAATGTACAGACAGACATATTTACGATTTTATTAATAGAGATATCTCGACATCATACTAGTCTGAAAATACTCCCTCATTATCTCTTCCTTGGAGCGTCATGAAAAGTAGTTGGTATTTAAACATTACAGGTGATTCATTTCGTATTATTTAATAATCCTTAACCTCAATAAATGTATAGATCTATATTGAAGAGAATAAGAAATTTAATCACGACTATCACTTGGACTGTCACTTGGAGAAATTATTTTTTCGTTTCTTGAAAGTGAAAGCAATGTTGCCGATACCAATAGGTTAACGAGGTAGCAGAAATTGTATCTAACTTTGTTTCTTTCTTGTTCGAAAGTTGGAATCTAAATATTTCGAATCATACTCACGATCCCATCATGATCATCAGACTGGTCACCATAGTGGTTCTCTCCCCTCTACTTTGGTGTAAGTTGCATGATCGAACTGTATTTAGACGAAAAGCGTCAAACTGGAATGACTAGTATTATTTTGAAGGAGGGCACTTGGGGTACTCGTCGATCGACCTCCAAGGATCATTAGCGGAGAAAGAGGAAGTGGAAGAGGAAGTGGGAGAGGAAGGAGGCAGATGGGAAGGGGGTTGGATCCCTTTTTCCCCCTTTACGGAAGGCAAAAAAAAGAGAGAAAGAAACTGTTATCTTCTTTCTTCCCCATCGAAATACTGAAAGTGCACGAAGATGTGGAAGTTTCAGAAATTCGCATTCGGTAGTATTTTGAGAAAAAATCAGCCTAGATTCGTTTGTTTACCCATTCACCTGCGTAGATTACAACTCCTGATTATGCAATGATAATATTGGGAAATGTGGGCTTAGAATTTTGTTCTTTATCTGCTAACAGAACAGATGATGAACAGATTGACACATACAGATAAACATATGGATATTTGCTATATCCTTCAGGTTTCTGAAATTAACCTAATGATGAACTCAGTCACCCCATTTGGTAGTGCGCATTCCCCAGAGAGATAGTGAGATAGGGGGAGGTTTGTAGAGGAGGGGTTAATGAGAATTACCCATAGGTGCGGAAAGGTACTTCAACTACTTTTATGTGGAAGAAGATTCCATCCTAAGAAGTTTGACTAAAACTGCAGCCTAACTGCAGTCTATGTCTAGTTTCAGAAAGTTTGCAGGTGGTGATAAGTTTTCTTTCTATGATTTTTTCAAAGTTTCGTAGACTGGTAAAATCAGACCACCTCTCCCGCCTGAGCGAGACGCTCTGCTTAGTGGACGTCACCAGTGTAGGAAACTTTGGAAAGACCATCGAAGAAACTCTTGTTGCAATAATATTCAATAGAAATGCATCTTCTGTCGACAGGATAACTCCAGCCAAAAATTGCGTTTGAAACTTTGCCTTGTATACAATATCGTTTGTTCACGGAAGTTCGGAAACGGTGACCACCTGCTCTCAAGGCATCGGCTGATTCCCAATCCGATACCAGTAACATTCATACTATAAAAAACAATATATTGCTACGATTATAACGAAACGAAAGAGGATTTGATTGTAGTTTTATTACTTACTCTACATGTTGCTAAATGCACAATATCAAAAGTTAAATTTCCTCATCTTGTACGGAAACTGTTGAGAACTGAAACTTAGTCAGTTAAAGTGAATCAACTGTTCTAATGAAAGTCATTTTGTCACAAGTGATCTGAATTTTGAAAGAAGGCATAGTTACCAGCTTGAGTACTATCCATTGTTGAGTGTAAAACGTTAGACGATCAAAAATTTTTTGATAAACATCAACAGATAAACGTTAGACGATTATCTGTTGAAGTTTCGGGTGGTGTTTAGTTCAATCGTGCTCCTATCAATTGCAGTAGGTTCCATATATTGGTTGTTTCTCTCTCTCGGTCGTTCTCTCTCTCTCTCTCTCTCTCTCTCTCTCTCTCTCTCTCTCTCTCTCTCTCTCTCTCTCTCTCTCTCTCTCTCTCTCTCTCTCTCTCTCTCTCTCTCTCTCTCTCTCTCTCTCTTTCTTTTCTCTCTCTCACCCCCTCTGTCTCTCGCTCTCTCTCTTAGATAGTGTAATTATACAAGAAGTTATTCCAACCACAAAATCTTGCGGCACCCCAGGGTGCGCACTCCGGTTGCGGACTACTGATTATGATACTCAAAACTGAAAGAATTATTATTATCTGTTTCTCTTCGATCTCTTCTATTTCGAGAAATAATTGGGAGTACTCACCTGTACATACAGTACTTTTTCTGAAATGACCAGGAACACTTTAATGCTATCAAGTGCCAACGCTTGTAGCCTCCTTTAGGAAGTTTAGAATGAAAGCCTCCGTGGAGGTTACCGGTTCAGTGATGTATAGAATGAGCCAAGAAGGTGGAGCTGAGAATAACTAATGATCCTCCTTGTCAAGACTGCCGAACGTAGGGGAAGGAGCGGCAGCCAAGTCGAGTCAAAACTATTCGACAACTATGTCATCTTCTTCGAAAACCCTTTCAAGCATCTTGGAAAGTAATAGCTCAGCGTTCCCGTTTCAAAATGTCCGTATATGTTACGCAAGGTAGAGTTTTATGTCAATGTGACTGATCAGTTATACTACATTTTCCAATATCAAGACGACATTATCGATGAAGCACACCTATTGAAACTAGCTTCTTACCGTTCTTTGAGTAATTTATATCTGAATGATGAACACGAATGTCTCGCAGAACCTCAATACATTAGTTTAAATTCTCTGATAATATTAAAAGTGGTTAGACTTACCAAACGTATGTATCGATTTCTGGGGGTTCTGGGGCATACCACTAACATGTCGTTATTAAGTAACCTCAAAACAACTCAAATGACAATAAACAAGATTCCAAGATTCCCACTTGCTTTGCACATGTGACGGTTGTATAGGTTGTATGAGGTGTCGTAGGTTAGTGGATGCACTTTCAAAGGAAGCAGCTGTTTACTCAGATAATTTATAATTTAATAACTTAACCCGAATCAGCCCCGAACTATCTTTCATCTTGAAATTCAATAAAATTTCTATGTGTTCCTCTAAGGATTTGGAACTTCGGAAAAATAATTTAAAAAATCATCTTGACTTCCAAATACCAAATTTGACCCGTTCATATGGTTACGCTGGGCATACGGAGTACCTATGTGGATCAAATAGACTATTATGATGAAGGACAATAAATGCTTAGTTTTTTAGTGCGAACGATGTTTTATTGAACAATGTAAAGAAATTGAACATTTCTTATTTTATCAAATGTTCAATAAATTGAATATTAATTGAAACCATGAAGTTATGAACATCCTCATCCTGATCCCAATGCAAGCGTTTTAAACGAAGAGGTACGTAACCACTCAATATCAAAATACCCAACCCTTTGTTTTTAGCTGTCGAGTAAATTGTGGTTTGTTCTAGGAGGTATTTGAAAACGTCATCAGTAGAAAATTGCTCAAACACATCGACTGGAGTCCCAGTAAAAACTGTTCATAACCAATATCGGGAAATATTTTAGGAGGAAGTACTGCGAAATCACCCTCAATCCATTTCGGTTGGATGTTTTTTCTTGTGAGATTCCTCTCGTCAATCCAATTTACAATGTCAGTGGGAACAGTTGTGTTCAAATCCCTTGAAGATGAAGAAATATTATCATCTGGACTTTCATGAACTTGAGTGTGGTATGCAGGATCTTCTACTCCCCCAATTCTACCGGAATCAAAAATTATTTCTGCTGGTGCTAACAGCGTATTTCCTGAGAGATGACTGAATGTCCCTCCTTCGTCCTCATCCCCAGATTCTTCATCAGTGAGGATAGAAGGTTGTGGAGGTTCTACGAAAATATCGCTAGGTGTGGGAATTCATCATTCTCCAATAAAATTGCAACTGCCTCTTGAAGAGAGAAACCAGGTCTGCAACAAAAGGAAGAAGTTCTATTGCCCAGCGTAACCGTACGGTAACGGATGGATTTATCCCTCTCTACGTAGCACCAAAAATATTTCCCCCGATAATACCCTATGTTATTATGTTTTGGTAGACCTTTAGAACCGTAAAACATGTCGGAAATAGGAGATAAAAAATCATCATGCACGTACCTCAACAAACTCTCAAAAGCGGACGCATCAAAAATTTGTGTAGATCACAGGAACTGGGTAAACGCACTTTCTGACACAAAGACACAATAAAACTGAACCTCAAGGTCTTAAGAACATTCTCTAATTTCCAGCCCCCCCCCCCCCCCCCCCCCCCCCCCCCCCCCGTTCTATCCCTCCACGGCCTTCAGGAGGCAACAGGAGCTAACATGCTTGCCGTTACCATGCGGTAACGCTGAGTTGATTCGGGTTAATAATCAATTTAATTATTTAATCATTAATTCAATTATTAATAATCAAATAATTATTATTAACATAATTATTAATTTAATTATTAATTTAATAATTTACTCAGATAATGAACTGAGAGTGGCGTTCTTAGCAGTACCAAGAGCATTTGTCTGCTGAAGGATTTTGCTTGAGGAAGCTTTAATTACTTAAAAAGACCTGTGGACTGAGAATTCGGGGACTATCCGGCTTACAAAGTGATTTTTTCCAACTATAAGAAGTAGAAAAAATTCGGATCTGGATGTCACAGTCATATAAACTTAACCCAGCATTGTCTGCTCACGGTAGAATTAAAGACCGTCCCCAGAGATGTATGGCAGAGCGTTATTTTTTGCATCCAAGATTCCATAATGGAAAACTCGGCGCTCCGCGCCTCGCCAGGGGGCAAGCCCCCTGGACCCCCGGTTACCTCTATTTACATACTTCGGACGAAATTATTGAAACACAGAATGTATTTGCGTTGTCGCGCAACCAAGTGACAACCAAACAAGCGTCATTGTCTACTATTCATTTACTATTCATGCTCATAACTCAGGTTGATGGCCACGCACTTCACAGTAGTTAACATAATATATATATATATATATATATATATATATATATATATTTTTTTTTTTTTTTTTTTTTCTTTTCATAATATTTATTGCACCAAGTAATACAACTTATTAGCAACATTTCTTTGACAATGAATAATCGGTGACTGAAACAAGACTGTGATACATAACACATCCTATACATCATTTCAGCTATTTAGTGTCTTCAATGAACACGATTTGCAGGAGCGCACAGCACTACACTCACTGAACAAACTTTCATGAACACATCACTCCCTATTACCACAGGTCGTGAGGTTTTCGTCTTTTCAGTCGTCTGAGCAGATCATCAACGTCCTGCAGCTTCACAACCTCCTCGTTGATATGACCTTGGAGCCTCTGATGATGGGCTATCGCTTGAGTTTTTATTACTTCATTTATTGTGGGAATTTTGAGGTCGTTATGGATATCATTATTGGTCGAGTAGCGGTACGCATCGACGCATGACCGCAGTACTTTGTTCTGGAATCGCTGTATAATATCACGATTACTTTGAGAGGTGCAGCCAACATAATATGGTTGGATAAATAAGGAGCTTTCCAACGAATGGTTAACGATTTCTGTGTTATTAAAATTGCGGAAGTTCCATTTCCCTACCAACGGCTCGGTTGTACGTGAAAATCATAAGAAAATTTACAAGCGGTTGCAATCATGTTGACAATATCAATTATTGAGAATGATCATCTGTGTGTAAACAATTGATTCAAATAACCATGCTCATAACTCAGGTTGATGGCCACGCACTTTGCAGTAGTTAACATAATATGGTTGGATAAATCAGGAGCTTTCCAACGAATGGTGAACGATTTCTGTGCGATTAAAATTGCGGAAGTTCCATTTCCCTACCAACGGCTCGGTTGTACGTGAAAATCATAAGAAAATTTACAAGCGGTTGCAATCATGTTGACAATATCAATTATTGAGAATGATCATCTGTGTGTAAACAATTGATTCAAATAACCATGCTCATAACTCAGGTTGATGGCCACGCACTTCGCAGTAGTTAACATAATATGGTTGGATAAATCAGGAGCTTTCCAACGAATGGTGAACGATTTCTGTGCGATTAAAATTGCGGAAGTTCCATTTCCCTACTAACGGCTCGGTTGTGCGTGAAAATCATCACCGTCACACATTTCGTTACCATCCCGCGTTCCATTTTCGGCTAGTTAGTCCATGGCTAAAACACATTCTGTGTTAATATGTGTAGATAAACATAAGGAGAGCGAACGGATGAACGTACAGCGACGCGGGTGGTTTCATCCGATTTTTCGGGTGATGTCGGTAAATAAAATCCAAAAATACATTAGGTATTTTTACCATCAACGTTTTCAAGATCTCGACATTTTCAATATTTCAGCATTTAAATACCACCCTTTAGGGCTAACTGAAAGTGATGCCGATGTTACTGGCACTTCTCCGTCTAATGTACGATTTTTGAGCCGAATTTCGTAAAATTTGGGAGTACGGCGGGTGGGCGGATTTTTGAATTAATTTATATTTTTGATCATATTTATTTTAATTTTTTTATTCGATTTTTGGAATTCTACGCATCTTGAAACGTAAAAGAATACATTTTCAGCGGGGTGAGGAGGTTAAAATTTTGTTTTTTTGGTCGATTAATAAGGTTTGGTATCGAAAACAATAAACCAAAACAAAGTTAGTGAGGGTGTGTCAGGGAAACAAACCTCCCGACTTTATTGATTGACGCATAATCCTGAGTTAGCGAATGGCTCTCAGCCAAGTCGATCAAGGAAAGGAAGGAGGAAGTAAAGGAAGATTCTAATGATAAGTAGTTTGCGGTGCCTTCGGAACAAACGAGATCGGTTTTCGAGGGTTTCACCGCCCGGGTTCCCAAAGGTGGTTTTCCAGAAGGAACAAGAAGCATCTCCGGGAAGCCTCAGACTCTGATGGCCCTCGGTCGGCCGGTGGGAAAGGTGTTTGCTTAGCTCCCGGTTCCCTCGTAAAACAATGATGAGCTTTTCCTCCTTACAAGTTGGGTCGTGCCGGGGATGGATCTGTGGGGCATTAGGAGTTTCCTCGGCCATTGATTACTGGGGTTCCGGAGGGATTCACCCCCGGCCCTCGAGTGTATTTATCAGGGTTGGAAATGCGGTGGCGAAACCTTTGCCTGACCCTACGGTGCTGTGATGTGTCAAATCCACAAAAAACACTAGCTACTTTTGGAAAAGTTACACGATGATCTACCCAAATGAGCAGTAACTCCTATTTTCCAAAGACGTATGAAATAGTCTGCATTGGGGTAATACTGGATTTTGGGGCCATTTACCTTCATAATTGATGAACGAAGTCTCAATTCGGCTAGCATTTGTCAATGGGTGTGTCCCGCTCTACAGGCTGCAATTTCGGAGCTATCCACTTGAAATTCGGTAGATGGACTCTTTTGAGATCCAAATTGAAGGTAAGGTTTGTTTGCTTGGCCATTGATTACTGGGGTTCCGGAGGGATTCACCCCCGGCCCTCTAGTGTATTTATCAGGGTTGGAAATGCGGTGGCGAAACCTTTGCCTGACCCTACGGTGCTGTGATGTGTCAAACCCACAAAAAACACTAGCTACTTTTCGGAAAGTTACACGATGATCTACCCAAATGAACAGTAACTCCTATTTTCCAAAGACGTATGAAATAGTCTGCATTGGGGTAATACTGGATTTTGGGGCCATTTACCTTCATAATTCATTGAAGTCTCAATTTGGCTGGAATTTGTCAATGGGTGTGTCCCGCGCTACAGTCTTCAATTATGGAGCTATCCACTTGAAATTTGTTAGATGGACTCTTTGGAGATACGAAATTAAAGGTATGGTTTTAGTGACACCATTCCACCAAATGATGGTGCCGTGGCGTCACCATCAATTAAAAAATTGACATTTCTGGGACTATTGACTCAAAATTTCTTAGGTGAACTCCTCAAACTCTCAGAATTCGCTGTATTGTTTTTGGTCGCACCACGGCGCCAAAAGAAAGGGGTCATCTCCAAGTTAAAATAGACATTTTTGAAGCTTCCGACTTGAAATTTCGTGGATAGACTCCACAGACCCAAAATTGGCATTATGGTTTTGGAGACACTACGATACCAAATGGTGGCGTCACGGCACGCGGCGTCACCGCCCTGCTATAAATATTTATTTCAAGTCCTTGGCCTTTTAAACTGCATCTAAACGATCTCTTCAGGCTCTTGAAATACACACAGTTATCACCTAAGGATAAAGTGCGAAACAAGAGATGAAAGGAATTTCGTTCCATAACTGGTGTTATTCAGCGAAAATAAATAAATAAATAAAATTAAAAAAACAGTTCAGGCCTTACCTCCTATTACATCACTTTCCCAAGCGCTTTGGGGTGTAGAGAAAGTGCACGTTTCGATTGAGTAATGAAGAAGACAGTTAACGAGGTCAATTAAATTTCTCCTGAAATACTGAAATTACCTCCTGAGCTCACTCAGTGGATTTAGGAGCTTCATACTTTATTAATAATTTCTAGATATTCCAAGAGGCCTTCATTTCAAATTACAGTTTGATCTCACTCAGCTTATCTTGGGGGCTCAAGACTTCACGATTCGTTTCTAGACGTTCTGAGGGTTCTCCTATCCGAATTTTAGCTTCATAGGTTGAATAAAAAAGAAATTAGCTCCATAGGTTCAATTTCCAATATACATATATATACTAGATTCTTCTGCATTCACGATCATTGAGTAGTTGTTAAACAAAACATGAGAACTGCTATGCCCATAGCTATGCTAGTCGTTCAGTCGCAGAGTTATAAAGAACAGAAAAATGTTTGTTAAATCAATAGCGTTTCAACGAGTGGTGAACGGTGTTAGTGGGTTATAGAGGGTAGAAGGTGATCAAACATAACAACGGAGTCGTTGTATGTAAATATATCAGTAAATCTTGACAGAACATGGAACATGTTCCTTGGAAGAACATGAGAAAATTTAGGTCACTCAGCTGATTAGGAAAGAGCCCATCATTTCAATCGTCTCTTAATGTCCCAGAGAGTCTCCCTATCAAATTTCAACTTCCAAGTTTCTTTCCAGTCTAATAGTGGTTGCAATCATGTTTACAAAATTAACTGAGAAGAATCGCCTGTATGTAAAAAATTATTCAGACAACCACGCTCGTACCTCAGATTGCTACATGATACATTTGACAAAAAGTCAAATGTATGTGTGTGTGTGTGTGTGTATGTATGTGTGTGTGTGTCATGTTTTTTTTAATTTCGACATGATACATTTTGGTAAATAGAGAGCTTTCCAACGACTGGCGAACTATTTTGGTACGACGATAAATGCCTAAGATACAGTTCCTTAACAACGATTTGGTTGTAAGAGAGAATTATCAGAAAATAAAACACTAAAAAATGTCACAACGGTAATTTTGTCTCATTGTTGACCGGGTTATGATGGCAAAAACATGGTCCATGTAAAAATGATCAGAAAGTTTTTCTTTACGTTAAGTTTGCTTATCCGTTACGCTTTGTGTGACATGCATTGTAATAGTTTCATACCAAGAGGGGGGAGGGGGGGGGGGGATAGTAAAGACGCGTAAATATAAAAAATATTTAAAATCAAAGAGAGTCAACTCTAACACTTCATTATTTATTTATTTATTTTGTAATAGCTACAAATGGGCAGAGTCAAGTAATACCATGCATATTCGTACAAAGTTCACGCACAATCGTTCCGAGTCAAGATCGTACCATTAGACGTGTGAACCTGACCCTTACAGAGTCTACAACGTTCAACCTGAGCCCACAAAAGCTTCTACCTCGTCACTTGTCATCTCGACTATCAATCAAATGGCGGCCCTGTGTTTGCCCCCTTCACTCCCGGCTACCTAATCCACACCTATTATCCATAGATTTATTCATAGCAATGGGAACCTCCCTTTGATCTATACCGGTGCTATTGGGCTCCGAACGGATGGTTCGACATCCAGTGCGGAGCCTCCCGAGATGGAATATTTTAATTGATTTTACTTACTCCAATGATTGGATTTTGAATTATCATTTCCAATACCGAACCAACGATATCGTCAAAGGATTTAAAAAAATAATAAAACAAAAATTAAATAAATAATAACAAAAATTAAAAAACTTGGCCCTTCAGGCCTCTGTTGGCCTCTGTTCACTAGCTGGCTTTCAGTTTTGCTTCCTCATCATGGTCGTACGACAAGTTTACGTGCTCCTGTTTTCCAAAATCAAAATTTACACTTGCTTTAACCATTTCAGAGCTCGATGATCAATTTTGGTTCCGCGTTTCTCTTTTTATCAGATATCTACATGTGTGCCTGTGGTGAATTCTCTTTCACGCCCAAAACTATACCAAGTTTTATTCTGATTTTTTATTTGTATAATATTTATATATCTTCTTTTGGTATTTATTCAAGGATACGGCGAGGCTCTCACGTAACATTCATAGCCGTCGGATCAATAGAAGCGTGTGCTCATGCGAAATCGTGAGTTTCTGATAACGTTGATCTTACATCTTCTCTTCGTCCGGTTTCCTTCGAACTCGGGGTGATAGGGTATGTGTTATTTAGGCCCAATGACTCCCAAAAATCGGTACCCGACGACGTACGTCAGGGGAGCCTACACTGGATCCGGAAGTCTCCCAATCCGATCCGATCTGATGACGCCCGACCTGCCGGAATCGGGGTAGTTTCGTGGCAGAACGAATGCAATTAGCCATGAAAGCTAATTTTATTATCTGGAGCTGGTATATTTTATAAAATGTTCATCACGACTAATCATTAGTTGTCATAATAGTGAATACCAACTTCCATTGTCATGAAAATTCAAATTATCCAAATTAAACTGCTAAGACTTAAAATATTGAACAATTGCCGTAGATACTCTACTTCAGTGCTATTTCAAGGATTTTGATAATAAAAATCTTATCAACATTTTCAATTTTGAATCAAGCCTCCACGTTTATTTCTTGCGTTGATGCTGAACATTTTTCGCCGTCTACAAGTACGAGTAATTACACCTTTTTCTCGAATTATTCTCACGAAAGTAAACCGATTTTTTTAAAAGAAGAAATACATGATTATTTCAGAAAGGTGTCATCCCTAAATTAATAGAGTAGTATCTCATAATTTGTTTATAATAATTTTTTTGTTCTTTGCTGGTTGTTATGAAAAGAAATGTGAACAATGCAGCTTTATGGTATTGATTGAACTCCATCGAGGAGCACCATTCTATGAAATTAGGTAGTGACTAGCTCCCCAACGATTTTTAGTTTTCAAAACTTCCGCTATAGTGGCGCTTCAGTCGGTGTATTTCCTACTGAGTAGTGGAGCACTGTGATTGTTTCATTCGTAACGACGGTAGTGGCGTAGCTCGTTGGTTATGATGCTGGTCTCCTGAGACGAAGGTCGTGGGTTCGAGTCCTAATGCACGGTAATTTTTTTTAGCTCGCACAACTCCCGAAATATACTTCTAAAACGTCATTCTGACCTGCATGTCCAACTTATCTGAATTTTCACTAAGGGATCGACTACTTGATGTTATGTATTTTTGAGAAGCGAGCTTGCGAGCATCCAGATCACCAAACTATACACTTTATTCTGACCTACATGTCCACTAATCTGCATTTTTACTAAGGGATTGACTACTTGATGTTTTGTATTTTTGAGATGCGAGCTATATTTTAGCAGCGGACATAGATTAATAAAAATTGAGGCGCCGCTGTAGTGGAAGTTTCGAAAACTAAAAATCGTTGGGGAGCCAGTCACTGCCATGAAATTATTCCTCATTGGGCAAAGATTAATGTAATTAATTTTATTAAATAAATAATATTATTATGGTTTATTTATTTATTATTATTGTTTATTTATTTATTCATTTTTTATTTTATTTCATTTTTTTTAGATTTCTCTTTTGTGCTTAATTTTTTTTTTTTTTTTTTTTTTTTCTTTTTTAATGTCCTTGTATTTTGCCAATGGAGCTGTGAATCTTGAATCTTGAAATGTGAGTGAAACCTTTCATATTGGAGACCAAATTGTTTTCATTTTCCGAAAGTGCTCGTCCCTCAGCTGAATTAGATATTCCTTGTCAAATTTTCCTGCCATTTCACTGCGCGTTGGGTCCCGAATTCCGGTTGGAAACAAACAAGTTCGATCGGCCGACGGAACGGTTCGGATCGGCAGTCGTCGGGAATCGCCGGATCGCGATATTCGGTTCCAATGTAGGCGCCTCCCTCAGTATGTGGCGGCCGCCACGTCTTCATTGCGGAGAAATTTGTCAGCGCCCAATTTATCACCAATTTAGGAATCTAGGGAAGAGTTGATATTGAACAAATAAAGAGTAATAAACTCCCCCTTTATTAATACTATATTTAAACCTTAACTTTCCCTATTGTCTCTCCTCGTTGTACCTTAGTCGAAGCTTGGACTCCAGAAGGTCTAGGAAGGTCCAGAAGGTCGTCTTCTTGTACAGAGCGGCACTGAGAAGAGAGCTGCGGTGAGGGCACTGCCGTTGACGAGACGGTCAGGCTAGTCGTCTCGGATCCAGCTCACGGATAACAACGGCAAATTGTTCAGAAGCGCAGTCCAGTTACGAAAGATGCGAATTTCGCTCGTGGGTCTTTTAACTCCTCGGTCGGTCGGTTTTTTCGTGGTGGGGTCCCGCTGAGGGCCGGTCTCCTAACAGCTGACCCGACAGATCGAACTCGTCTACGGTCAGAATAGGGTCAGGGGATAATCTAGGTCGAACTACTTGATGTTTTGTATTTTTGAGATGAGAGCTTGTGAGCATCCAGACCACCAAACTATATACCCGGAGGGTTAGGGATTCATCGTCGAGTTCGACCAAAACTCCAAAATCGTGTAGTCACCGTAGCCGAATTCGTTGTGATCCCTCCATTGTCGACAATTCGGACTCTACCGGTCTCATGGACGGTTTGTCATACGAGTTGAACCTACGATGCCGGAATACGAAATTACCCCGCAAACAATCCCTGAATGTTGACGGGTGCACCTCACCATTCATTCACGTCACTCGTTATTGTTAATTGTTGTCTCATCATGCCGTTGAATTTGCCTGCAAAACGTGGGATTTGTTATTCTAGTTTCAACGAATAGAATAGCAAAGTGTGCATCCTATCCTACTATCACCACGGAAAGAGCGAGGGTTGACAGATCGATTTTACCAGATAAGGATTTCCACGGGACCGCCCCCATAACAAAGGAGACCCGGAAACCGGAATTCTGTATTGTCGTAACAAGTGTAATAGCCCCGTTTCCTGCGATTTCGAATATGTATATCTGAGACCGCCGGGGCTTAGGGAGGGGGGCTTAGTTGTAATACAGCGCTATTCGGGATTGTCCACTCCACCTTCGTCCTTCGAGCTTCCCGTGGAAGATAAGGCCCCCGGAAAACAATCCTATCTGTCCTTTGACAATGTGGGAAGGCCCCAATAGAATACCCTGCGATATGCATCAATTTCTCGTCCTTCCTGTTCCTGTGTAGTATGTATTCCGGTTTTTTCGCTGGATGGTTGCAAAATGTAACACATTATTATTATTACAGCAATAACGACCGGTTCAACTATCTACAGTTGAAGTAAGTGTTATGGATAACTCGGAATCACCAAAAAACAAATATTCCACCACTTTGAGTGGCGATAACTCTGAGATTGCTTTTTAACTCCTAGATCCTGATTAACTCCTTTTTTCAGGAAGTGGTAGAGCCTTAAGTAACTTATTTTTCAAGTATTTATCCAGCCATGAAAGGACATTCTCCAGAGCCCACATTACCCAATATATCCCCACAAAATCAAATGATATTATCCGAAGAATGGCTGCTGCTATCGAATTATTGACTTGATGTTCATTTGTCAGACCCTTAATTTGTCACAAATTATTGGTTTTTTAGTTATAGATATAGTTGTCATCTCTTCTAAAAAAATTGTAACACGTTATCCTGCTTGGTGCCTACTTAACCTTCCAGATATTTCCAGCACTCTTGATGACAAGAAATGAGACTAGTGACAGTTCATTAAAAAAAGAAAGAAAAAAAGTCAATTGATTTGGCTGAGCTAATTGAATTAAAACAAATTTAACCCTGGAATGTCTCGGTTAAATTTCCAACACTTAACTCCCCGGTGGGGTGTGTCAAACCCCAACTTTGAAAAATGTTAGAAAATTCAAAAATAACTTACACTTGAATCAAATTTTATTTTTATTCTGTTATCATGAGTGTAAAGAAACAAGAACTAGGTACCTAAACTCTTGAAGAAAAAAGTAATAGTAAGAAAAACCTCACGCTCTGAAGAAAAAAATAATAGCAGAAAGGTACCTCATTGTAACAAAATTTCAATATAATATTAGCACATTTTCATTTAAAAACAAAAATAAATAAATAAATGAAATCTACAAAGCAATTTTCTGAGATTAGTTTGATACCACTTACAAAACCCAAGAACTGGAATGAAAAGGTAACATAAAATTGGCACCAAGCAATAGGATCAACATTCTCTACACTTTGAAGATCTATGATGTTCACAGAAGGAACATCGAACTAGTTTCTCCAAAACTGTCACTTTTGACGCTTCTTCATCGGAGGCAACTTCTTATAACTTGATATTATCTCCCGTGTTTGAATTTTCTCCGCCAAAATATACATCTTCTTCCTCCAACTGTCCCAACAAGAATCTAATGTATTCAGGATCCGAAAACTTGTGTTTTTCAGCCATTTCTAACGATGAGTTTCTAACGAAACTAGTCGAACGCCCACAAAAATAACACTTGCTATAGAGAAAATCACTAGCGGTTAACTCCCCGGTGGGGTTTGTCAAACCCCAGTCACAAGAAAGTACTACACTACACAGAAGTCTCAAACTTACTAAACTGGAAAAAGGCTGAAGCCTTTAGGGAAGTGGGGGGTGATATAGAAGGGGGCGAGAAGAGCCAGACGTGCGGGATTCAATATTATAAACTGACTTCAAATCGCGATTGGGGTTTGACAAACCCCACAGGGCATTTCAGGGTTAACTTGAGACACAAAACACATACTTCCCAGGAGTTAAAATATGACATATCCATGTGCCGATGTATCTCCATGTAGTAGTAAGGATACTCAACATTTCTGATGATCATTGCTTACAAACAAATCGTTTCGTTAAATCCTCCTTCTTCCTTTCTTGTCGTTAGATTTCGTACCGCACATAATTAATTTATTTAATCTGACCCATCTTAAAAAATGGTCAGTAATTCAATAGTGTGGCGAGTATTTTTGAGAAGGTTTAGGGCAGAGTGGTAGGCGGTTTTCACTCAAAATAAAAATAGTAACATGTTTTAGAATTGCGAGATTGCGGTATTAGCATAGAGTTTGGTTTTCCCGTCCATTACCCTCGCCATCCCTTCCACCTCATTTTGCAAGCTTAAAAAATGGAGCGCCATGTCGCGGTCCCGTCGCACCCCTCTCTCGCTCTCTGTAAAAGTAAAAAATGACGAAAGAGCGTCAACGGGGAGCTTGATAAGATTCACTTAGAAGGAGGAGGACTGCTGGGAGAGTAGAAGGGGAAAAGGAGTATGAGTTGATAAATAGCTGGACATAAAGGGAAAAACCTCCCTTCTTCCACTGGGTTGGCGCGAGGGTGGCGCGGGGGTAGGGGATCTGACTTTGTAATTCGTGTATAATACCCTCTTCCTCTTTTCGGGGTATAGGAGCCGGGAGACCTCTTTCCCTCTGCTTTCTGGCTTTTTTTTCCTTTTGGCAAGATATGACCGGTCATTTGACTCTCTTTTCCCATCTTTTCTCAAAGGCATTAGCCGACAAGGATTTGTTCCCGCAGTTACTCCACGCGAGATCCCTCTTCTTATCTTATTTTTCGTCACTTTTTCCCTTTCGAAATAAAAAAAGTGGAAAACCCGTGAGATTAATATTTGGAAATTTTATTAGACAGCTCGTATATTTTGAATGAGCCAACAGTGGGGCTGAACGGAGGAATGTTTGGCTACAACTAGAAAATTTAGAATAGCAGGGTTTGCCTGAATATTATCTTAGACAGTAGTTACAAGAACGGTTTTGGAAGTGAAGGAATTATTTATCGATCTTCTTTCTATAACTGCATCTTCTAGAGTAGTTTTTTAACTTTTTTCTCTCGTTGATTTGTGTAGAATGTCCTGAATACTGACAATATTTGATCGAATTCGTGCTTCTCCTTGCCAAGGTATCTTGACAAAAGCCTTGCGAAACATACACCTAAGAGTAGATAGAAAAGAAGAAATTCTTAGGATAATCAAAGAAACAGATTGTATATTTTGAATGAGCCAACACTATAGTATACGACTAGATAGAGGAGTGTGTGTGACCGAAAGTCAAAAACATAGCGCTTAGTAGAGTTTGCTCCACAAGTTCGCTTTGCACAATTCTATTTTTTGGAGGTTGGAATTTGAGTGGAATACTTAGGGTAAGAAGCAATAGTAGCAGAACAAATTAGTACTTCCTTGCTGTTTAGCCAAAAGAAGAGACTATGGTGAGAAGACACTACGGACTGACACGCTCGTTCAGATTCCCGGGTTTACATCAAAATCCAAATTTGGCGAAGTGAGAGAGAGAAGGAGAGAGAGTGTGTTAGTGAGAGGGTGAGAGAGAAAAAGAAAGAAAGAGAGAGAGTGAGGAGAGAGAGTGCCGAGGATAATATAACTAGAAATTGTAAATTTTCGAGGAACTGCATTCAAACGATTAATCACAAATTAACGCATGAGCTGAGGACGAAAATACTGTGATTCCTTACGTATCAAGGAGATCTATAGGTGGTGAGGAAGGTCATTACAAGGGAGAGTCAGGTGTTGGCGTATGTGCTGCATTGGACAGTTTAGGTCCAAAACACGATCTAAGCTTTGAAGGTTGGTTGGCTGACTGTCAACACCCACCTGACTTCAGTATGCGATTTCCTTGATTAGTTAGCAGCTAAACAGAGATCATATTCAGCATTAATTTTGATACAATATTGATTTTTTCCGCTAAATTGCACGAAATGGACTCGGAAGCGATTGGGTAAGCGGTGGGTAAGTGGCGTAGGGCTGCAGCGGAGATTTATGCCCATCCCACGGGATTACGTCGCAGGGGTGGGTGGCGAACAGGGGGAGAGGGATCGAAGAAGACGAGGGGGTACAGGGGGGTGAGGCTGAGGCTAATGAGATAATAATAACAGAGGACACGGTAGGAGCGTGACAGAGCGCGCTGGCCCGGCCGAGCGGGGGAGACCAGAATGGCTGGTAGGTACCCTGTAATCTGACCTGATTTGTCAATGTTCAGCGTCCCTCTGAACAACATCGGATCCGTTATTGTTTGGACGGTTGAGAAGGAAAGAACTAAAACTTGAAATATATAAAAACCACCAATTCGTATGTACCATTTTTTAGAAGTTCTATTTTTTGCAATGTCCTTGGTAAGGGGGTAGTTTCATTTAGAAGCAACATCAACAAAACACCAATGCTGTTTTGTCGATCGATTTTAACCTCGCCTCCATAGTGTTCATTGTGGTTCAATAGATGTTTCCCGTCTCACATTAAAACCAAGAATTGATTTTCAATTTTGTTTGAGCGCTGAAGGCAGTATGATCTCGCAGTGCAAGTGATGATGAAAATCGTTATTACTCTTCGTTCCAACGCAGGATTTAATCGTTTTGAACTTCTTCCATAAAAAGCATACCTGTTGTTCAAATTGTTTTTTAACAAACTATATTTAAAGTTAGATGTACATGAACATACATACCACAAACTCTGAATGCGGAAGCAATTTATTTCCATCCCTTAGTTACTTTTTGTAGCGATGATAGCCGTAACGCTTGTCCCAAATAAACTGAGCAGTTTGTAATAAATCATTCAAATCATGTCTAAACAGTGTAGGAAATAGGCAAGCCAAGTTATAAAAACAAACTGAGACCCCTGCAGGTTCCGAAATTGAAATTCACACAGATACACAAAAGGAGACAGGAGGCCTTTACAATCACAAATGAGACCAAGTCGCTGCTTGCATTCTAACCATAATGAAAACTTCAAGTGAATGAATGAATGATGAAATTTCTCTATTTTCACAAATACCGATTCGGTATTATAAAGGTTGGTAGATAACTAATGCGTTAAACGGAAGAAAATTAAATAAACAACTTGACACAGTATGCTATTACTTCATAGTGAGCTGCGGTTACCTACCACAAAAACACTTCACTGCAGTTGTCCACCTATTATCATATGTTCTCATTTTGTTTTGACTGTTATCAATTCTAGAAAAACCTAATAATTCATTCTTGTAAAACTATAATAATTACAATGTTCACGTTTATCTACTAATGGTAGTTATCATTTAATACCATTAATTATCATAAATTGTGAGATGGTGCCGAAACCCGGGGGTAGTTATCATTTAATACCATTAATTATCATAAATTGTGAGATGGTGCCGAAACCCGGCATTACTACAAAAATACTTCACTGCAGTTGTCCACCTATTATCTTATCATACGTTCTCATTTTGTTTTTACTGTTATCAATTCTAGAAAAACCCAATAATTTATTCTTGTAAAACTATAATAATTACAACTAATAATTACAATGTTCAAATTGATCTACTAATTGTAGTTATCACTTGATACCATTAATTATCATAAATTGTGGGACAACTTTAAAAAGGAAACTTCAATTGTGTGTTTAATCAAAGAGCTAAAATGATGTAAAAGTTGAACTACCTGTTGTGACTATACGTAAGCTGACTTCGTATTAGGGTTCCCATCCGTCTGTATGGATGTATTGACGGAAAACGTCAGATAAGTACATTCCCAAATAGAATAGGTCGTACATTTATTTTTTATTTTTTCATTTTTTTTTTAAATATATATTATATATACATTTTTTACTGGGGTTGGTGAAATGCTTTACGCACTGACAACGAGGCTGGGCTTTCTCGCCCTTTGTGTTGGGCTCACCACATAGTCACATACCCAGTGAAATACCGACTAAAACATCCAACCCCTCTCTTCTTATAGAGAACTGTCATAATCCATAAACAGTTCAAGCATTACTTCGATTGCTTCTCAGTAGAGACCAGAGCAGAGAATATCAAGTGTACATACAAAACTGTTTCCCATTTTCCCGTCTGGTATTTTTCAAAGCATTTCGTTCACTTTTTTAGGTGTCTTGAAGGATTATTTTGATCCAGAATCGAAATTTTCTCAAGCATCCAATGTTTTAGACCTACCTGATCAACTTTACCTCCGCTAGCATTGATCCTTACCTCATGCGTAACTTTGGCAATATCGATCAGATTTTTATGAAACGTTCTGTTGGATGAGTTCTGATCGTCTTATTGCATCATACTTATAAAATTAATGTGTCGGGGATCAATAATAGCGTTTCATATAAATGAAAACTCAAATCTCTATATTTTGAATTCCTAGAAACCACGCGATAAATTCGAATTACGTAGGGATTCGAATTATTGAGAACTGAAATAAGTGAGAGTAAAATAGTCTCTGAACTATTGGAATGTTACTTGTCAATACTAGAGATCGAGATGCAGGAAGAAAAATAATTTTCACATACCTAATACCTCGAAGGACGCTCCTTGCTGATTCATGAAGTATCCAATAATACCTAACTATTACCACGTACCATATTTGACCGAATCGTGAACGATTTCTATGTGAAAACCCAAGAATTACGTAACTTGATAGATTATACAAATAAACCTACTTCGATAAGGTTTATTTGGTGAAATGTACCTATCTTATATCTTCGATGTAACAGATTAATTAATCATTTTCCTAGGGGGGCTAATTCTATTGTATCGTAATTTAATTATAATAGGTAGCTGCATTAGGTACTACTGAATGAAGTATATTTGAAATCCGAGATAGAACAATAGAAGCTATATGTTTGATTATCTAGGTGAAAATTAGATATTTGCAATTAGATATTCACAATTAGATGTTAACAGTATTTTATGTTGTATATTTTTAAATGACAGCACTTGAAATACAAAAATACAGACACCATTTCTTCAACAATTACTAGTTTTCTTTCTATGATTTTCCAAGGTTTTAGCTGCAATTCATCACTACTCCTCCCGCCTGAGCGGAACCCACCCTATACCTTGTGTTACATCACAACTTTGCAAAAATTTGACAAATAATCAAAACAGCCATCATAGAAAAGTGCGGACAGTATCAAAAATCTCAGTACATATGAAAACCTCATTTTCAGATTAAAAACCATCTTTTTAGACTAATGGGTAATCCGTATTACGCTGTAATTACTTTAATTAATTAAAGTAATTACAGTAGACAATACACTCCAGAAATTTAGTGAGGTGGGTATTTTGCACATGAGATAATTTATAAAAAATTAGATAATTTATAAAAATAAGATAATTGATAAAACATAAGATAATTTATAAAAAATTAGATAATTTATGAAAATAAGATAATTGATAAAACATGAGATAATTTATAAAAAATTAGATAATTTATAAAAATAAGATAATTTATAAACAATTAGATCATTTATAATTAGGTAATTATAAAGTATAATTAGATAATTTATAATTAGATAATTATAATTTATAATTAGAAAATTTATAATTAGATAATTTATAATTAGATAATTATAATTTATAATTAGATAATTTATAATTAGATAATTTATAATTAGATAATTTATAATTAGATAATTTATAAAAACAAGATAATTTATAAAACAAGATAATTTATAAAAAAATTATGAAGCTTTATATTCTATCGTCGAACAACGAGGAACGCCACTATTTAGAACGTTGCGGTTGGAGTAAGGAAAGAAGCCTTCCTCCACTCCTCGGCAAGGAATGAGCGACCATTTTGTACTTGGTAGGTACATACTTATTTCATTCTCACAGTACGTGCCTCGAATAATTCAAGGTTCCCTCGTAAACCCGAAGGTTACCTTCTGAGAAGCAACTATATTTAGGGAGGAAATGAAAAGAAGCGTAGAAAAACGTGAGCGATGTTCCTCCCAAGTCCGGCCACGCCTATGCTTATTATCGTAATTACGGGGTTCGGGCTGCAAGAGCTATTACTCCTCGCATGGCTGTCGCGTCAGCCATTCCGTGCCCTGTTCTCCTCCCACGTGTTTCCCGTAGACATGTTGGTGGAATTCGTTTGAAAATAAGAAAAAAAATAATCGATCTCTCGAACGAAGGAGGTGGATCCCCGTAACAAGGAAAAATCGCTCTCATTAACAACTGTCAATTCCGCCTCCAGGGCTAACTCAGTCGAAGAGCAATTATCAAATGTTGTTCATTTTATTTTTGACGGCAGCGGCGAGTTTGGGTGATATTTTCATTTAGGTACCTACCATAGCTTGCTCCCGTTAAACTCTTCAACTCGATAAAATTCGGAAGGTTTATGAAACTTCGGGTTCAGAACCACATAAGGGCGCCATATAATATCATGTACCCTTGGCATCACTTGAAATCCACGCCTAGAGATGAAGGAGGGTTCTCCATTTCAGTGGAATTGATTCCAAAGGTTGAATAGCGAAGAAATTAGCTTTAGAAATCGCAAGGCAGCGGTAATACCAGCCTTCTTGTATGCCTTCTTGTATACTTACGTCGTTTACACGATTTTCACGCCACTTTTACCGCCCTGGCGGCAGCCGTACTAACTCAATATAGGAATGTACGCCGCTCAACTGAGAATACCCCTTTTTAATTTGAGAGTTGATTCTTTAGTCTACCTACCTATACTGTTTTCATTCTTGAATGATTTTTGCTTCTTCACTACCGAAGTAAGAGAAGCTTTGTGTTCCTGCAAGAAGTCGATAAAATGTTCTCCGTCCAACATCGAATTTTCAACTTGCATTTTGCGTCTCAGAGATTGCTGATCAATTTGAATTCCGTGTCTGTGCCAAATTCTTGTCACCTCGTGTTACAAAGATTTTGACCAATATTCTAGGGATTGTGTGGGTTCTAGATGGACCCCTATTATGTGCATGGCCATCTGATCAATTGGTAGTAGAGTGTACCTACCTAATGCGAAAACGTGAATTTCTTATAACATCGATTTTATGATGATCTACCTTACAGTTTCGTTCTATATAAGTATATATAGGTACTTCATTACTAAAACTAGGTACCTACTTCATTACTACTCCATTTACTACAAAAATTAAAATAATGATAATCACCACTATATAATTTATTATTTTATACTTTAGAAACGCATGACATTTACATGAAGGTAGGTAATATTATGTTCACTTAAATAAGTAGTATGGTATGACTTACTCGCATTTAATAACACGTAGTTGATGGTATCACGTAGTTGATATCACAACAATTTCAGGAAATTACAGGTGGACTGAGGCGCAATAACCCTGCCCTTCGTTTACTTGACAAACTTTTACGCTTGGGGTATATTGAAAGTGATCTTGGAATTTCAATACCATAGTTACCCGATATGCAATTATTGTATACCAGTTCAAACGTTAAGTAGAAAAGCTTCGGGCGCGACTTAGTGAAAATAATTTTTTCGATTTGTGACATTGAAGTTGATACTTCAATTAGTGGATTTGAAAACGAATAAATTTTGAGGGAATGAATAACTCGATAATAAATAGAAGATGATGAGTACTTTTTCTCAACAAGGATAACTACTTCACTTCGTTCACCATTGCCTGCAAGATTGATAATGTGAGATTGATTACATGGTGAGTTAGTCGGGCTGCCTCCAGAGTGCGTAGTGTCGGCAAGTGTGGCGTGAACGTCGAGTGATATTTTTGCGTTGTTAGATGATTTTTGGCAAACGCAATACTATAACGCTACTAAAAACGCATTCTATGTTAAAAAGTGTTGAGTCCGATCAGCATCTACCCATTTACAAACACGCTTCTTCTTTCGCCATGCTTTCGATAAGTTCATTGTCTTCTTCTGGGTCTGTAATAGGTACTTATATATCGCCCATAGAACGAAATTAAACCATCCCCACCCCACCCCCGCTCTGTAATCATAAACTGTGATAACAAATCTATTATATTATAAACTCTGACGTGCAGCTTGATTGGTTGGTTTCTAATTGGTGTTTAGTTCCAGTAGCATCCTCTGAGCAGTGGGGCAGCCTACATGTCAGCTGACTTAGCTTTAGTTACTGTAGATATTTGGATGTGTTAACCTTAACCACATGCTTAATTGAAAGGAAGGGGGATTAGTGAAACACGGACATGATCATCTGGGAGATGAATGTACTGAAATTGCGAGCTTGTCATGGTCTGGCGTGGCAGTTGAACCACTGCATCAAGTCACAAGACGTAACTCTACGACTAGTTGTGGTCATTTTAACTCCTGGGGTTTGGGATCGCGAGAGGCTGGCGTTTTTTGATAAGTATAAGATTTGTTAATGCTGACGCCGCATCTTACCTTTCCCAGTCCTGGGTTGATGTTGCTGAACTAGCTGCCAAAGAGAAGCATAGGAAATATGATAGAGCTGCTGAAGACTTTAGGTGCTTATTTTCTCCCCTAGTCACATGCGGAGAGCGAGTTCTCCATAGAGAGTTTACCGTTTTCCTGAAGAGGAAGGCTGAAAGGTTGTAGGACAAGTGGGCTAAGCCCTTCTTCCAAGTTCTCGAATGGGTGAGGGTGAAAGTCAATATTCCACTAGGGACAGTATCACTCAGATTAAGAGGGATAAGGAGGACAGTGTGGAATCTCGGCGTTGAGCATAGAGTGGTGACAGTCCTAGTGACGTAGAAAATACTGGATGATCGTGCCATTGAACGAGATAGAAAGATAAATTTTAAATTTAAAAACAAAAATGTACCATCAAAGTTTTAAAGGAAAAGAATAGTTGATAAAAATGGTGAAAGTACGTTCTTGAAAATACGTTCATAAAAATGGTGAAAGGACAAGTGGACTAAGCCCTCCTTCCAAGTTCTCGAATGGGTGAGGGTGAAAATCCAATATTCCACTAGGGACAGTATCACTCAGATTAAGATGGATAAGGAGAACAGTGTGGAATCTCGGCGTTGAGCATAGAGTGGTGGCAGTCCTATTGACGTAAAAAATACTGGATGATCGTGCCATTGAACGAGACAGAAAGAAAGATAAATTATTAAATTTAAAAACAAAAATGTACCATCAAAGTTTTAAAGGAAAAGAATAGTTGATAAAAATACGTTCTTCTGAAGAATGAGTAGCTAAATTCTTGTATATTTGGCAATCGACATAATAATTGAGAAAATGGCATTCAATTGACCAATTTAAACTTCGAGCAGGAAGAGTTCGATATGCCACTCAGCTCTACAGTTAGGTATAAAGGAATAAAATGGTGAAAGTACTTACTTTCTCCAGAGCTATACGTGTTCTCCATATCCTACTGAAAACTATACGAATACTCATATGAAACTGGAAAAATCGAACAGTTAAAGGAGTTTTTTAACTGTTCAGCTTCCTTCCCGATAATAGCTATAGACAGACAGATTGCTGCGTTCTGTGTCAATCTATGTACTTATTACAAATCCGCTTTGTTCTTGAAGAATAATGACTAGTTAAATAGCCTGAATAGCTAAATTCAAGTGTTTATTTTGACAACCGACAACATAATTGAGATAATGGCTTTAGATTGATCCATTTGAACTCGGCGCAGAAATAGTTTGATTTGACACTCGGCTCAACAGTTATGAAGAAAATGAATATCAGTTATAGAAGAAAATGGTAAAATACCTACGTTCTCCAGAGCTACGTATACTCCATATCATGTAAAACACTGTACGAATACTTACATTGTGACAGAGTTCCCGTCATAGAGTTCCCGTCGGAATCTCAGAGAATACGCTGTCGTCGCTCCGTTGTTGAACAACGGGCGTCGCACGCCTCTCTCGTGTTTTTGAGAAGCTGAGTTTGGCGTTGGAAGGGTGATCCAGGTCACTGGAAACCAATCTACTCCGAACATAGCTCATTGAATGCTATTAGTAGGCGAGGTATCTCCCTGACGGGATACTGTCAACCTCCACTACCTTTTTATCGAGGATTTAGGCCCCCATTGCACCTCTGGGGGGGTACCTAGATCCTTGATAACATGAAACAGGAAAATCAAACAGTGAAGGAAGTTTGTTCACTGTTCAGCCCCATTTCTGATACATAATAGGTAGGTATAGGCCGACATGTTCTGATTAATTTTCAGATCTACTTGTCCTATCAAAATTATCTAAATTCAAGTTTATTTGGCAATCGATAGTATAATTTGAGGCTTTCGATGATAGGTATGGCACTCGGCTCAACAGTTATAGGAAGGAAAATAGGGAATGGTCGGTAAAAATTGTGAAATTATTCTTTATCCTATCTACCTACAATCCATGTCCTGCATAAAACATAACGAATACCTACTTATTTAAACAGCAAAATCGAACAGTTGAGAAGTTTGTTCAGCCCCAATCCGTATATTGTAAACAGGCGCATTGCTGCACTTTGAGTCAAGCCACAAATCTTCCTGTTTCTAGATGAATAATTACTACCTAGCTAAATTTATTTATATTTAGCTATCAATAGAATAGTTGAGAGAGTGGCTTTCGATTGACCGATTCAAACTAGGGACAGAATTCACAGATAGAGTAGGTATGATATGCGACGCGGCTGCAGTGTTGGGCATAATTTTATCGTCGAATACAAATACGATTATAATCACGATAATTATTCGTTAGGGTGGTTCAAAGAAAAAAAAGTTCTGGGATTTCTTGTCCCCATTGCGTTTTTGCTTCCTCGGTATGTCAGGAGGACCCTTCTAAATTTTTACCAAAAAGTATTAATCCTAACCACTTTACCTGGGTCGATTTTTATCAGCTATCGACCGCTAACGTAACTGCTTGAAGATAAGTAAAAATCGAAAATTTCAGCGAAAATGCTGTCGCCTGGTTAAGAATTGTACTAGAAACATGCTATTATGGTCGGAGAATATGCTTTGGCATGTTCTGAACATGATCCCGTTTTTTACTATACTTTTCCCCCGATGATGGCTTCGTTTATCGTCCATAAACCTCAAATTAAGTGTAGGGTAATAGACAAATTCACCCTAATTTCACCGGAAATTATGTCACGTTGATAATTTAACGTCCCAAAATACCTTGTGCCGATAAAATTGGGTATTTTCCAGGATACTCGGTACAAAGCCGTTGGTAATTTGGCTAGGACTTGAACCGGCATTGTACTTATTCGCTAAATATAGCGGCAAAATGGAGAAAATAGCTAAAATTTTCCCATTTTTCTGTATAATTCCATAGTTTCCATCGGTTTTCCGGGGTCAAATTCGTAGTTCTGAATTGTCTGAACTATGATTGGATCGTTAAATAAAAAATGATGTAATATAATTGAAAATAATGTAATATAATTTCAGTTTCAATTGCTCGAGGGACAATCTGTAATTTGGTCGATAAGCTGAAAGAATCCATGATCGTGGAACATAAATCATAACATTTTAACGAGAATAACATATAATAAAAATATACAAAAATAATAATTAACCTCGATAAAATATTGAAACATAAAAAAAAGTATTTCATACAGTCTTCAAAGTTTCAACTATATCCCGTTTACGGCAAGTTTTAGGAAATTTTTCCTTGTGGTGTTGTACAGATATCAATAAGGCTTGATATTCAGGCTGACTATCATCCAATCACAGTTCAGACAATTCAGAACTACGAATTTGACCCCGGAAAACCGATGGAAACTAAGGAATTTTAAAGAAAAATGCGAAAATTTTAGCTATTTTCCCCATTTTGCCGCTATATTTGGCGAATAAGTACAATGCCGGTTCATGTCCTTGCCAAATTACCAACGGCTTTGCACCGAGTATCCTGGAAAATATCCAATTTTATCGGCAAAAGGTATTTTGGGACCTTAAATTATCAACGCGACATAATTTTCGGTGAAATTAGGGTGAGTTTGTCTATTACCCTACACTTAATTTGAGGTTTATGGACGATAAACGAAGCCATCATCGGCGGAAAATGTAGTAAAAAACGGGATCATGTTCAGAACATGCCAAAGCATATTCTCCGACCATAATAGCATGTTTCTAGTACAATTCTTAACCAGGCGACATCATTTTCGGTGGAATTTTCGATTTTTACTTATCTTCAAGCAGTTCCCTCTGCCAGTTTACCGGATAACTAGTGGACGGAGCGTAAAATAAATAAGTTCATCGTGTTCAGCGCATGCGAAAACCAATAAATTGACCCCAAAAAATTGAAATCCGTCCTTCAAATTATCACCTCGGCACCAATTTAGAGGTTGGTTTGTACGATAACGGTCGATAACTGATAAAAATCGACCCAGGTAAAGTGGTTAGGATTAATATTTTTTGCTAAAAATTTAAGAGGGTCATCCTGACATACCGAGGAAGCAAAAACGCAATGGGGACAAGAAATCCCAGAACTTTTTTTTTTTTTTTTTTTTTTTGAACCACCCTAATGATTCGTTGATTCTGAGTCAACTGCGATTATATTCGTATTCGTGTAATCGTATTCATCTGTCGGCGATTACACGAATAAAACCCATAAAAATGTTTCACGGTCATCAATTTCAATAGGGCGTCCATCTTATAATATGCGAATCCTTGCTAATGTTACCTAGCTTCAGATGGACGTCCTTAAAGCGAATTCAACAATTGGATCCCATCCTATTTGTCTCAAATCTATTTCAATAGGACGTCCCTCTGAAACTAGGTAATATTAGCAATGCTTCCCATATTACAGGAGGGACGCCCTATCAAAATTGATGACCGTGACGCATTTTTACGGGTTGTATTCGTGTAATTGCCAACAGATGAATACGATTACACGAATACGAATATAATGCAGTTGACTCAGAATCAACGAATAATTATTGCGATTACAATAGTATTCGACGAAAAGATTTTGTCCAACACTGCTCGGCTCAACAGTTTATAGAGGAAAGACTGGTCGGTGAAACGGTGAAAGTGCGTTCGTCAGAACCACGTATGCCCGTGCAGAAAACGAATACTTGTATGAAGCAGGAAAGTCGAAGAATGAAAGAAGTGCGTGCTCCAGTTTTGTGTCGATTCCGACCAAAAGCGGCGGAAACAGACGAAGGCCGGGCCCGGAGAGTGTCGGAGAGGGGAGGGTGACAAGGTGGGTGGAGGGTGGTGCGGGGGGGGGGGGAGGTTCGTGGGAGCGAGAGAGATAACACGGGAGTGCGAGCGAGAGAGAGAGTGAACTTGTGTTCGGTTGGCTGAGGACAGGCGCAGGGTAGGCATCATGGCGGGCTCCTCCCACCCCCCACCCACGACATCCACCAGAATACATAACAATACCGCGGAGTCCGAGTGTATTCTCCCGCCTCGGCCTTTCCCACCGGTTCCCAACGATAACCCGTACGGAATATCCCGAATGGAAATCATTCCATAAACAGTGGCATAATATGGCCAAACAATGTATCCAATTATCGTTTTAATTGGAGTTTCTGTTTACGAGTAAAACTCAATTTTTACATTCGATTCTCAACTATTAGACACTTTCTAGTCGGTCCATTAGAGATATTAGAGAGTTTTCGTACTTCTCGTATTCATTTTCTCGTAAACGAAAATTGCCTTTCAGAAACGAGAAGAGTCAGCTTTACTCGTACTCAGCTTATTCGGAATCGTAATTACGAGACGACAACCTGACCTTTCCCTAGGATAACACTCTGGAATAACTTCCATTAGAGATATTAGAGAGTTTTCGTACTTCTCGTATTCATTTTCTCGTAAACGAAAATGGTCTTTCAGAAACGAGAAGAGTCAGCTTTACTCATACTCAGCTTATTCGGAATCGTAATTACGAGACGACAACCTGACCTTTCCCTAGGATAACACTCTGGAATAACTTAACAACTATCATGCAGTTGGCATGGATTCCGAGTGTATCCTCCCGCTCGGCCTTTCCACCGGTTCCCAACGATAACCCGTACGGAATATTCCAAATGGAAATCATTCGATAAACAGTGGCTTAATATGGCCAAACAATGGGTCCAATTATCGTTTTAGTTGACGTTTCTGTGTACGAGTAAAATTCAATTTTTTCATTCGATTCTCAACTATTAGGGCCAGTTTATCAGTCACATTTATCCAATGGATAAGGGGGATTTATCTGAGAAATAGCGTTATCCTCCAGATAACACAATAGGGGGTGTTTATCCATCCCTAGTTAAACCCTATCTGGCGTTTTAATTTATCTGGTCTCTGGATAACAATTATAACTGGAGGTTAATGATATATCTAGAGCTTTCTAACCTCAAACAAGTTTATTTATTTACAAAAATCTTATTTGAATCTCGTTTGATTGTCTTTATTTTTGTACCTTCCAATGGAATGGATATTTGGGGGTTTGTCTTCAAATAGCAGCAACGGCGAAGATTCTTTCATAGCATAATTCGTTGAAAACTTAATTTTCGGAAGCGAAAAGAATACCGTATGTACCAAGTAAGACCCCGTGTAGATTGCCTACTACTTAACATGGGAAGAGTGCGCATTTTTATTGAGGTTCGGTTGGACAAAGATACCGTTCTTTACATTCTAACACAGATCGAAAATGAAATGAAGTCCACAACTTACTGATCACAATAATTCATTCATAATAATTCAGGTCACATTACCGCAATTTGTGTATGTATTTCTCTCTCTAGAAATGAAGCAAATAGCAAATGGCAAAAATGTGGTGGTTTCTTTATTTGCCAAGCTTGATAGCATGATGGACACTGTTGACACAGATTGTGGACGTCAGACCCGCAATTTTTGTTTTTTTTTTTTTTTTTTTTTTTTTTTTTTTTTTTTTTTTAAATAGTCTATCCATGAAGAAAATGTAGCTTCTACTCTACTCTGTGGTAGCTCCATGTGTAAATCGCCCTTATTTTGTTGCCTACAGACACCAATGAGGATGCTAACGGCGCTATCTGCCAGACAGAATTTATCTGAGGGATAATTTTATCCGCTAGGTAATTCGGCATTGATAAACGACTCACATTCTTTATCTGGAGTATAGCGCTATACTCAGTATTGCTATCCTGCAGTTCTTGTAGATAATTGATAAACCGACCCTAAGACACTTTGTAGTACATCCATTAGAGATAATGGACAGTAGTCGCATTCCATTATCCCGTTTCCCTGAAACTACATTCAAATCATAGCAGAAAATATCTCATTGAACAAGTTTCGAAGCCTGCACGCGCAGATTCCCAATCTTTTGAATGGTAGTTTTACGAAACATCCACAACTCTTGAGTTTTAGATTTTGAATGAATAGGTACCTAGTAGATTAAGTTCTCAATCGAAAATTGATGGAGATGCTTGAGAGGAAGTACCAACAGCGACTCGAATCAATAAGATTCAGAATGAAGTTAATAAAGCAACTTGAGTTGGCGTCTAAATTTTACAATTTTCATTTGATTTTTGAGATATTTTGATTTACCGTGTTCTGTGTTCAAATACATTCATGAAAGTTTACTACTCGAGAAAAAGACGATTAGGTAGGTATAAATCCAGTGCGTGAGATGACTCCAGAGTTAATAATATGTACTGAATAGAAACTAATTGTAGGCGTGTGACTGATTTAATAAATATTGGTTAGACCTAGACCTAGACAACCTTCGATTCGGATGAAAATAAATTCTGTGGTTTTTTTCGGGTGGTTGAACCCCGAGGTGCCCACGGAAGCTGTAGATACATATATTCGTGAAGTAAATTGCATTTTCACCCCACAATCGGAGTTCACTTGATCTCTGATATTTTCCCGAACAAGACTCCAATAAATGAAAGAGAACCAAAAAATGACGATGACAAAATGATTTCTGTAACATCCTGAAAAATCGTGCAGATTAGCTCCTGAAAGATTCCCTATATAATTTTCAAGAACGTTTCATTTCATGAAACAAAAACTTGTTAAAGTTACTAATTACATCTTTTAATGGTCCACTTACGCTGAAAATTGACTTATACCAAAATTACGGGAGTACCAAAATTATTCAAAAAATCATTCATTTATTTATTTTATTTTAGATGACCATAGCAATAGTCGCTGTTCACGCGTATGTAACTGTGATATTTGTGGCCAAATTTGCTATTAATGCAATTTGCTAGAACAGTTTAGCTTCTATAAGGTATCAGCATACAAATGTTCATTAAAAATAAATTCTCTTGATCTTAAGATCCGAATTCACTTAATTATAGGGTAGTTGAAGTATGAGGGTTGGGTGACTTCTTGATATTTGGAATTAGACATAGTTCTAGTAAAATGGCAGAGTCTATTTAACCAAACTAGTTCCATACCGTGTCTTTGGGGGGGGGGGAGGGGGGGGTGTCATGCAGGTCCGTACTATGCGGTTCAAATTCCTGTGTTTACTTTTCCAACGACAGGGGGTGGTTGCCGTACAGTTGTCGTGCCTATAGTGTTGGCCGGCCTTTACTCGTAAATCGAGGTTCAAGTTCCGCAAGCATGAGCAATAATTGAACATCAACACTTCCTGTTTCATTCTATACATGACTCGCCGCTTTTAGTGATCGAAGGGAGAAGAGATCACAATGATAACCACATCTGGGTGATAAGTTCTCCCAAAATGGACGCAAGAAAAAATATATACATATTGTTTATTTGTATTTATTATTATTATTTTGTTGCAATGTTTAATTAGGTAGATATATGCAATACAAATATGTAATACATTACGTACGAATCCAGCATAATGAGTATAACTGTAAATAAGAAAAAAGGAATCTAACAACAGTACCTAGTTTTTATAATATAGAATGTAAAGTATAAAACATAAGTTCGGGGCATAGAAATACCACTCTTTTTCTAAATTTACACGCGATCGAAAACCATGTTCTTGATGGTTTACGTCCTATTGCTCTGAAGCAGTCCGTAAATGTAACTTCGTATGCATTCTTCTTCTGAAAGAGATCCCCTTCATTTGCATGAACTTTCGAAGTGTAAGATGGGTTTCTTCAGCTCCATTGGGTGTTGGTGGTTTCACCTGCTTAACGTCTTCTTCATCATCTGGGGCATCAGGATCTTCTTTAATCAGGTTATCACAAATGAAATCTGCTTTAGGGCTTTTAGTAATCTGTAGATTGTGGTCAGTCTCAATCCAAGCCTCATAATCCTCTTCTGATACGTCGCACAGTGGCCGAAATCGCAAAAAAAAACCTGGCCAAAACTCTCAGAAGTTTAGGGCTTATGTTTTTCGATGTGGTGAACACGGGAAACATTTTTTTTTTTTTTTTTTTTCGATTCTGGAACCAGTCGTTTTCATGGCACTGACTAATTTTAGGCTAAGATGAGGATAGTGAGGAGACCCGGTCCATTTGAGATTCGCTGGAGGTTCTGAATAATATATGGTGATGTGCCTTTGAATTTTTGTTTTTTTCTGACGTAATACTAATACAAAATGTTGTAACCAGAAGCAGAACCTGCACAAAAGAGTAATTTCTATTTTTTCTCCAAAATCCAGTACTTCTTCTTATTTTTATGTATTTGAATCACGAAAATCGACATAACTTTTCAATTGGCACGTATTGGCAGCTGATCCAAACGGATTCTGAAAGCCAAATAGATACCCAAGCTACGGGAAAAAAAAATAAAAAAAAAAATCGTAAACGAGTTCCACTATCTGCAACACAGATACCAACATGGATACAACTTTTCAGTTGTCCTTGAAGTTGTAAACAAATCCTTTAAATTTCTTCCTCTTCTTCTCTCTTAAAAATCCTTTAACTTTAAACAAATCCCTGGGCCGCATCCCGAAAATTCCAACAAAAAACGGTTGAGTTTGAGCTATTTTTTCTACACTTACTTAATAATGGTTGGAAATTGTCAGCCTCTGAAAATATTCAAATAGTTACTTCTAGTGACTGTATCTATCCCTAGAACTTGATACAAACTTCTTCACAAGAAAGTTGGACTCGAACTGACAAAGCGCTCTCTTTCGATCGTTAAACTATGAAATAAATAATGCGGAAGGTGAATGACCTAGAGTCATGTTTGATCAGTCGCTGTACACCTAAGAAACTCGGGAGGTTAATTTGACCTTTGCCTTTCAAAAAAAAAAAAGTCAGCCAACACGACCTAACTTACAACTTTTTAGTTCATTGATTTTTTTCCTTGCAGTTTCGTTTTTCGAATTTTGGCCAGGTCTTTCTCGATTTCGACCAATGTGCGTCGGCTGGTCACTCTTCTTGATCTCTGTTGGTCCCCAACGCCATTGTGAAATCAAGTTCACTTCAATTCACGTGTTGATCCCTACAACCGAAGTATTCACTCTGTTCTTGCTTACAGATCCATTCCAGGCGATTTACATCACTAAGACCGATTGATTCACACATCCGTAATCACTACAAGTGGCGAATGCTGTAGTTGTAAATGAATAAGTCGGCTGCATAGTTTTTTAGTACTGGTTCATGGTCGGAGTTCAGCCAAGCTTGGCAAACTTTACTTTTACTCAAAAACAATGTTATTTCCTTTTAGTTTCTGGTATTATTTGCTTAGTCTTCAGGCAAACCATGGAGAAGGAAAAACTACACCGGTTCTAGTAGGAACAATGTCAATTCTGGTAGGAAGTACTAAAAAAGTAAAAGTTTGAAACAATTAATTTGCAAAAAAGAAAAAAAGAACTTAGCTACAAACCAAAACCAACAAGTTTGGGCTACGATACGAACAGATAGTAGTTCTTTAATACATTAAATGTTTATGTGATATCATTTTTATTAGTGGACCCCAATAAGCAGTTCTTCATATACTGTTTACCGGGCTAAAAAACTCAATTTATAAATTCTTTTTTTAAATACGTTAACATAAACCGAGTTGAATTATAATTGGTACCAGTTAGATGAATTAACGTTTCCAATATCTGATATTTTGAAGGAACCTCAGTAAATCCTTTCCCTATGAACTTCCTGTTCGTTCTTCCCAAATATATAGGTAAATAATATATGTATTTTTTTTCGGCCTATTTGCAGGTCTTTTCGGAATGACAAACTGTCTTCATTGAGTTTCATAGATGTTCTTGACCCTAGGAAGCTTGTACTTCTATCCTTCCGTTCGTACCCCCTTTCCAAGTTCCATCCATAGTGAGTTGGCATCTTAGTTCGATCGAGTTCGTGAGTCCAGTAAAGCTTTGTAATCATCATGTTGCATAGTCATCAAATAAACAAATCACCGTCATCAGCACACCCTTCGAGCAGCTGGGCTGATGTGGACGTTCGTTACTCAACTATACCTATCACTATAATAACCATTACGTATACAAGAACAATATGAATTTATTTAAGTCCACTTTACTACCTGCAGAAGCTTTACAGTCTGGCGTCTACATAGAGCTCTCATGTCTTCATGGTTTTCCGGATATTTTTTGTCTTTTCGGATTTAGCAGAATGGATGTGTCCCTATGATGAATAGCAACTTGCACGTGGCTATTTCACACGCCCATTGCAAGATATAGATCTATCTATCTCGTTCCATCAATCGTAAAAAAAGATGAGATGAGTTGCACAACAAAGAAGGTGGGTGGATCTCCAGCAACCTCTCGGTGCGATATTCCAGAGGGCGCTTCAGGTAAGAGGAGAGAAATATAGGAAGAGTGGGTGTTGGAGAGAGAGAGCGAGAAATGGAAAAAAAACTGGTATCCAGGTGTCGGGGGTGGAAGAGGGGCGTGGCCCGTCTGAAAGGCGTAGGTGTGCGAGAGAGAGGTCAGATATTAGGGTTGAAAAAGGAGAAAAAATACCACTCGCTACGGATAGGAGGGCTATATAGTGGGTAGGTAGGGAGGTGTATGAGGGGGTTTGTTGGGTAGATTAGTAAAGAAGGGGGATTGGTCGGGTACAAGAACCAATCCCTTCGTCCGGGGATATCTCGAACCTCCAAATGACTGGATCGCGTGCAGCGGTCCCATTAGGAGCGCGGAGGCGGCAGAGCCTTCTTTACCTGTTTTAGAACCAGGCGCTTTCGGGGTCGGGGGCGGACTACGCTATCGACCCAAATATCTACTCCCAACTTCTGGGTGCTGAAAAGAGAAAAACTTTCAAAACTATCTTTTCAAACTGCTCCGTGGAAACTTCGAAACTTGATCGCCTTCTAGCTATTGAAATATAATATACATGCAAAAACACCTTGTTTAGTATCTATGGAATCGAGAATGTACCAACACAGCTGATCCTCCCAAAACACAGGGAGCCGTTTTTGTAGCTAATAACCTATTCGCTGCATCAGCAAATTTTCTTATGATATATCATGGTTGGCTAGTAAATATGAAGTGAAATACGAAAACTATACGACTCTGAACTGATACGATGGAACTTTTAACATTACAACCCTTTTTTCGACAGTTTCAAAAGTTAAAGTGAAATACCCGAAAATTTACTTAAAAATCGCTTAAAAACGGCGCAAAATCGTTAAATTTCCCAATCCCACCCTGTCTTCTAAAGAACTGTAGCTCTTCACTTGCGTTGTTACCACAATTTTCAATATGTCCCTCACTGCTGTCCCTACTAGGTAGAAGGAATCTTTCATCACTCCAATTCATAAATCTGGCAAGAAATCCGACGAATTATACAGAGGAAGATGTACGATATAAACTACTCCCAAACTATTTGGAAAATAAATTGTTTCAAGATTCACACAATCGTTTTCAACGTATATTACACCAGTGCAGCATGGATTTGTTAAATGTATATCTACTGTCACAAATTTGATGGAGTTCACTGATTATATCTTCAATGGGTTCCAGAGTGGCACACAGGTCGATGCAATTTCCCTCGATTTTGCTAAAGCATTTGATCGTGTCTCGCACAGGCACATTCTATCTCTTCTCTCCTCGTTGGGTGTGCATGGTGTCATTCTGGCTTGGATTGGTAGCTACCTCACTGGTAGAACGCAGAGGGTGAGATTGAGAGGTATCATTTCTTTTTCCTACCCTGCAACTTTGGTGTCCCACAGGGCTCTCACATTGGACCACTATTGTTCCTGCTTCTAATTAATGATGTTGCCTCCTCAGTGTCATCCCAGAATATAAAAATTCTCATTTTCACTGATGATCTGTAGCATTCTCTTCTGATTGCCACTTGCTCTAGCATTGCCTTGACTGTATCTTGGACTGGTGTTCGTTCAGCCATCTCGAGTTAAATCCTGCCAAATGAACCGTAGCAACATACTCACATACACAACATCCTATAATTTCCTTATACTTTATAAACCATACAGATTTGAATTATTGGGAGTGCACTCGTGACCTTGGCGTGCTTTCCTTCAATGACCGTGTAAATGCTATAGCATCAAGAGCTCTGAAGTCTTTAGGATTCCTCAAAAGGTGCGCTCGTGACTTTAAATCACCTGAGGCAATCGTTACGCTTCATAAATCTCTAGTTCACTATTATGGAGTATGCGAGTCCCATATGGCCTCCGTTTTACGTGGAATACAAAGATAGTTTGAAGCGTGCACAGCGCACATTTTTCAGATTCCTCTACTACAAGCTGACTGTGAGTCCCAGCTGGCCAAGATCAGTTTGCCACTCTAGCTGCAAGGTACACTCTACCTGAGTTGAGGGACCGGCGTGTCATGGCGGATGTACTATTTTTCCATAAACTTCTTAATCGAGAGATTCAGTGCCCATCCCTTCTCTCAAGAGTGAATGTCCACATTCCTGGCTACACCACCCGTTCCAACTCGTTGTTTTTACCATTTGCCGCCTCCAATTACCAACTGCAAAGGCCTATGTATCGGATACCTCGAGAAACTAATGCCCTCCTCCAGACTGTGGATTTCGACTTTTTCTTCGATGGTCTTCCGCATCTCAAGAGGAGCCTAGACTCTTACCTCCATTCGCAGTGACGTGTGATTTTGTTTCAATAGCTTTGTGACTTACTCATGAATTGCATTTGATGCATGCAAATTATGCAGTTATTTAGTTACAAAAGTTATACAGTTATTTTTTTCCATTCTGGATTTTTTCATTTCATTCCAAGTTTGTAGTTTTTTTCTTTTTTTCTTCCTTACGTAATTTGTACTTCCTATGTGATTGGCGAAAGCCGTACTTATTAATAAATAAATAAATTAGTGAATAAATTTACATGTTTGAGTAGAATATTACTTGGAAAAAGTTATACAACTATTAACTATGTCATTTATAAATTTCCGAACAAAATTATGCTGAAAAAGTTCCAGCTGCATGATCTTATTAGCGAATCCCAGAAATTATGGAATACATTCTTTGAAATTTAAGCCCTTTGAAATCAACGAAATTTTATACTACAAATTGTATGGCAATGCACTGGTCCTAAATAATGTTCTGCCACTTTTTTTTAAGCCAATATTAATGAAACTGACTTTGTACATGAATTTTAATATCCTACGAGTAGTTCATTGTTGATAGCCTTCTTCAAAAAATTTTAAAATTTCAAAACAATATCACAGAAATGTCAAGCAATGAGTTACAGATGCTGCATGGCTGATGATATCCCCATCGAAGAGTGTTTTCATCATCTCACCCAGATCAAAAAACATTATAAGTCCCATTATGTTGAAGGGCGTTCCAAAAAAAGTTAAAAGTTCTACAACTTTCAAGTTTTCAGACCGTTACAGCGAAAACTGTGGTTGTTGACCGCCCTTAGTTTATTGAAATGAGGTATTGTAGTGAATCTATTTGTTCTTCTATTGGTATGAGAAAATACGAGCAAGACAATATACCGTAGTAAGCAACATTATGTTTACAAAGGCAATAAATAAAAAATTCAATTTATCAAATTTTTGTAAGCGCTTTGTTATAAGGTATGTAGCATTCAGAGTTTTATTTTTTAATATCGTAAACCGTAACAGTTCTTGTACCTCAGTTAATATATATTAGTGGCAGAAAACCTTTGTGTTACAACGGAAATTTGAAAAAGTTTAATGCTAGATAACATGATTGACGCCCCACATTTTTCAACAACTAGAAACAAATGTTGAGATTTCACTCTATGATGATGAATTATATTCGGTTATGCTACAATGGTTTTTGTGAAAAGTTGGGATTCGGATATATATTAGCTGAGCTGAAACCTGCGCAACAATTAACCCTTATTATCATGATATTGTCTTTAGTCGTGAATTTCAGGGCTTAGAGCAAATTTATTACAGAAATTTAGGGGTTGTTTAACCTATGAGCGCACAGTTTGGCCAGCGGCAGGTAGGAATCCTTGGCGAGACTCCAGTTTGGACTCGTGCCAGCTACTACCCCTCCATTCGTTCCTCCCTCTCCACCTTTCGTTGCAACCCCATCCCTTGTGAATGTGGGGAGGTTCTTGTTCTTTTATCAGCTTTTCTACATACTTACTGAGCTCAACATATTCAGCTGACCCCTGCTCTTATCCGAGCAGCCCATCTGATATAAAGTGTTCGCCACTTCAGTGTTGTAGTGCCTATTAGTTTTATGCCCAACTCCAATGGCCTCTCACATACTTCTGATTTATACTTGAAAACTGCATTGGCAGAAAATCAAATTCATATGCAACAGAGAAATTATTGAATTAAGTACTGTAAACTAATAATGAAATTTACGAGGAATGAGAATATCGACTATTTACGACTCTTGAATCGAATCGACCTTCATTTTTTCAAATATGGATTGGAATAGGGATGACCTTCTACCCAATAGTTCAAATGATACACTAACCTTAATTGCTTCTGTTTCAAAAATTCATTATGGCTATTCATTCAGTTGAAATTCTCAAAGTTACCCCATAATTTGATATCATCATAATGTGAGAAGAATGAAAATAATAACTACAATAAGGTAAACAGACACAAGAGTACAAACAATATACCCGACATGGAGTACTCAATAATTAGTTCGTTCATCATATAATTTAATAAAATTAAGGGGGTCAGTACTTCCCATTAACTTGGGGTTTTTTTCGCATAATTTTTCTTCTTATTCCAACAGAGTTTTTCTGTTTTCATATTTATCAATCTCACTCAGCTGTCACAGCGATCGGGATGGTCGGGGAAGCAGTTGATGCGCCTTGATATAATAATTATGCCCTCGTCTCGTCTCGTTCGGGGCCAGCATCTGTCTTGCACAGCGTTAACGACGCCGAGGTAGTAGCACAATTAATCAGAAGCGGAATAGGACAAATTGAGCGTCATTACACTGATGCCTAGAGAAGGCCTGTCAAAGCTTCCGCGCATTCTTCCGAGATCAACTTAGGAACGGTTTTCCTTGTAAGGTCGGTCTGGCGCTACCGGTTTTGATCGGTTGATTTGGTACTCACTATTACAACCGAATTTACTAATGTAGGACTAGTTTTCTATACAGGGTGTTCACGGTAATTAAAGGACAAACTCAGGGAATCGAGCTTAGAGCTCATTTTTGATCAGAAGTTCCTTTAATTTCAAGTTTGAGTTAGTAAGAGTTATCTAATTCTTAACATATCTTTCGCGTTTTTTAGTTTTAGCGAATTTTCTTAGAAAATGAACTATTAAAATGGCTCGGGAAATTTTTAAATCAAAAGTTTTGAAAATGTCTTCAATGAAACCCGTTTTGAGGCCTTCTGAAACAAATCCTAGATTTTAACAATAATTACAATTATTATTATTATTATTTTCCATTGCTATTGTAAATTAGTTCGTCTAACGACATCAGCACAAAAATGTATGACGAAAGATGAAGTTAACGCGAATGTTGACGACACTTTCAGGTCATGGAGAGATGCGTATGACGTATTCCTGAATTCCTGATGTGCTGGCGTTACAGCGAAAACGCATTCCCAGCAAATTATGGGATACGTTCTAGACCATTCGATATTTTCCTATTCGCCACTATAGCTCTCTACTGCCCCAAGCAAAAACTTAGGGAGAGGAAACTGCATGGAAATTCCCATCAATTCTGCAGAAGTGCAGATCACATCACATCAAATAGCATATCATGAAAGTTAACCATAGCGTGGAATCAATAAAGAAAATAGTCATATCACTCTATTTAGTCACAAACAGAAAAGGAGCATTAGGATTCACAATCGAATTTACAACGAGCAATTCGAGTAGCGTCAGTAACACGATGACGTGAGTATCCGAAAAATCACCGACGCATAGTGTGGGGAAGGAAGATCAAAAACGAAATTATCAATGGCGAATTTTGGCCACAATTTACGTGTACAAGGGTATCTCTACCTGATGTAAGAGAAAATCTGTCCTCGTACCTTCAAATAGCGACGGGTAGAACGGTGCACCTACTCAAACATGACAAACCTTCGTGGCTCAGTTATCGGTCTTTATCAGTAAATGAAATGAGTACGTCTCAGCCGCAACATAAATGGCAATGTGTGAGGTGTCTTCGTTTTACACCTTGAAAGCTGATAGAAAAATTATCATGTATTCCAATTTCTAGACGCTTTCTATATGCTCTTCTTGGGGTTGAAATGCTGAGTAGTATTTCGTATTATTAAAATAAACTTTTATAAAAATCACACACACACAAAAAACCTGTCTCGTCTTTTGGAGAACTTCTCTCCACTACTTAAACTCGTATATGAAGGGGCGACCATAAGTCTTTGCTTGAGTTTGCAGGATATTGGAGAATAAAAAGCGATTTTATGTAAAAGGAAAGTTGTTTAAAAAACAGTTTTTTCTTTGGTTTTTGTGCAAAATTGTTTTGTCTACTACGTATACAAACAAACATTTCTTCCAAAACCCATGTTACACAGATTCATAGAATTGAATTTCGAACCAAAATCATAGATTCATATCCACCCTAAAAATAATAACATTTTAGAGTCGAAAATGTGGATAATAAGATTAACAACGTTTTGATAAATGGGCCTTACCGTCCACTGATCTTAATTTTGACCTGAGTTTTGGATTTTACTCAATAATTAACGTAAACCCACCGACTTTCCACCGATAAGGCAAATCGCCTACGCCCAATAATTTTCCTTCGTATAAAGTGCTTGAATTACGGATTGTGAAGGTGGTTTGTTCGACCAGTTCAGTATTCATTGAGATGATATATAGCGGTCGGCCGTATTTCCCACTTCACTCGGTCATGTAAACCCACAAATTACGCATCTATTTCGCCTTTCTTCTACATATAGTTACATATTCATTTCATAAACATGTTCGATTATTGTTCAACTAATGCAATGTGGTTTCAGAAATATTTTCGTGGGCATTTTTATGTCACTTCATACCATATGAATGGTAAGATATATTCGAATTTGTATATTTAAAGGAAGGCACAATATACGTATTTGGTGGATTTCTACAGATATTTCAGAGCTGTGGACAATGCGGCCAGTATTTGCCGCAAATAATAAACTCAATTCCTTCATTCAATGATGGTTTAAATAATAAAGAATCAAGATTTTCCAACATCCCAGGGGAGAACGTCGGAATATCTTTACCTATGTAAAGAATTTCCCAGGATATGTTTGATTAAGTTTTCTGTGACATCACCCTCTGTGCTCTCAAACCCGCCGCACCAAAACCCCTCTCGGCTATTACGGGCTCCGGAGAATCATCGTGTCATCCTGGTGGTTTGAAAAGGAAGGTTCTTAGCTCTCGAGGCATCCCATGTAAAAAGAAAAGGCCCCGAGGAACACGAGGGAAAGACACGAGATTGTTTCGTCATGTGACGTGGCTGTTGAGACACCCCATATATCTTTTCGGGCGCAACTTCTGCCTCCCCCAACCGCACTGGCATCACTTATGTGCCCACCACCACCAACACTTACGTCGACGAGCACAAGAAAGGGAAAAAACGGTGTTTTTGATTTCTTCTGTCTCCTCCTTCCACTTGAACCCTCTCCCCGGTTGCGGAGAAAACCTTTGCACGCACTCTACGGCAGATGACACTAATTTTTCAGATGCCTTCTCGGGCGTGAACCTTGGCAGTTTAACGGATGATTTCTTCTTTTCGTGTGACGTCTACACTCAGTTCTTCCTTTCATTTTCTATATATTTTTTTATTAAACAGCATCCAGTTGCAAATATAGTGCTGTGAAGCACCATGCTGCACTTTTTTTGAGGTCCATTACTACTACTACCATTCAAACACAAGTTAATCTGCTTTTATGTTATAATGTTTATATTACACATTGACCGAACTCTAACTGTCTGGGGTTTTGGTGTAGAACACGCTTTAACCGGGACCTATTGCTAAAAAAAACTAGACTTTCCGCGATACCAAATCGCGGAAATTCTTTACTAGACCGATTTGCAGGACTGAATTGCAAGATATAATTGCGATACCATTACATGTGACGAAAGTAGCGGAAAAACAGCTTCTGCCTAAACATCTCCGAAAATAATAGCATATGTAGGGAGCCCCTCTGGGACATCAGGAGACGAATAAAATTATAGGAACATAGAATGATACAACTGAATTCTCTCCTGTTTACGATGAGAAGCTGTGTAGTCAGGAACGTGGGCGTTCATCTTGAGAGGAGAGAGAGGTACCGAATCCCACTATTGATAAGTTTGTGAACAATTCCGCCATGAAACATCGGTTCTTCAACTCAGGTTGATTGTACTCGGTAGCTCGAGTGGCAAACTGATCCTGGCTAGCCGTGACTCTCAGCTTGTAACAGAGGAACCTGTAAACTCTCTAAGCGTTCCTTATATTCCTCATAAAACGGAGACCATATGGTACTCGTATATTCTACAACAGAGCAAACTAGAGATTTATAAAGCGCAACGATTGCATCAGGCGATTTGAAGTAACGCGCGCACTGATTTCGCTCTACAATCTTCACTAACCATCCAGTTTGGATGTTAATTGGTGGCTTGAGTTCATTATCATGTTCAATACGTATTCTATGATAACGCTCAATACCCGACTCTGCGAATGTCAACTGGTAGCCAGCGTTTGGATAAGCCGACGAGGATGTTCCTTTGTGACACCGCGGTATGCAGACAGTGACGTCATTGAAGAACCTGAAGTATAAAAGACCTGCTGGCCGGTCGTGACTCGGCTTGTTTCTTTGTGGCACCTGATTCGTGCTACTAGTCTTCTTCTACATGCTCCTGCCGTTATTAATGGAACAGTCCTCTTGCTTCTGCCTCCTCCGCCTTACAAAGCTCGCAATCAAACATCCATTTCTGTACGTCCCTCTTCGGGGTTCTTTCCTTTTTGACTAATTATGGTCTACTTCCCCGACGTCGAACAGTCCGCGTCTTTTTCTGTGGTTACCCATTTTTTCTATGAGGTCGGAAAAGGACTCCGTTGAAATAGATACGTCGGGGAAAAAAAGAGATGAACTGCATCATGGGTTTTGCTAGAGACGCTCCAAGCTACAAATCAACGGAAATGTGGGGATAATTTCCTAAATTACACCAACCTGTTGGATGCATGGCAGGCGAATCATGAAATCTCGCCGTAAAAATTTCGACAAAAACACTATGCTAACGGGTGAGGAACATATTTTACTTTCTGATGCCCTGAAGAACAGAGAAGGATTAATTTTATACCTGAACTATTGCTCTATCAGAATCCTCCCAGAACATTGCTCTGTGAACAAACAGAAATAATATCTTTCTAATCAGAGAAGTTCGTGTGAACCTGTCTACTTGCCACGATTTCTGTTACTTGCCAGCATTCCATTCCAAAGGAAAGAACTTATCACAGTCGGGTTGGGATCAAAGTGATGCCGAAAAATTAGCTCAGTATGTAACAAGTTGGCCACGTTCCTCACGAAGCTTGAAAAAAGTACATCCTGTAGCTTTGTGCATCCTGATGTTGTATAAACCTGAAACAAGTGACTGTACTAATCACGCAACTTGAAAATAGATACTTGGTCAATACTTTTGGTTGGATAGTTTGATTTTTCACCAGAATTAATCCATTCGATTCGGAATCGCCATGCTAGGGGCCTCTGTATGCATAACGAATGAAACAATCATACATTTATTTCTGTGAAACTGTGGCAAGTATGAAAACTCTACACAGACTGTACTAACCAACACTAACCAAGTTACAGTGTTTCCAAGAGTATGAAAAACTCCGAAATTACAATAAAGAAAATATCAACTTTTATGCTTAAAGGTGTGCTGATTGCTGATGAACTTAGAATAAATTTTTCTCCTCAATTTCAAATGTTAGCTCAGAACAGTTGAACAGAAGACAAATTAGCTTCGGAGATCACAAGGTAACTTTATCACTAGTCTTCTAGTACAAAGTCGTTGTTACAAGTCGTTGTTTTGTGACGTTCTTACATGCAATTTCTTCGATGCTTTTTTTTTTTTTAAATTTTTTTATGCTGGAATTTTCTCATAAGCAACAAGAAATATCCATATTACCGAGTTACTTCAAGATGAGTGAAGTTATATGTAACAACTAGGTATGTAACAACAATACAGGAGACTTGAGTATATCAGTTCACAAACTGAGGTTGATTACTTCCAAAAACCGCAACAATAGTGTATATTCCTCCTTCTTAACTTTCTTCAAAATATTTGCCAGATTCTGGTTATTCGCTTCCAGAAGTTCGCTGAGTAAATAAGTTTCGTTGCGTTATTAGATGACACTTTTCGGCAAGAAGGTCTCCGTAAAAACGTACTCCACGTTCAAAATCATAACTAATAAAGAAAAAGTATTAACGTGCACGCTGATGTTTTGTGGTATGGATATATGTCTTATGACTTCGTAACTTACAATCGCCTTCCTTTTATTTATCTTGATAAATGGAATGATAAACGAGTAGTTGGCCTGGTTACTACCAAATCGCGTTATTTTATCTTGAGGATGCTTTAAATTGAAATAACTACTTTGCGTGTAGCCCAGGTGATTTATTTTTGGCACCAGTTTTGGCATTTCAAGATTTCCACATAAATTGAGATATTCTCGGCGAACGGTGAACCATGTCTGTCGGATGAAAACTGACGAAGTTATGTCCCCTAGGAACTACTTCGTTGTAAGCGGAAATACGAGTAAAAGTGACATTTTTTTCGGTGACAGACAAAAATTTAACATGAACCCAGACCTAAGACATCCCTATCCATGCCGAAATACAATGAGAGTAAAGAAATGATTTAGAGGGGGGTTAGGGGAGGAATATAAAATTAGTAACAATTACATTTTACAACACTTCATTTTAGTAGTTGATATATTTCACAGTCCGAGCGCATTCACCACCTCCTCAAGAATCCCCTCACCACTCCCCAGGAAACCCCAAAAGTCACGTTTCCTATTTAACAGTAACATTCTTATCATTCCACCCAAGAACTCGTAACATTTCTAGTTTGATAGGAACTAAATCACTCGTTATACACAACAACTCGTTATACACGGCTACATCAGGTGTGAAGTTAGTTGTAATTCTTATTTAGCAATGAATACACCATAAAAGGGAACTCAGCTAAGATTGTACTTGCAACGGTTTTTCCATAGTAAATAAAGCTATTGCGATGGCTCCAAAATAATTAGAAGCAAATTGTTTCCAGATTTTGAGGAATTTTTGAACGATTCCTGAATTTGAAAGCTTATGTATATGTTTGTGTGTGTGTGTGCGTGCGCATCATCCCAGACAATCACTCTTAGTTTTGAAATTTAAAAAATTGTTCTTTCGCCAAAAACCCATGCTTTCCAAAAGAAAATATGAGTTTGTTGGACACCACATTTTAAGCACAATAAAACGGACAAATTTCTAAGCAGCTTATCATAAATATAACGCGAAGTTTACGAAAACTCGCTCGCACGATCTTGCTGCATGATTGGCATGACTTTAGCATAGAAATTGAAGATTATTACTTCATGACGCAAGAGTGATAATGAGATGCAGGTAGTCAGGCCAGCACATGCAGGTAGAAGGGGGAGTGAGGCTTTTTCTCCTACTCTCAGATGTTGGTATATATGAAATGGATCCAACTTTGAGCATTCATTACAGCTTAGGTTAATATCAAATTTATCAAATGTAACCGCTATATGTCAATAAAACAATACAAATACTATAGGTACAGAGCACCTTCCTATTCCTCCCCTCACACCCCCTCTAGCAGAGTAACGGCACACCCAGCATAGCATTAGAAATGATTTATACATTGAACGAAACTTGGAAATCAACGATAAAGAAAACAGTGGCAAGAATATTTCGTATCGCATGTGCGTAACACAGCGGTGTCACGAAACGTGGAAAGAAGGAGTAATCTTCCCGGAAATCGTACACACATTAACATACAGAAGTTTCAACTAACTTTTTCTACTCCCATCTCCGTCTGTGCCACCCTCTTCCCAAGTCCATATTTTCCCGAAGCGATAAGGAACCTTAAGCCTCCCCTATACGAACAAAGTCATTGTAAATATCATTTTAAAGTTTACCCTCTCCCCGCTGCTGTCCCCCATTCTAAAAATATTTAATAAATGTCCCCGTCGAGACTAATCTTAACCTTTTTTTGTGTCAGAAAGATCCCCCTTCTCCAGCTTCGGGGGTGGGAAGGGGATGAAAAGGACAGGGCAAAAACTATGAGAGGTAATCGACCTCCCACCCCCTCCCTTCCACGCCCTTCCATCTCTCTTGAACAAGTTTTTAATAAGAGACGGCTCTCCTCTTTCCCCCTCTTTTATTGGCCTTCTTGACATTTTTCTACCGCTAATTATCCATAAGAGCGACCGCCGTGGGCTGGATTAATATTACACGTTTTATAGGTCATATCAGAATTTACGAGAAAAAATTCTGTAAGTGTGAAGTTGACGGGGCATTTCGTTTATCCACTATGTCAAAAGACCTGTCACCAGCATCAAAATGATAATTATTAGGTATATGTCATATAATTTCCCAGGTGCCTGTTCAAATTTTGAACTAGACTGTCAATAGTCTTATAGATCAGTTTTTACTTGGTCAGTCAAGCTAAGGGCTATTTTCGCCTTCTTCCGCAGTAAAATTCCTATTTATTTTATTCAAAAAAGTAAAAGCTCAAGCAAGGGTAACGGGACTCAATTTTTTATGGTGCCAAATTTGTCATGTCAAAATTTATGAGGGGAAAATCACCTTGCTCCAAAAGGCTAAAGTCTGACGAGTGTAGAATACGTTTTTCACCTTCACTTCAAATTTTAGCTTCGTTGATTGAATAGCGAAGAAATTAGTCCGAAGAGCAGAAGGCAACGGTTTCACTTGCTGTCTTGATATGTCGCTATTACATGTCGTTGTTTAGTGTGGTTGCTACGTGTCGTTGTTAGATGACAAATTTTCGGCAAGAAGATCTCGTAAAGACGTATTTTAAATTAAAAATTCTGTAAATGTTTAGTTGTCAGATCGTTTTGTCCATGTCAACAGCACCAAAACTATAAGCATTGTTCTTATACGTCATATAATATTTTCCAGTTGCCGGAAATACAAAACTGATAATCTTGTAGATTGTGTTTCACTCGGTCAGTAAAGCTTTTACAAACTCTTCCGTCATACTTCGCATATGTCCAAGCTTGCATTCATTTTCTTGAAAGGAGTAATAGCTCAAGTAAGGGTAACAAAACTCGTTTTTTATGGTGTCAAAACTTCAGCAAAATCCAATAGCAGCTCCTCATGTCCAAAGGATGAGTACTCCATATTTTTACGGAAAGTTTAATTTTCAATTGCGAAAAACCACGATAGCTAAGAAACCTCACTAAAGGCCACATCCTTCAGGTCGACCAACGACTCGTTTTACTAAATCTCGTTTTAATAAATGTCTTGAATCACACCTATACCTAACATTGCAAAAGCTACAAATTGAAAATATGTAGTAGACCGTAAATAGTAAACAAGAAATCACCCATTCGTCATTCGACACGCCGCGCCAGGGTGCGCAGTCCTATTGTTTTTCCACTAACTACTGGTTAGTTTTAAGAAAAAAAGAAAAAAAAAAACACATTGTTAGGGGGTGTTCCCTGTATACCTTGCCATCACTTTCAGACATTCAGACAAATTTAAAAAAAAATCTTTGTTTAAATGGAATTTTTTTTTGTTCTTTCAAGTATAATTACTCGTACTTGAAAATTGTTTTTGAAACATGGAAACGTAAACTGCATTTTTTTCAAGTGTTGACGAGAAAACAACAAAAATAAATAAAAGAAATAGATCGTCGAAATATGAGATATAGAGAGATATATCTCAAAACAGGATCATAACCTCCTAAATTTGCTGCGCAAATTCAAGTTGGAGGGTACCGTTGGAAAGATCACTAAATTTTCTATAGGATTTCCTGAACTTTTTTTATGAAATAAGGTTTGAGACATGAAAAAGCCCTCCGAAAAGAAAAATTTTCCTAATTTGGGAATCCTCGAGTTTTTTCAATTGGGTATTGAACTGTGAGAACCAATATCCAGGCAAAACTCACCTTTTTGACGGTGTAGTAGTTTTACTTTTACTTTACTAATTGAAGGAGAAAACTATGTTTTAATGTTGAAAAACTTTTCTTTTTTTTTTAATGAAATCGAGGGTCTTTTCGGAAACTAACGTTCTATGAAAATGCGAGTTAGGGGTCGGTTTCAACGTACTTTTTATGTTGAATCAAATGGTAACACTTGCAGATCTCCCCAACCCCGTTATAACCGAGTTTTACACTTTAGCTAACTAGGTAGTTTCACCTTTAAAAACACTTCAAATTTATATTATCAAATGAAATGAAATTTGTGAGTTAAGTTATTGGCGACAAAATGATGAAAAACCAATGGCGAAAAATGAAATATTTAGAAAAACACGGTAATATTCTCCATTCGATTTTATAAAATGAACTTTTTATTGTTAATGTTTTAATCGTAACTAATAGTAGTACAATGAAGTTTCTCCAATCTTACACTACTCCCAACACAAAACCTTTAGTTTACCCTTATATATATTTTTTTAAATGAAATCGAGGTTTTTTTTTGGAAACTGACGTTCTATGAATATAAGTGGTAAACTAAAGGTTTTGCGTTATATTTTACAACCTGTCAGATTTTGTAAGATGGCTTACCACAGAAGGTCAGTTGAAAAACTTAATGAATTGATTACACTACTCCCTCCGTCCTTTATTCACTTTCTCCTCCCAGTCATCTAGATTCCTCCACGTCGTCAACTGCTGATGTGGTAGATTCGCTGACAAAACTTCAATTTCGGCATCCCGCTTCGCATTATTCGTTAGTTCCCACACGCCAGTTTTCTGTTCTGCTGCATTTGTAAACTGCTATATCCACTACTATATGTACCATTATCCGAGGAATGTATCTGAGAGGGCGTGGAAAAGGATTCATTTGGATTTAGTAGGACCAGTCGACGGTGTAATGTGGTTAGTTGGAATTGACGCTTACTCTTGATTGGCTGAAGTCGAATGCCTCTGGTCAAGCAAGTCAGCAACGTTGATCCAGTGGCTGAGAACGTGGCTTAGTAAAGACATGGGATGCCAGCAGAAGTTGTGACGGATAATGGTCCCCAATTTGTTTCCTAAGAAATGGAAGGTTTTTTCGAAAGAAATGCGACTCGGCACATTAAAACCACTCCATCATACCATAGAAGCAATCGACTAGTGAAAGGTTGATCAGGACCTTGAAAAGAAGATATCAAGCTAGAAAAGCCCCCCCCCTACTAGATCCTGGATCCGCCGCTGTGCTGTTTCGTAGTGTGGGTGAATATTATTTCTATATATAAGAAGTCTTTCCCATGAGTATTTATTTACCTCAAGACATTTTAATCGTGAATTTAGGTAATGATTAGTGCATCCCCTTGCTTTCAGTCCTACCTAAGCTTACGCCAGTCACCGCCAATAGCGCTAGAATCGATAGGCACGAAGCATATGGCCCATATTCTCGTGACGTCACGCCTGGAGTAGGTTCGCGTTTCAGCCAAAGTCGGGCATGAGACCGCCCTACGTCAATGAATCGCTACTCAAGCAACCTATTTCTCACAAGAAGTTCGCCGTCTCACGTCAACATAATTCGTGGTTATAAGGCCATTTTTCAACAGTTTTGTTTTGAAAAAGTATAATATTGTAGCAATACAAAGTTTCAATTCGACTAAATGTTATAACAATGCCAGCGCTATAATTGATTGTAGATTGCTGTCAACAATACCAATCTAACGTGAACGAGTTTTTATTTGGACTAGGAGCCTACTAACTATAGTAGTTAATCAGTGTCAGAAAACTAAAGAACTTCATTCGTTTAGGCTTTGAGAATAATTAACCTGAAAAAAAGTAAAGAAAAGATGATTGAAAATTCCTCAGGTGTCTGTACTGCTGTGTACAGCTACCTAGATTGCTCAGGTAGCTTCATCAGCGTTTTATTATAAGTTCGTAGTACTATGCTTAACTGAGGAAGCTTTACTTGTTATATTGAATGAATAAAAGGAGAGATTTGATAGTTTGTCAAAGTAAACAAGGCAGGTTGTTGCTACACCAAGAAACGAAACTACTTAGGTAGGTACGTACGTCCTACCAGATTTGCTGTTGGTTTAAAGTACCTAAACAAAGTAGGTGGGTCGTTGCTTTGCTGACGAATACAACCGCTGATTAGCAAGTTTGTCAAATATCGAATCAGGGAATATGCAACATGAATTAAAAACCAGCTGCAAGGAAAAAACCTTGAAATGCATTCTTCTGAAGGTAAGATTTCATAAAGACGGCATTGGCAGTGCAGTTATTGCGCGAGTTTTGCAGTTACGCAAATTTTATGGACAAAAAAAGGTAATTAGGTACCTACTTTCGTTTTGATCAATGAAGTACCTACCTGAACAAGTAATAATATACGGAAAGTATGTAGGTATACCTTACCTCTAGGTACTTACCTTTCCACATGTGATACAATTTACTATTCCCGCCTAACAGAGCTCTCATAACACATCCTTTCACAAGGCCACTTTCACAGTACTCTAAAGATTTTTAGTTTCAATTGATTCAAAGAACAGTTCTAAAACTAGATAGGTAATCCACAACATCTTTGCTGCTGATGTCTGGATCATCTAGAACACTTGTATGTCAACTCCCCAACACACATTTCATATGGATCTCTACCCCACAGATTAAATCTTGCGTTCGTAGCGTTTGAGGTCAACACCTGATAATAACTTGATGTAATTTGCATACAATTTATCACCTTGCATATTACAAATAATGAAAATATTGACTCGGAACTAGGTGAGACTATGTTATGCTGTTGTCCAGCTGTGGCTACAAATGGCGCATTTTCGCATATATTTAATCGTCACCATGACAACAAGGTGAAATAACTTTGATTTCGCCTTGCCTCGATGTAAGGATGCGCTAGTGTCCAAGTCTCGAGAATATCACCCATACTCAGTCACTACCTAGCCGGTAGAAGTGTGATAGAGGACTCCACGCCTCCTATAATTTTATTCAATTTTGTTCATAGAAAATACCTACTCATTTAAATATCATTATTTATTCGCATGTCAGCTATGTGTAATTTGGAAATTAAAAAATACGTTCCGTGGGTTGACTGTGTTATTGTTTATTCCTTATTTGTTTAACTTACAAGCGAAAGTGTAAAAAGGAAAAATTAGTTTTCCCCCGTCAGTCCCACAATGACTTAAAAGACCGGCTTTTAACTGTATAACACGAAAGCGTTCTCAAGCCCATAAAAACTGACAAGGCCGTTCGAGGTGGCTCGAAAGAGGGTGCGAAACTCTCGCCTCACCCAGATTTTATTAACAACCGAGCGTCCTGACAATTAACCGTGCATGAGGCCGAGGGGTTGAATACGAATGAGACCGTTTATCGCAGCATTTACTCCGACAAAACAACTCTAATTTGTGGATAATTCCCCGAAACCACCCCCCCCCCTCTTCTTCCCCCTTCACCTTTACCCCTATTCTCTTTTTCAAGCCCAGAACCCAGTAATCTGGCGAACTACTGAAGAAGAGATATAAAACCCCCGCGGCGCCCAGTGCTGCACGACGGAAGGGTGCGGGGTTCGCTTCCTCCCTCAGCACCAGATTTTTTTTTCTCCCATCTTTTTTTGGGGGGGAGTTCTTCCTTTTTCCTTTTTTTCACCGACTCGGAATAATCAGCAGCAAATATATTCCCTCAAGCCTTCTCACTCACTCCAGCTTTCCGTATCCCCCTCCCCATTTCCCTCCGGTCCGTTTTCGAGGCAGAAGTTAACCTTAACTACCCGGCTTTTAAAATCCCCCTACTCTTCTTTCCTTCAGAGATTTACATTCTGAAGATCTCCTTTCAGTATTGAATAATGAAGAAAAGAGTTTCCTCAGTTCGCAAATTCTCTCCGAATCTGGTTTTCGTTTTGTTAAGATAGATTCAAGGCGAGAGTGTCATAAACAAAGTGGAAGTAGAGAAATAAATTCCTCTACTCTTTCTCTAGGTATTCGGAAGAGGATCGATTTGGATGTAAACGAATAGCTTATGCATGAAGTGTAGGCAATTAATTGTCTACCCATTCGCGATTTCCCATCAGTGGGAAAAATTGAAGAATATAAAACAACTGAAATGTAGGTATCCTGGTCTTTGGGTAACAGCTTTATCGAGACTGTACAATCATCATCACCGTCTTCATTCATGATGTGAAACTGACATTTGAAGTCTGGTAAAGGTAATGAGACCAATACCTAACATATATATCGATAACATACTCTCAGAACCTTATTACGAATGTTCACAACACCATTTAGTTACTGCGGCTTACACATCTGCACCAGCACTGATGAGCGAACTCTACCTACCTACGGTAGCAGTGGCTTACGTAACTTCATATCATGTACCTATCTCTCCGAACGCGAACGCATGAGAATAACCGGTTCCTAGGGCCTGTTACAGGCCTGGAACAGGAGAACAACGCGTTTTCAGGAAATTCTACTTAACTTCCCACTTCAAGCCCATCCCCACAAGCGACCATACCGACAAGATGCTGTACGAGCTTGAATGCTGCGCTCCTCCCAAAATGTCTCATTTAAGGTTAGTTCCAGCGCGGTCAAGAAAACAAGAATAGAACACAACTGATTCGGAACGAGAACCGAGGTGGTGGGGATGAGTTCACGAATTTTTCTGTTTATATTACATGAGATGAATCGCTGGAGCGTTGTAGGAAAACATATTATTCCCTTGCCAAAAAAAAAAAAAAAAAAAAACCCTACAAGTCAAATTGCAAATTATGTTTATGCCAGTCACTGAATTATTTATTGTGACAACGTTGAATACACAAAGTGATATACACGATGCAGAATACCTACCAGCTGGGTTACACAGCAGAAGACAAAAAAGTAAATTATAGAAGGGGTGGTTATATGTCTCGTCAAGGTTATATTTTTCCTGCTCAGGTTATATGTCTCGTCAAGGTTAAATTTTTCCTGCTCAGTTCACAACCCTACTTTCTTTTCGGAGCTTGGCGTTCATGACCCAGTTAAAGAACTCTTAACAAAGCAGAGTCAACGCAGTTCAAGAACCCAACGACTTTAGAAAATCACACTAGCTGCGCAGAACGCGGAACTGAATTTCGGATTCACTATAACAGCCCATTGATACTGAAATGTGTTGATCGGTGACACTATGCTCGTAAAACTGTGAATAGATGAATCTAAACAGACCAACTTTCAGCAATATAGGGGCCAACTCAATTTTTTCCGGTTCTTCCCCTGGTAACTGGATTTTTATCCGTCGTTTGCAATAAATATGTTAAGAGGTAAAAGGCGGGGGAAAGGTTTTGCGGGAGGCGGCGGTATTGTGGTGGAACGGCGCTGGAAGTAGTGTGAGAGGGAATGTGGGGGGGGGGGGGGGTTGTACCCTCCTGTCGGCAACATCATTAATCTTCCTCTAGCGAGCAAGTCACTGTGATTCTGTTGAAATCCAACCATCAAGGCGCAGCATCCAATTAAACAAGGGCTCATCTCGATTAGCAGGGATTCGGGTTGGAGAGCGATTGAGCGGTACCGATCGTCTCACGGATTTTCACGAAACTCCAGTTTCGATATTGATAACGAAACCGGAGCGGGACTTCGGAGATTTATTTGAAATGCTTCACTGTTTACCTTGTACCTTCTTCTTGAATGGGGGAGTGGGCTTCTTCTGGAGAGATTCATCGTCCATTGGTTAGAGAGTTATTATGCAATCCATGGGACAAGCTTCTGTTATTTATTTTTTTGTTTTCCTTTTATTAGCAATATTTCGTAGATAATGGAAAATTTTAGAATCAAAATTTTTGAAAATTTTCTTAATTGGAAAGTTGATTTCTTCGGCTAATAGCGTGGGTATTCCTATGAAAGTTATGTCCTCTTCCGATTCTATTCTAGAGCGTGTCACGATTGTTTTGCATTCAGGAGAAAGATTAGCGAATAAGGGCACCGGAGGGACACTTAAAAGCAATTGAAAAGACAGCTAGAGCGATGGTATACCGTCACCACCAAAAGCGATTTGTACTGGGAATGGATTCAAACCGCATTGTTACCAAAATTTGGTGACCATTATGTTGACCAAACCATGACCCATGATTTCCGGTTTTAAACGTAGATTATGCCATAGATACTAAAGCAGAAAAAGGTAAAGAGGACATTCAACTCCTTTCACGACTAATCTGCAAACAAAACTCCAGTAATCGATAAACAGTAAAACACATAGAAACAACTAAGCTACCTTTCCCGAACTGCTACTAGAGTGAGTTGGCGTCGTTTTATCAACCATTCCCTCGCCAGAAACCAGACCTGTAGAAGACATGTTGAGTATCACACATTAGGATGAGACACACACAGAATCAACTGATTCACCTCCCCCAAACTGCTACAAATGTTCAAAAAATGTGCTGAAAAAATCACTAAAAATGGCTAGAAACGGCTAAAAATCGTCCAATTTATGTTTTTAACAGGACTTTACTCACAAGAAACTTATCAACGATGACCTAGAACCCAACACTTATACACAAAATTATTCTGATATAAGGCTTCATTAGCCGAAACTGTGAGTTAAAATCGAAAAAAAAGTAGTTTGGGGAATCAACAGAATAGTTAGATTCAATAGTTAGATTCAATTAATTCAATAGTTAGATTCAAACACGAATTACAAAGTAGCAACTGCAAATGTAGTAGAATCATCTCACTCCTTTAATTTTCGGTTGGTGGGCGTCTACGTCAATGCCGATATATTTCGATTCTGATGTACTTTGATATGAGTTTTATTTAATTTCATGAATTTCTCTTCGGTAGGCGTCTAGACATCTATGCAGTTATATTGTGACATTGTCTATATCATATAGGTACTACGTTTAATATTTAGAAACAAGTATCCTTTATTAGAAATAATAAATCTTCGTGTTATAATTTGCGGTGTTTCCATTTTATGCTTGCTTACGCTAAGTGTATAAAATCATACGACAATCTATAAAATAACAAACTAACAAATAAGACATTTTGTAGATGAAAGCACCGGAACGAATCCACTGCGATTAGAAAACCTTTAAGGAGAACGCGAGGGTGAAACTCTTTAGCAAGTCTTAGCAAATATAGAGTTAAAGTAATTCCTTCTTTTTCCAAGGGAATGACAACGAGGGGTGGGGGAAGCTGGTGAAATGCGACTTCCACAGGAAGTGTCTTGGAAGTGGTGGGGGTGGCCCTAGATTGCAAAGACTTTCCAACCCCTGGTACAGCACAGCATCCTTTCTTCTTCATCTGCATCCGCCTTGTTTTTTTCTACTTCTCTCACGGTAAATTTTACTACTTTTACTATTTTCTACAACCGAGGCCCCTGCCGAATGGAACCACGACGTTTTTCATACTTCCGCGTCCATCCCTCGTATCGGCGTAAATTAAACACCGCGGAATTAAGAATTTCCTCAGTTAAATTGCTGGAAACCTGAGGAGGGTCGTAATTCTACTGCCTAAATAAACAGTGCAAATGTTTTGTTCGTAACTTAAATTATTAAAATGTAGTTTAATCGACCTTACTAGGAAATAAAACTTCAAGATCTAGTTCATGGTTGTAATAAAAATAGAGCAATAATTTTTCACAAAACGGTATATGAATTGAGAAGAAGTGCCTTTGCATTGATCCAGCATTTATGGATGATCCAATTACCACTCAGAAAATGAGCATTTTACACATTCCAGATAGTTGGGTTTAATGACCGCTTGAGTGGGCATAATGGGGAAAACGGGAGCGATCTGGCTCAACTCCGTATTCTGTTTGGTTGCATGTTCAGAATCTAACAATAGTCTCACTAAAGTATATTTAAGTATTTCGTATTCATTTGTGTACATTCATGTTTGCCTGGGACTGTAGGTAAAACTAAATGAAGAAGCAAGCCATGAGGTTAGAATTATGTCCAAATTTGAACTCAAGATATGTTCTTGTATAGATCCATTTTGGTGGTATAAGTAACAAGATGGAGAAAGCCTTGTGGATATGTTATGGTGTAGATACAACAGTTTGTTAATCCTGAAACTCAAAATATCCACATACACGTCATGTTTCAGAGTTTTCTGAGCACCAAGAACACTCCAAACACTCAAAAGATACAACCAACATACTCTAATGACTTTAACCAATAATATAGTTGTTTTCGAAGTTATACCACTGCACAGTATTATCAATGTAATTTTACTTCATTTCAAAGCAACGTGCGCATCTAGGTGTTTTATTTATTTTTTTATTATTATTATTTTTATTTATTTAAGGGACGCACAAGCAGTATACACTTTATTGATTTTCAATGAATGTTATTTCACCAAGATCGTGGGAACAATGCATTTCTGTTATTTAGTATTCGCTAACCCACAGGGAAGGGAAACCAAGCTGAATTCCTCTATTGAACTAAAAACAATAATGTCATCAGTGTGTAGATGATTTTAACTATCCACTATCCAAAGAGGGCAAAATTACACATTTTGATTGGCGAATTTTCACATTTAACTTGGGAGAGAATGATTTTAGATTGAATGTTCAAACTGGCTATCTAGGTTCTATTTAACCTACATTAGGCTTGTAAGAATTAGAGAATGAGGGTAAGTAGTGGTAGGACTAAGGTAGAACAGCCCAGTGCCACAATAATAACGGTAGACCGAGATAGGAAAGTATCAGCCTTAGGGATGGCAGAAGTACCATTCTTCAGTCATAGTACGAAACAGGAGGAAGACAGGGTTCGGCGACGACTATCACCACACACCCTGTTGGCAGGAAGTCAAATACTTTGGCGTCGCAAAATCACCGTACAGCCTGTGTGGATAGAAATACAATATCACCTTGCACATCAAGTGAGTATGATATGGTAGGAAAGAGCTGAGAGCTAGGTGAAGCGATAACAAGAGAACAATATCTCTTTTATACTTTTACACCTGCCCGTACAAATACGGTGACCGCCAGGCAGTCGAAATGGGCAACTAGGTCAGACTTGGGCCCTTGCTTGGATTTATTAAGAAAACCACAACAAAGTTACTAGAGTTGAGGATTGGTCTCAGCTCACAACACTATATGATTATTGTATTTTTTAGTTGTACATGCTCTAATCTGACTTGTTATAGGAGGAATGTTTTTACTCTAAATTTCACATTTGTGATTTTTTAACTGTGTTTAAATCAGGGCTCGAAATTTCGTTCCGTTCCCTCCCGCCAGACTGTTCCGATCCGGAACAAAACGAAAAAGTGATCTTTCTGAGAATAAGTAACGGAAAGGTACGAAATTTTAATGTTCCACGAAATAACGTTCCGAGCCAGAACAAAATCTACTGTAACGATATTTTCTTGTTCCAGGTAATATAGTTCCTCTCTTGATATCGTTCGACCTTCTAATTTGATAAATCCGTTAGCTATAGACAATACGTGATTATTCGTGGATATTCACGTTTGTAACTACACGGGTTCTTATGGGTTAAAAATGGGACAAAAAGCGAGGTTTTTCGAGTTTTCTCTGTATAGGGTCATGTGAGGTATCGTTCCGTTCCTGTTCATGTAGATCCCTATTCATGTAGACTTATGAATAATCAGTTATTTGGTGAATAGGTGGCTAAAAACAATATCAAGATAATCGGTAATAGGCTTGGTTTAAGATTGAATATCGTGGTTTAGGCCGCAAGAACCCAAAACCACGATATTTTGACATGAACTAAGCCTATACGCACATTTTGATATTCCCATAGGGTCAATACCACGATATTATTCAGCCATGTACTAAGCCTATACACCATATCGGGCCCTCTTTACGGCGAATACCACGATTTTAGAGCATTTCCTGTTAGTTTGAGCACAAAAATAAAGCTGGAGAACGAAAAAATTGTCGAACGAAATACTTTATTCCAGGCCGGAACGGTTCTGGACTGCAACGAGAAATAAAGTTCCGGACTGGAACGGTATTGCCGTGGAGTGGAACTTGAATGCGATAATACGGAGAAACTCTTACAGGATGGCTCTAAGTCGGAACAAAATAATAAATTTACAATTTTGAGGCTTTATTTTCGGAGTTTTTATTTTTTTTTTTTTTTGGAACTTTATTTCGAGCCTTGTTACATCTATCTTTTAGTGCAACAGTTTAAAAATTGTTCTTAGGTAGAAATTTAAATATTTCTTAAATTTATTTATTCAAGGTAAATAGTATCAGAAGCCTGCCTAAAACAGTTTTCTTTATAAGGTGCGATAAGTCGGAAGGGGACCCTCTGAACAGGAAACCACACACATCCAGTTCGGGGGCGAAATTACACATTTCGGTTGGAAAGAGGTCGCAAGGGAGGAGATTCAGGGAGGGCAGTTTTCATTAGCGGCCGCCAAACCCCAGGACCTCGCACTCTCCGGGCCGTCCCAGCTAAAGAGAGAGGGACGTATAATTAACGGAAACTGTTCTTCATGTGAGGAAAAGGGTAAGAGGGAGGTACACGGCATTAGCCCCCGTCTCTAAGGGCGATAACGGGGGCGGCAAAAACAAGTAAGGGCCCCCTCCTTCGGCGAGGGGTCCGGGAAAGACATTTGTTTATCGCTCTGCCGTGTGTGGTGGCTGTAGCGACGATGCTGGAGTGGAGAGGGCCGTAATTGAAAGAAGTCCCCAGGAAGTCAACCCCTTTCCTTTTTGTCTCTCCGCAGCTCTGCACGACCCCTTCTAGCCCCAGACTTTATTAACCTGATTATCTCTTCACCAAATGGCTTGGCCTCCACCCCCACCCCCGTCCACCCTTTCGTTTTTGCTACCCCTTCCCGCCCCTTTATATTATATTAATACACACCCCCTCACTCGGCCAAAAGGGCTAATACTGGACCATTGGTTTTGTAATTAATGCTTGAAAAAGGTCTCTCTACCTCCATAACCCACACTTGACTTCATTTTAATTTCTCAGTCCGTTTAATAAGTTTATTTTTTATTTGGATAAGCCTCTATCATCAATGTTACAAGATTATAATTCGATATAGCAAATGCACATATAATATACAACGTTAAGACAACAAAATAATTTTCAATTTAAAACTAGCCGATGGTGCTGAGGTGACTATTAAGAGTAACGATTGATGACCTCCGCTATAAAGCCGGGCGTCTCCTTGATAGGCGGGCGAATCGGAAAATTTTTATTCTCCAAAACCTGCCTAAATGAACATGAAACAATGTTCCGTTCCCTTCACATTCTTCATGCTTTGAAAGTAAAAACTACCCCACGTTAAACGGCTCTAACCACGCCTACCCACCCTTCCATAATACTCCTTTTAGTACCGGATTTACCATAATATCCCGAAATTATTTTCACTAAGTACAGTACGTGCTGTTGAAGCTTGCACTTCAATTGTTCAGGGCAATTCCACTGTAATTTATGTGTTTTTCCCTCTTTAACTACCTTTTCTTTTCTCTCTTTCTTTTTTCAATGGGAAGAATGATGTGGTAAACGCTTTATGTTCCTGTAGGCTAAGCAGGATGTGACGAACCCTGATCAGGAGATGATTCCAACCAGTACAACCTATAAAAACCTCCCATTTCTTCCGTATGACTACCCGACACTACTTGCTTCTTGCTTGTATTCATTCGATTCATTACTTCCTGACCTGCTTTGTGGCCACTTCTTTCTTGGAATAGCATTCCATCACAGTTCCCTTGTAAAACAGGTTTCTCTATAATAACGCTGAATTTCCCCGAGGAGAAATGTGATTGGTGCTCCTTTGACCATTTGCACGAAACGGAAAGGAGACAAATAAACTCCAATTAATTAGTCAATATTTACATAGTCAAGCAAGAACAATGCTTAGCTCCTGGGCTTGTTCGGACGCGATGTAAATATTCCAAACGACTTTAGTCATTCATTGACTAAGGCTGCTTGTGAATTGAATCAAAAGGAACGATTGCTCAAGGGGAAGAGTTGGAAATGAATGGTTCTGAAGGTATGGATAAAGTAGGTGACAAATGGAAAGTCAAACTAGGTTCTATCAGAATAAAGAATGAAAATCTTTCGAGGATGTACTGTTTGGAGGAAAATATATTAGAGCAATGTTTTATGAAGCACCAACCACGAAACATTGTAACTTAACGGCAATAAATAAAACTCATGAATACACAGAAGTTTTGGGATTGAAACAATAAATGGAACTGGAGATACAAAGTCCGTTCACAATGACAGCGTCAGTTCTTTCCTATGGTGCTAGTCCATTACTGAAGCCAGTAGACTGGAGTGACTTGTGGTTACTGAAAGCTGATGTATGGAAACTCGCAGCTGTACTGCACTCACTGGATGGTGTAAACGATCCTAACTGTTAGTTCGAGGATTTTTTTCAACTTCAAGAGTACTTTCATGGAATATCAGCTTAAACAGAAATCTAACGAGCTCGCCATTGGCGTCAAAGCCAGTAGACTGGGGTGACTTTTGTAACCGAGAGCTGGTATTTTGACTCCAGTTGCTGAACTGCACCCTCCGGCTGAAGTGATTTGTGGTTACCGAAAGCTGATCTATGGAAACTCGCAGCTGTTCTGCACTCACTGGCTTGTAAACGATCCTAACTGGTAGTTCGAGGATTTTTTTCAACTTCAAGAGTACTTTCATGGAATATCAGCTTAAACAGAAATCTAACGAGCTCGCCATTGGCGTCATGATGAGAAGTCGACCGACCAGTCGACTTTTACGAAAGCCAGTAGACTGGGGTGACTTTTGTAACCGAGAGCTGGTATTTTGACTCCAGTTGCTGAACTGCACTCTCCGGCTGAAGTAAAGAACCTAAACTGATAGTTCGAGGAACGTTTCCACTACATGAGTGCAACTCCATGCGAGCACTTACTTGAACAGATCTTTCGAGTCAAGGCAGATCTTTCGTCATCCGTTTCAAGGCAAGAAATCGACCATTTATTCCATCTAAATTCCTCTCTCCAACAAAAGAGGAGACCCAAGAAGAAAGTATACGACACTATGCATTAAATTACACTCTAAAGTGGACACTGCACAATAGGACAGAGGGAGGGGAAGCTGGATTATTAGAGAGGAGCAACATGTAAATCATTGCGGGCTGCCCCGGGGACGGTCATTGTCCGGCCCTTCCTTACCTCGGACCACCATAAATCCTGAAGGGAGCTTTTGAATTGTTTCAAGTGGTGAAAACCCCCTTTTCTTGCTCCCTCTTTCCTTCACACATGAGAATTAGTGGTCAAGCAAGAGGTCTCCCCTTTGAGGTCGGATGGGGTCGGGACAAGTGCTCGGTCGGGAAGTCTCAGAAAAAGGAACTCATTTGCATTGTCCTTGGCCAGCCATCTCGAAATCCTAATTACTATCCTCGGCTCCCGTCCACCCTCTCAAATAAATCATCTGGGTTAAAATGAGCAAGTTTGTTGCTTGACCTACTTCCTTCCTGGTCACTAATATGATTAAAGATTGCCTTCTACATAATTAAAATGAACGATCGCTTAAGGGTTTGTATCCCCAGTCAATATTAAATGTCTAAGAATAAAATATAATCGATTCGGACAAAATCTTTAATGTTTCAATATAAAAAAAAATATAAATAAAAAAATACTTAAATAAATAGAAAGTTATCATTTACGTTTATGAGAACTGGTTTTTTGCAATATTATGCATTTTTATAAATTCTAACAAGATAAACGCCGATTTAATAAGTGCGAAAAATCCTTCAACACATACATTTGCATTGAATCTACCATATTTTGCTATTTAGTTGAAAATCAAACATGTTAGCAGCGATCATCTACAGTTATTTCACTAGCGAACAGTGTTTTGGTAAATAGGTACTTCCAATAAGGAGCGTGGTGTTGCTTTGTATTGTACCCTAGCGGAGATGAATTAGTAAAAAAGAATTTCGAATTCAAATTATTGACAGCTAAATTATGGAGGGATCCTATAAATATTTTTACGACAAAATCAATAAATTACTCCAATAATAGATAAAGGACTCCATTAATCGTACAGGTTGTAATAAATTCTAGAATCTAATTATATGTTACTCCACACGACTATTTCAAAATACTCTCACGTTTCGTGGTACAATACTCACAATGTTGAACGAATTCTTTCATGAATCTGTGTACCTATCGTAATGTTTAGACATTATTTATTACAACCTGTACTAATTCAGATTATTTAACTTTTTTTAGACCCCTTGAAGATGGGCGGTAAAGTTGGATCAAAACGGCGTGATCAGGGTATGTAATCAAAAATTTTTTCTAATACAGTCCTTGAAATTTTTAGTGATAGAGTTTAACTGGAAATCGTCTAAGTAAAAATTAAGTGCAATATGCGAATAGTCAGTATGATTTTGGTCTATCACGAAAATTACGAGGATAAATACTGCGTTTACTCAGAGTCTATGCAGAACAAATTGAATCAATCAATAGTGGTAATACCAATTGATTCGAAACCAACTTTCCCGTGTTGCAAGTAGATCTTCCAATTTAGGGACATTCCACTTTTCTTGGTAAGTCTTAGGTATTTTTTTGGTAAGACTTAGGGTTAACCTTTTCGGGTCCGAATTTCTAGAGACGACAGCAGCGCGACCCGCCCGCCCTGTGTGGCCAAATAATTTTCGTTTTCCGAGTGTTGCACCCGCCTGATCCTTTCATTGCTTGTGCCTTCAAAACTTCACCGATTTTGATGAAAATTTGGCAAGATGTTCATTATATCCTCTAGTAATCAACTATGTACTTTTACTTATTTACTGATTCTTATTTTTCAAATTATAAAGAGATTTGTAAAAATTATTCGCTATTCCATCCTTTTTTCTTGAGAGAAATTACAAAACCTGGTTCATCAATGTTTGAAAGGTCTTAGTGTGAATTGAATGCTCAGTTCAACAAAAAAGTTGTATAGGTACTTTATCTACCCTTTTACAAATTATAGGCAATTTGAAAATAATAAGAGATTAACTGTACTGCTAATAGACAAGGCTATTTTTTTTAAACGATGTGATCAATGGTATAATATCAATGTATAACTACCAAGGGAAATAATCCTCAAATATTTTATTCAAACATGTTGGAATTATACAAAATATGGTCAAACAATTTTAAAACCGAAATTATCTTTATGAAAGTAAAAGATCTTCAGTATCCAATATTTTTCCGATAAAAAGCTTGCTTATAACTCCATAAATTAGTTACTATCTCCCATAGTTTTTCGTCGCTCAACACCTTAACTCTTATTTTGAAAAAACAAAGGTAGACACCTCTCACAATCATACGGAAGTGAAAAACAAGAAAGATAACGAAGTACTTGTCGAACGATAAACCACAGTATCAAGATCGGGAAGGTACCAAGGTGGTCGGTGGCAAGGAGGTTGGGAAAAATGTAACGTCTGTTCATCTTTGAAAGGAATGGTTTGATTCACTTGGCTACCAATAGATCGCAGGAGAATTTCAAAAACGATGAAAAAACAGAGATCTCCGGATACATACGGAGCTGGGCAGGCTTGTTACACATAAATAGGCCCGTATAATCCGGACCTGGTCTGGAAACGGTTAAGTTTGCAGGAATGAGGTTTGAGAAATAATTTGAAATCTGGTTCTATTTTTCGTTTCTTCAATGAAATGAATGGGTCCTCACGGAGTAGATTGATGAGGTTCATCTGGGCCAGGCGTGTAGTTGGAGTTGCGCCATGACGGTCTGATCTGATATACAATTACATTCCTTCCACGTCAACATGAGGGCGATGGAGGGGTCGAGAGATGTGATTGGGTTGCACCCTGGACCTGTCAATCATTCTACCCTCAACGAGGGTGCGAAAAAAACGGAGGGCAAAGCGAGTTCAACTGTGCCCTCCAACGCTCTTCACCATTCTTTAAAAAACCGCACTCTCACCCCTCTGACTTTTGAATGTAATTAAAACCCGACTGGGGAGTGGGGGGCAGTTGAGCATCCTCACTTATTTTACGGTGGGGGTTTTTGAAACTGCGTTCAACCTAATTTTATAAAAGGAGAACATTGTAAGATACAGAAGGAAGTGAGAGCTTTTGATGAAGAATCTGATAGCATGATGTTCTGATAGATGCAATATTTTTACCAGTAAGTGATCACGTCTCAATCTCCCTATTTATGCATGCGCAGCTGCACTAACTGCAGTTCCTGCTCAGCATCCTGCTTTGCTAAAGAAGTGAAACTGTTCCACGTCGTCGGTGGCATCACGAGCTGGTCCATCAAACAGCTTCAAGGGATGTAGTTGATATGAGTGAATGCTATTTTAAACCTTTCTTGCTATTTGAAGATAGGGACTTTGGTCGTGAGAATAATTGAAAATTTAGATGCTTCGAAGGAGTTGTTATAATGAGGATAATTACGGCGTGACGTTGAAGACATCATAGGTTCTGAAGTGTGGCATGCGTCTAGTAAACAGCTCTGGTCGATCTACCCACATCGCAATTATATTTTGCTTGCTGAAATTATAAATTTTATGATTCATGGTCAGTTCAATTTCCTATTAGTCTAACTTCTGTTACTTTGCTGTTTCTCACCCATGTGTTTGTTGGATCTTAGGTATCTTTAGGGATGCGGTGCGGTCATTATGCATTAAATTACTAGTTTTGGAACAGATCTACATCTACCGTCCAGGAATCAGTTGATCCTTGGACAAACAAAGGAAGTATGGATCTTCAACTATTTTATTATATCGTTGATGATAGAACCAAGAGAGATGTGGTTAGTTGTCAATAAGAATTTCAAGTTCGAATACGAATGAATATCGCCTATCAACCAGAACTTTCCTTAGCTGTAGTTTTTCTGTACAGCCATTCATCCCACAAATTTAAATAGACCATCCAACTTTACAAAAATACGATATCATAAGTGTTGGAGTGTTTTATGAAGAATTCGAAAGATGATTTGATATTATTGGACCAAGGGGATTAATGGAATGTAGTTTTCCTTGTCATACTCACAGCTGCTTAGGCGAAAACCATTTGACTCAAGAACAGATGAAGGGAGTCCAAATCCTCACCCGTTTATTTTAGTTGCTAATGAAGATACCAAGTTTTCCCGGGTAAACATCAAGTGGGCACAGAGAGGGTGGAGCGAGATCGGCGACAGAACAGCGGACGTAGCGTTGGCGGTGGGACGGGGAGGTATTATTTCTGTACTTGATATTCAAGGGTTGCGTTTCCATCATGGACGTATACTTCATTACTCAAGTCTGCTCCCCGGGAAACAAGGTCCATAGGAGACTTGAGTTGAGAAGGCGGAATGGAAGGGAGACGAGGGGGTGGGACCGTAGACAAAAGCCTTTCCTTACCCTTTCGTCTCTCTTCAAAGTCAGTGATAAATGAAGTGATGGAAAGGGGACGTGGCGGGGGACACGAGGAGTTTGGCCTAACTTTCAAGACAGCTTCCAAACTGATCGAAGAAAGAAAGGGGAAAAAGAGAAAAAAATACAAAACTTTTCATTAATTTCTTCCGAAATAACCACTTACTGGAATGAGAAAAGAAGAATGAAAGTAGAAGGTTTTATGCTGTCTGGAGTTTGAGTTACTGTTCCACGTATAACACTACACTAACCGAGCAAAATATTGATTCCACAACATGAAATTTGTTCAATCTTCATTTCAATCCAGACCTTTCTTCCCTATTGCGTCAATGCTGCACAATTTATTTCATATAGGTATGTGAATGCAATAATCGTAACTTGAGCAATTTAGGGAAGGAAAATAATAGCAAGTTAGCGATTGTTCATATCGGGATGGAAGTCGGTGAGCATACATTTTTAAGTTCTTAGGCTCCTAAACTAAGGGCACAAAGAAGATCTGTGGACGATTAGGTTAATTCACAAAGACGTCATTGGATTTAGAACTCATATTTCCGACTCTAAAATTTATCTGTTTTTACGGTGGACTTCAAACTAAAATTTTTATTCGAAATGCACGTTTACGAATCTGTATAACATGAGTTCTGGATGTAGTTTCCCCCCTTATGATTTTTTAATTAAATAATCCACCATAAGATTCCACAAGCATCCAAAAAAAAAAAATGCAGTTTTTCCAATCCACAATGTGACCTTAAATTGTTCTTCCTGTCAGTCTTTGAAGGTTTGGGGACCGATTTTCTCATTCATCAGATCAATTCGCACACACCGTACATTGTGCACGGAATTCCCCATTGCATCTTTCGTTTTTTTTATTTATATTTCTTCCACTAAATTGTTCGGATTTCGCACTGTGCGACGGTTTGGAAGATGGTTCAAGGAAAATTAACTCGTAGTAAACTTTATTAACATTATCACGAATGGGGATCTTCGGACCTTTAATACACAGAATACCAATTACAAGCACGAATCAATGATGTGTTTGAGCAAAACAACTGAAACAATAGTCGAAAGAGTAAGAGAAATAATAGCTTATCCTATTAATGCGTGGCACGTACTTGATTTATAACGTTTCTTTATTCGGACAGTACAGATTATAACAAGCTTTATAAAAAAGCCTTCTGTCCTTAAATTGATTTTCTTATTGAACGTTTCTTCCCAGGAGCTGGGGCTTGTTCAGGGAGATTATTTAGAAACGTAAAATATCTATCTCTAGTTTGTTCAGTGATGACAAAGTTACTCCATTCCCCCCTCATGCCCTAACACCCCCCCCTCCCTTTGGGACTGATTTGAAATTTTAAACCTTTTAAGCCTTCTCTGGACTTCCACAAATAACTTAAGACCAATATAGCCAAATCGGTCCAGCCGTTCTCGAGTTTTAGCGAGACTAACGAACAGCAATTGATTTTTATCAATTTAGCAACTTTCAAAAGTTTGGCTGATGATGAAACCTGAGTTCCCGGAGAGATCAAATTGTCCATGGTTTTGACTCAAGTAACGCCAAATCATCGGAGGAAAAAACGACCGAGTAATATTTTGAGTCGATCTAGCATATCTACATAAAGCAAAGGACGTAGTTGAAGGGTGCGCAAGAAAAGCGAATGAAAAATGAGAAGCGCTTGAAGAAGGTCGTATGTCGGCTGTTGGCTGGGAGTCTGTACCATTTGTCAAAGGGCCTCCCGCCTCTCGCTCTTTCCTTCTTCATCCTCAGCCCCTCCACTTCCCCCCTTCGTCGCTGAACTGAAATCATTCTTAACCTTTCGGTGCGAAAGAGGGGGAAAGAATAGGAAAAAGAAGTTGGATATTGAAAACAATGTCGACCTCACCCGGTAAGACGGGGGAAAAGAGATCATGCAAAAAGTCAAGAGCTTTCGCGCGGATTGATGCGCTTTATGCTCTGTGTATTAGAGAAGAGAAGAAAAGACGAGGTCTCTCCCCCCTTCTTCGATATTAAATTCACCTGCGACAGTTGGTCCTCCTTGAGAAGACGAGAAAGAAGACTTAGTCATATGACAGATGGAATAATATTTTGACAGTCTTATTCCCTTTTCCTCCACTCTCGGGCTGTGGAGGTTGAGACGGCATAGCGCCGCCCTTCCTCACTTCGGGACTTTCCTCTCGGAAAATGAAAACTTATCCAATAAGGACGTGCCATCCCTCTCGCAAAAGTGACGTCACGTGTGTTCCACCGCAAGTGATGGAAAGGTAGAGCGAGAGAGGGGATGCTTAAGGGGTGAGAGAGCGAGCTTTGACGGGGTGGAAGTAAAACCTGTAGCCTAATTAAGGGAAACTTAGTCGTAATCCTTAATTAATTGAAGACGATCCAGGATGCTGACGTGTCCCTATCAAGAGATCCAATTTATCCCTTCCTCGAGAAATCATAAAAGAATTTAAATGCATAACAATATTACTGAAACATGGCAATATAACATTTTTGAAATCAACATTAAATTTACTATAAGAATAGGGTACTTGAGTTCTTAAAAAGTACAATGCAAAGGCCCTCACATCAGCTCTTTTTCAATGAAATTGTTGGTTTTCTCGCAAGATGACCCTCCATGAACCAACGAGTAAGGGGTCGGTTTCTATGTATTTTTTCTCGCTGGATCGAATGGAAACTCTTGCAGATCTCTCAACTACGTTATAATCGAGTTTTACACTTTAATGTACTAGTTATACCCCATAACACACATACCC
>CM061041.1:20761078-20769105 GCA_030762985.1 Adelphocoris suturalis | reverse complement strand
ACAAACCATTTTGTGGATTTTTACAATTTTTTCAAGTGTTCCTATCGATTTTTAGCTTATTTTAATGAAATTGAAGTTTTTTTGAAATTTGACCAATTTAATGTGCTCAAAAAGTGTTGTCCAACAAACTCATCCTTTCTTTTGAAATGCTTGATTTTTTGGCGAAAGAACGAAGTTTTTATCTCAATTCTATCGAGAGTTATCGTCTGGAATGACACATACATATATATACTTATATATATATATATATATATATATATATATATATATATACATATATACATATATATATATACATATATATATACATATATATATATATATATATATATATATATATATATATATATATATATATACGTATAAAAAAGCGTTAAAATCCAGGAATCATTTCAGAATGCCTCAAAACAGATTTCGATGAAGAAAATTTTTGAAAATTTTTATTTTAAAATTTTGGAGCCATTGCAATAGCTTTATTTTCTAAGAAAATTCGCTAAAAGGGTTTCTTTTTGTCAAACACACCCCAATTTCTCCATTTTACTTCACTTTATCATAACATTTGACCCCATTTTCGGAATAAGTGTTGAATATTACGTAAGACTAGTGCACCTTTGTTCTTGAAAAGTACCATCTTGAAACCCTAATAGCCATTAAAGTTTACTTCGTCACGTGTTATTTAGTTCGATGTAGAGCCTTCTACAAAGCCTTGCATACTTGCAACATGAAATGGGACTCTAATTCTGAAAGAATAATAGAGAATATACTTCGTTATAAAAGTAGATGAATCAATGCGCGAATCGAAGAAAATTGTATAGGTCTGAAGGAGGTACTAACGCAGATAAAACGCGTTGTATAAGTAAATCCTTGAAACTAAATGCTCGGCCAAAATAAAACCCTACCTTTCAAGCGGGAAAATTGACCGCGCATTTTACTCTCCATAGTCTGATCGTTCGATATACATGAACCACAATCGATTCTATAAGACCGATTTGGAACATCGAAAAGTGCTGGGGGTGGTAGTCCGGCACCCTTATGTCTGGAATCCCCCACGGAGGCAAATCAACCCCTTGCGCTGTAAACTCAACGCGCTCTTGCCGGCAGTTCTCTTCGTCCTGTTGCCACGTCCCCCAACCCGAATCGGCATTGTGTTGAACAATTAAATTCAAACAATGAACTATCTAACAAATTAAGATTTGAACAAAACCCTATTCTTGAGATATGTGAGCAGTTTTTATTATTTTTCGATTTACAAAACGTACGTATTCTATACTATATTCTTATTTTTATTACAATTTACTTATATCATTCAAGGTTACGGTGAAACAAATTTTTCTTAACGGTGCCTTTGACTATAAGTAAACCTAATTCTAAGTAAAAAAAGAAGGTCTAAATCTAAGTGGAAGAAGTCTAAACGTTATTGGAAAAAGACAATCAATTCGGAAAAGCTGTTCATAATCGTATGTTATTCCAGACGATAAGTCACCTTAGAATTGAGATTTAAAAACCCCGTTCTTTCGCCAAAAATTAAGCATTCCAAAAGAAAAGATGAGTTCCGACACTTGAGCATTAAATGTGTCAAATTTCAAAAATTTACGGCAAAGCACAGCTAAAAATCATTAAATGTAGACTTCACTAATTATTGACACCAATTTCACCAAATTTTCCTGAGCAACGCGACAGCCTTTTAATGGCTCCACTTTAATTTAAAAAACTTGTCCAGAACTTTTCAGGAATCTTATTGTTTCCTTTGATATCATTAGTGAATACTCTGACTACAAACTTCTCGCTTACTGCGTTTTCGCGTACCGCGAACCACAAGCTAAAAGGAGTAGCGACCAATAACTTCAAGGTCATGGCCGCGACCGTATCATGGCGCGGAGTGTGGTGCGGGAAAAGTGCCGCGGAGTTACTCGAGTTGGGCATCTCAGCGGGAGTGCTCCTTGGTATCACCACCCGCGTCCTGGGGGGTCTCACTTGAACTAGTGGTCATTTTATACGGGCACTTCCTTTCATTCCACTCTTCCTCCTCATCCTTTTTCAACTTCCCTTATCAATAGAGCCGGCGTCGGGTTAACCTGGGTGTCCTCCCCACTTGTTTTATTCATTTATTTATTTTCACAAGTTAATGGTGTGCCCCCTCCACCTTTGAGGGGAGATTCATTAAAAAAAAAAAAAAAAGAAAAGTGTGTGTGTGCGTGCCTCATTAATGTTTGAGAAAAAAAACTAAAAAGTTCCGGTCATGCAGCATGATCGTATGCTCGAATTTTCGTAAATTATCGTATTGTAGATATTTGAATTTGAATGCAAGGAGATTGCTAACTATTAATTTCATCGCACCAAACGTATTCTTAATAATAATCTCCTATTCAAATAGAGGTGTTAAATTTTTAGCTTTCTTGGTAGTTTTTATCGATTTTTTATCAAATTGTAATGAAATTTAAGTACATTATCAGCATAATTGTGTACATAAATTTTGGAATGTTTTATTTTATAGCTGATAAACTTTATTTGAGCAACATCCTGTTAAAAAACATAAATTTACCAATTTTTAGCCATTTTTAGAGATGGCAGATTTTTCTCTTGAGCAGATCTCCATCCAACCTAGTGATTTCAGCTAACTTTTCATGGTTTCGAAAAAGCGCCTGGCTATGTTTCCATCATTGGAATTTTCACTTACTTGTTTATTCTTGTCAACTGTGAGACCTAGCTCGGCCCAGAACTTCTTCTGGATCACTTTCTTTCTGTGTGTGTGTGTGTGTGTGTGTGTGTGTGTGTGTGTGTGTGTGTGTGTGTGTGTGTGTGTGTGCATGCGCGCGCGTGCGTGTGTGCGTGCGTGCGTGCGTGCGTGCGTGCGTGCGTGCGTGCGTGTATCGCGTGTATCGCGTGTATCGCGTGTATCGCGTGTATCGCGTGTATCGCGTGTATCGCGTGTATCGCGTGTATCGCGTGTATCGCGTGTATCGCGTGTATCGCGTGTATCGCGTGTATCGCGTGTATTGCGTGTATCGCGTGTATCGCGTGTATCGCGTGTATAGCGTGTATCGTGTGTATCGCGTGTATCGCGTGTATCGCGTGTATCGCGTGTATCGCGTGTATCGCGTGTATCGCGTGTATCGCGTGTATCGCGTGTATCGCGTGTATCGCGTGTATCGCGTGTATCGCGTGTATCGCGTGTATCGCGTGTATCGCGTGTATCGCGTGTATCGCGTGTATCGTGTGTATAGCGTGTATCGCGTGTATCGCGTGTATCGCGTGTATCGCGTGTATCGCGTGTATCGCGTGAATCGCGTGCATCGCGTGTATCGCGTGTATCGCGTGTATTGCGTGTATCGCGTGTATCGCATGTATCGCGTGTATCGCGTGTATCGCGTGTATCGCGTGTATCGTGTGTATAGCGTGTATTGCGTGTATCGCGTGTATCGCGTGTATCGCGTGTATCGCGTGTATCGCGTGTATTGCGTGTATCGCGTGTATCGCGTGTATCGCGTGTATCGCGTGTATCGCGTGTATCGCGTGTATCGCGTGTATAGCGTGTATCGCGTGTATCGCGTGTATCGCGTGTATCGTGTGTATAGCGTGTATCGCGTGTATCGCGTGTATCGCGTGTATCGCGTGTATCGCGTGTATCGCGTGTATCGCGTGTATCGCTTGTATCGCGTGTATCGCGTGTATCGCGTGTATCGCGTGTATCATGTGTATCGCGTATATCGCGTGTATCGCGTGTATCGAGTGTATCGCGTGTATCGCGTGTATCGCGTGTATCGTGTGTATCGCGTGTATCGCGTGTATCGCGTGTATCGCGTGTATCGCGTGTATCGCGTGTATCGCGTGTATCGCGTGTATCGCGTGTATTGCGTGTATCGCGTGTATCGCGTGTATCGCGTGTATCGCGTGTATCGCGTGTATCGCGTGTATTGCGTGTATCGCGTGTATCACGTGTATCGCGTGTATCGCGTGTATCGCGTGTATCGCGTGTATCGCGTGTATCGCGTGTATCGCGTGTATTGCGTGTATCGCGTGTATCGCGTGTATCGCGTGTATCGCGTGCGTGCGTGCGTGCGTGCGTGCGTGCGTGCGTTCGTGCGTGCGTGCGTGCGTGCACGAGCGCCTACGTGCGCTTGTGTGTACCAAAGTATATGGTTTTTCTCTTATTGAGAAAATTGAGTAAATTAGAGCAATTTTTATTTACGATTGGTCATAATTGGGCTTACATCTGTCCCCAATGAATAAATAAATAAATGAATAATCAGGTCATGAAAAATGATAATAATGATAAAAATGATAATTTTATAGGGGCACTTCCATTCATCCCATTATTCCTCCTCGTCCTACAACTTCCCTTATCCCTAGAGCCGGCGTCGGGTAAACCTGGGCGTCCTCCCCACTTTTTTATTTCATTTGTTTATTTTTCAATTCAATGGCGTGCCCCTCCGTCTTTGAGGGGAGGTTTCTTAAGAAAAAAGAAAAAACAAATGTGTGTGTGTGTGTGTGTGTGTGTGTGTGTGTGTGTGTGTGTGTGTGTGTGTGTGTGTGTGTGTGTGTGTGTGTGTGTGTGTGTGTGTGTGTGTTTGGGTTGCTGGGGTAGGGTAACTGTTGGTGTTTTTATCTCTTCGGAGCTCCTTCAAATCCCTACCCAAGTCAAGGTCATACGTCCCCGTCGTGCAACCCGGGCTCCCTCCAGGTTACTGGAGGGTGGTAGAATGACCCAATGGCGATTAGGGGGGAGGCTCGTGTCAACGGGTCTCCCGACCCTTCTTTCAGTCTCCCTGTTATGAACACAAACACAGCCCAGCCTCATAACCCCCGCGGGCCCATTGGCTCGCGGGGTTCTAGGGGAGGCGCTCGGGGGCGCCCCAAGCAGGGGCTTCGGCCATCCTCTCCCTCTTCTTCATCCTCGTCTTCCTATCCCTCATCCTCTTCCACGACTCCTGTAAATGCCCACCAGTGTGCCCACTGTGAGAGAGCCTTCAGCTCCAAGCGTGGCCTCAGTGCCCGCGTCTGGCAGAAGCATCCTGTACAGGCCAACGCTGCAATAGATATAGAGCGAGAGCGGCCCAGGTATGCTTCTGAGGATTTGCGGCGAATGGCAGCAGAGGAGGCAGAGGCTAAGCGTAATGGGGTACGAAATATAAATGTTTTCTTGCAAGCACGTTTTCCCATGCGCACGCTTTCTGCCATTCAATCTCTTCGCCTGAGGCCCCACTACAAGCAGCTTGTCCAGGATGCAATCCTGGCAAATAGCAGTGGGGCCTCTCCCGCATCTCCGGCAGACGTGGGACAACAGCCCGCCATTCAGCAATCCTCCCCCGTGACCTCCGGTCTTCTTTCAGAATTGAAGACTGAAGTATTGAGGCTCGGGGAGCAGGTAGGCAATATTGTTGGTTATGAGAGTGCCTACCTGCAGGATCTGGCGAGGCGGGCTGTTGAGGGGCCAAATGGCTTGGAGGACGAGGTTGCGGCCTATGTGCAGAGGAGCTTCCCGCAGGTTGAGGAAGCGACCGTGGCGAGGCACCAGGGAGAAGTTCCCCCTAATGTGGTGCCTCGTGGAGGTCGCAGAGCAGCTAAGCAAGCAAGGAGGCGGGAATACCAGCGTGTCCAGAGATTGTGGAGGAAGCATCCGGCTCGTGCAGCTGCGGAGGTACTGGAGGGAGCTGGGGAAGAACAAGTTATGCCCCCTCTCCAGGGGTTTGTGGATTACTGGGAGCCACTTATGAGTGCTCCCAGCCACAACTCTGGTGAGCCAGTGGTACCCCCAGCTTCCACCAGGGATTCCTTACGCAGCATCATGTGCACACCGGTACTTCATGACGAGGCACATAAGTGCCGTGTCAAAAACTCCACTTCTGCTGGGCCCGATGGTGTTTCCGCCCGATGCTGGAATAAAGCTCCAAAGAATGTTAGGCTGCTCATCCTCAACCTGTTGCTACTATCTGGAAGACCCCCGAAAGCGTTGACCCGTGCCCGGACAGTTTTCATCCCAAAGAAAGGGGGAAGTGGGCCTGGAGGCTACCGCCCGATATCTATTTCGTCGGTGGTCTTCCGCCACTTCCAAAAGGTTCTGGTATCTCGCCTCCGAATGGATGGTGTCATAGGTGACGTCTAGAGAGCATTTCGGCCAGCGGATGGCACAGCAGAGAATCTAACAGTTCTCCAAACTGTCATTTCGCTGGCCCGTATCAAGAAACGGCAGCTCCATCTTGCCGCACTGGACGTCGCTAAGGCCTTTGACACAGTTAGCCACTTTGCCCTGACCGATTGTCTTCGTGGTGTCGGGGCACCTGCTCGTTTAATTGAGTATGTTGCCTGTCTGTACCACGAAGGCGTGACGGTCCTCGAGGCACGAGGTGAGATGTCAGGGGATGTTGTTATTGGGCGCGGGGTACGCCAGGGGGATCCTCTGTCGCCACTCCTCTTCAACCTGGTCGTGGATACGGCCTTGGGTAAGCTGCCAGCTGAAGTAGGGTTTGATCTCGCCCCTGGGGTGCGAGTAGGTGCATTGGCTTTTGCTGATGATGTCATCCTACTCGCAGAAACCCGTGAGGGCTTGCAGATCTCCCTCAACGCATTTGCTGAGCAGCTAGCCAGGTGTGGTTTGGTGGTCAACCCAGCTAAGTGTGGGTCGGTCTCCTTGGTCCCGTCTGGTCGCCAGCATCAGGTGAAGGTAGTGGATGAGGAGTGTTTTGTCTTAGGACAAACTTCCATCCCTGCCCGATCCGTGTTGGAGGTCTGGCGGTACCTTGGGGTCGACTTCATGGGTGTGGCCACTATAGCCGCAAGCCGTGTGGACCTTGGTGGAGCATTAGCTCGTGTCACCAAGGCTCCATTGAAGCCACAGCAGAAGCTGCGCCTCCTTCGCACGTACTTACTGCCAAAGCTTACCTATGGGTTAGTCTTTGGCAGGCTTACTGCGGGGAGGCTGCTTGAGTTAGATCGTGAAGTTCGCTCTGCTGTGCGCTCTTGGCTTGGCTTTCCACCTGGTGTCCCAAGTGCTTACATCCACGCACCGGTCAAGGCCGGTGGGCTCGGTATTGTCTCTCTTTCTGCCAGCATCCCATCTTTACGCCGCCAGCGCCTGCTTGCCCTTAGGGGCTCGAGCTGGGAAGTCGCCCGCACTGCTGCTGACCTGGACTTTGTCCGGCAGCAGTTGTTGTGGTGCGATCGAGCAACACCAACTGCTCCAAAACCCAGCTCATCTGCTGAGTTCGCTGCTGCGCTGCATGAGTCAGTAGATGGTAAAGAACTCCGACAGTGCTCTGAATCCCCCATCTCTACCCAGTGGGTGGAATGGGCTTCAGAGGGCATTGGGGCCCGCGACTATCGCCATTTTCATGCCGTCCGGGTGGCTACACTAGCCACCTCGGTGAGGTGTTCGAGGAGTAGTCGCGGGACAGTTGACACCCTTTGCCGTGCCTGTCGGGGTAAAAATGAGAATCTATATCATGTAGTGCAGCAGTGTCCTCGTACTCACGGTGGCCGCATTTTACGTCACGATGCGGTTGCCAAGCAGATAGCAGGTGCTTTGTCATCTAGCGGTTGGGATGTTGAAAGGGAGAGACTATACCACATGCCGAGTGACCGGGGCAAGAAGCCAGATATCGTTGCGATCAAGCCCGATGGGTCTGCCATAATCCTGGATGTCCAGGTTGTCAGTGGCAGCGTGGACATGGAGCAGACCTGGCGGGCTAAGAAAAGTAAGTATGATAGAAATGATCTGCGCCAAGCGATATCTGAGCTAAAAGGAGTGGCACCTAATAACATCAAGGTCATTGCCGCGACCGTGTCATGGCGCGGGGTGTGGTGCGGGAAAAGCGCCACGGAGTTACTCGAGTTGGGCATCTCGGCAGGAGTACTCCGTGGTATCACCACCCGCGTCCTGAGGGGTTCTTACTTGAACTGGTGGTCATTTTATAGGGGCACTTCCTTTCATCCCATTCTTCCTCCTCGTCCTACAACTTCCCTTATCCCTAGAGCCGGCGTCGGGTAAACCTGGGCGTCCTCCCCACTTTTCTATTTTATTTGTTTATTTT